>VDFB02353493.1:173975161-174575161 GCA_007258455.2 Sequoia sempervirens | reverse complement strand
CTAAAGGTTTTTGCAATATTTTGATCAAGGCTGCAAATGTGTGTTAATTGTTGTGGTGGGTCTTTTGTTTTGTTTTGTATCAGTAGGTAATGAGCCTTCCTATTGGAAAGTGGGTCCTTTTTGTAGGTAGTGAGCCTTTGTATCTAGATAGTGAGCCCTTGGCAGTGATCCTTTGTAAGTAGTTTTTCTATCTCTTTATATTCTGAGTTAATCCTCACCATGTTTTTTCCCTCATTAGCTTTTGCACATAAAATCTAGTGTTCATTGTGTTGATTTTACTTTCTGTTATTTGTATTTCATGTTTATACCTAATAACCGAATATTGTGGTCGTGAAGCTAATAAGTATTTAAAGTTTTGAATTTGAATTTGGTGACAACTGGTTCATCCCCGTCTCAGTTTTCTTGCACCTTTTAACAATTGGTATTAGAGCTTTGGTTCCTTGGTGTAGAGCTTAACCGCTTAAGGAAGATTTGATGGTGTATAAGTTGGTGATCCCCATGTTTGATGGATCTAATTATAGTGACTAGAAAGTGTAGATGAGAGGATTTATTACCTCTCTTGGTTACAAGAATTGGAAGGTTGTTGAGATGAAGTATGTTGCTCTGGCGAGTGGTTCTACTACTACAGATGAGGTTTCGACTTATGAGGAGAATTTGATTGCCAAATATGTTATTTTCAGTGCTCTATCTCAAAATGAGAAAACTAAGGTTCTTTCTTTGGACACCACTTATGAAGTTTGGAAGAAGTTGGAATATCTTTATGAAGGAAATGACAAAGTGAAATTGATGAAGAAGCTGATGGCAAAGCATAGATATGAGAATCTGAAAATGGAAGAAGGTGAAGATTTTGCAAGCTATTTCAAGAGGGTTGTATTTGCAACAAATGATGTTAGGAATCAAGGGGGTAAACTGACTGATGAAGATATAATTGAGAAGATCCTAATAACCCTTTTGGAGTGTTATAGTAATAAGATTTTAGTTATTGAAGAAATGTATGATCGTAAGAAGCATACTAAAGAAGAGCTATTTGGCAGCTTGACTGCATTTGAGATGAGAAAATTTGGAAAGGAAGAAAAGATAGAAACAACATTTAAGACAATGAAAAATGAAGATGATGTGGATAGTGATGGTTTTCATGAGCTCGAAGTGAATTTCACCAGGAAGTTGAAGAAAGGTACCGGTAAGTATAAAGGTATGTTGCCCTTTAAATGTTTCAATTGTGGTAATATTGGTCATTATGCTTCAAGATGTCTGAATAGAGTTGTACATAAGAAGAACAAGGATCACAAAGATAAGGATAGAAAGGATAAGAAATATAAGAAGTTGTATTATGCTAAAGAAGAAGTAAATTTTTTTTATGATGAATGTGATTATGGGGGTGATCATAGTGAATGTTTTTAGCTTTGGAGAGTAAATCTGTATCTACTATCCCTATAAAATGTGCAAGAGAGAATGATCCAGAGAACAAAAATAATGAGATGGAAGGTACTTTGGTCACCACCTTTCATGCCAGATAGGATGAATACTACTAGGTGATTGATAGTGGATGCTCTAATCACATGACTAGAGATAAAAGTAGGTTCACTAAACTTGAAAAGTATGATGGTGATTTGGTCATGCTTGGTGATGATTCAGGGGTGAAGATTGTTGGAAAAGGTTCTATTAGCCTTGATGGAACTCATAGCATTGATAATGTATATTATGTAAAGGGTTTGAGGCATAAACTTTTAAGTGTTGGTCAGATGTTTAGCAATGGTTTGAAGCTTGTGTTTCAAAATACTACCTATGAAATTAGAAAAGGATCTAGAGATATGGTTGCTACTAGAAAGAGAACTCATCAAAATATCTATTAGGTTAAGGGTGTTGATGGTTAGTTCCTTGCATCTCAAGTCAATGAAAGTTGGTTTTGGAATCAGAGAATGGGACATGTAAACTTTGATAATCTAGTTAGGATTAGTTCAATAGATGTAGTCTGAGATCTGCCTAGAATAGCAAAGAATGTTAATACTATGTGCAAAATTTGTCGGTTTGGGAAACAAACAAGAACCAATTTTAAGGTAAAAGAGAAATCTACTACCGGAATGTTGGAGTTAATTCATAATAACCTTTGTGGTCTGACTAGAACATGAAGCTTGAATGGTGCAGGTATTTTATGCTCCTTATTGATGATTATTCTTGAATGACATGGGTTACTTTTCTTAGAGAAAAGAATCATGCTCTGGATAGGTTTAAAGTGTTCAAAGCAAGAGTGGAAAATGAAGTGAACTTGAGAATCAAATTTCTAAGATCTTATAGAGGTAGAGAATTCACTTCTAGTGAATTTAATACATTTTGTGAAGAGCGTGGCATAAAAAGACAATTATCTGCTTTGAGAACCCCTCCGTAGAATGGGGTTGTTGAGAGAAGAAACTAGATGGTACAAGAAGTTGCAGGAACCATAATGAAAGAGTCAAATGTACCATATGTGTACTAGAGAGAGGCACACGTTACAGTAGTAAAGAGGAATATTAGATATCCTAAAGGTACACTAGAATGGCTTATGGTATCCTAAGGGTGTTGATTTCACCTTGAGTGCCTATACTGATGCTGATTGGGATGGTTGTGTGGATGATAAAAAATGTACTAGTGGGGGTGCTTTCTTTCTTGGAAGAAGATTGGTTTCTTGGTTGATTAAGAAATAAGACTCAGTCTCTTTATCTACTGCAGAAGCATAATATATTGCTGCAACATCCTACTGCACACAAGTTTTGTAGATGAAGTGAACTCTGAAAAACATTGCAGTAATATGTGATGAGCCTATTTCTATTTTTTTTTATAACACAAGTGCTATAAACATTTCAAATAATTTGTTTATGCATTCAAGAACAAAACAAATATCTATCAAATATCATTTCCTAAGAGAAAAAGAGTTGGAGAGTGAAGTCAAATTGGAGTATATGACAACAAAGGAACGAATTGTAGATATATTTACTAAGGCTCTTCCAAAGGATACTTTTGAGTATCTTAGGGAGAGTTTTAGGGTGATTGTCCCTCCAAACTAGGTGCACATGAAGGTGCATCAGTCCAGTGAATTCAAAGATTCTTCATTTATCTGGACTTATGAATGGGTCTACTCTGTAGGGAGAGTAGAAAAGGTTTTCATTGCTGCAGTATGAGTTGAATGGGTGCACTCCTAAGGGGGAGTGATTAGATTTTTTGATCTTTACCATTGATTTCAAAGGGGGAGAGAAAGTCATGTGAAAAGTAGTAAGAAAAGGAAGAGAAGGTTTCCTCTCAAAATATTGTGTAGGATGTTGTCTATGATGGTTTTTCACATCATTTGTTGCCATCAATGACAAAGGGGGAGATTGTTGCAAGTATGAGAATATTTGGTGGCGTTATCATTAATGTTGTCATTGATGTCAACACAATTCAGTATATTGCATATTGTGCATGTATAGTTGAGATACTATTGAGATGTTGTCAGTACATGGAGCTATCCTTATGATGTTGCAAATGTGCTAAATTGATGACTTTCCAAGATTTTTAGAAAATTAATAAAGAGAGAATTCAGAGTTATGAATGTGTTCTTGAAATATGCTTTACTATGTGCTCCATGTTTCTCCTATGTTGATCCTATGCTTGTGCAGATTTGAACCATTGTTGTTGATGATTTGATGGTGATATCTACTAATTTGTTGCTTCTAGTTTGATGAAGTGTGAAATTTTTGGTCACCGATATGTGGACCATTCTAGAAAAGTTAGCTTTCTGTGACTGGAGAAATATTTTTTCTCTACAGTCCTCCACTATTCTATTTCAAAACTTACGGATCTGGAATGTGTCTTATAATGGTGTCCTCATGATTCTAGCAAAGATGTGTGTGGTTTAGTTGTCCAGAAGTCAAGCTTTAGAGTTGTTGTATGTGTTTTCATAGTTCAGATGGACTGATGGAAGGAGTTCGGTGTTCGTAGATTGTTGCACTTGTTGTGGATTTATCTAAAGGAACTTGAGCTATGTTCTTGTGCATGATGAAGTATTTTGTGTCGTTCATGTGCTATCTTCTTGTTGGAAAGCATGTACATCAATGTTCATTTGTGTTTTCATTAGGTTTGGACGACCTAGTGTTTACACTTCATTTGAAGAATTAAATTTAATTAAGGAAGCATTTGGTTGATCTGACTCAATATTTTTGGTCTTGGTTAAGTATTTTTATTGGTCTACTCTAATTCCTTTCCACCACAGGAATGTTGAGTTGTTGACTTAATTTGAATTTTTGAAATGAGGCATACGTGGCCAACCTTGGAAAAAGTTTCTAAGGTTGAAGATGGTATAAATGCAAGTCAAATTCTGAAGAATTGAATGGTGATGGAAAAGTAATGAAGTAAGCCACAAATAAAAATAGTAGAAGTGTGTGGAAATGAGTTGAGGTAGTAGTACTTCATTGTGTTAGATTCCTGAACATAGTGAGCTAAACGTTTCTGCAATCTTCTAATCAAGGCTATGGATGTGTGTTAATTATTATAGTGGATTTTTTTTCTTTTGTATCAGTAGGCAGTGACCCGCCATGTTGGACAGTGAGAATTTGTATTTGGATAGTGAGTCCTCTTCTAGGTAGTGAGACTTTGTAATTGGTTTTTCTATCTCTTTATATTGTGAGTTAATCCTCATCATGTTTTTTCCCTCATTGGGTTTTCCAAGTAAAATCTAGTGTTCATTATGTTGATTTTACTTTCTGTTTATCCACATTTCATGTTCATACCTAATAACAGAACAGTGTGGTTGTGAAGCTAATAAGTATTTAAAGTTTTGAATTTGAATTTGGTGACAACTAATTCACCCCCCTCTCAGTTGCCATGCACCTTTTAACAAAAATTATCCCAAAAAAATCCATTGACCAAGGCTTCCCTAGTGGAAGGAAATTTGTGGACTACTAGAAACTAACCTCTTGCATATTAGGAAATGATAAATAAAATTTTGCTATAATATTTCTCACCTAACAAATTCTTCTCTAGTAGAAGAATACATGTGGATTACTAGAAACTAGCCTTTTACATATTGGAAAATGAGAATTCCTTCTTTTACCATTCATAGAGATATGTCAACCTAAGTGTAAAGGGGGAAAATATATCCTAGACCTATCTAGTATATTAACTATGATCAATTCATTTTTTTGCCTCCAAATTCAAACACAGACCAACTAGGGTTTGATGATTGGATAGTTGCCTCATAAGGGAGCCAATTTATTAGGTTTTGGTTCTTTTGAGTTTCAAAGATGAGAAATTTAATGTGTGTTTTAATAAGCCTTTTCGACATAAACCCTAGATCCTAAAATATAATTTTTCACACAAATGAAACTAAAAATTGACAAAACAATTACAGATCTAAGAAGGGAAGATATTTGTGCACCTGTCATACAAATATGAGCATCAATTTAGTGGTCAAGGGTGAGGGATCCCTTGACTAATGATAATTTTTAGGGTCTACAAACTTTAGATGACAAGTTGCAATCTACACTATGTTTTACCATAGATTTTCATTGAGGAAGTTGTTGAATATGACCTACAAACATGAAAAGAGGGGGAAAGGTTGTGTTGTATTGGATATTTCCTAATTCAAAACCCATTTTTGTGTTTCTAACTCCAAAAACAACAAATGATGATGATGATAAATAAGGCATGGCCTAGGTCTGGCATAGGCCAAATAATGGACTCTAATGATAAATGATAATTTAGATAATGTTACCTTACATATGAAATCTTTGTCAAAGTGATGTCCACACCATAAGTTTCCACTAAATTTTATTTCATGGATGCTTTAATTTCTTAAATACCTATAAGAGGTTAGTCCACAAAACACAATAGATTGTTGTAACTAGCATGTAGAGGATAACTCATATGCATCCTCATAATAAAAGCCTAATAGTGTAGGATTGATCATAATAGCTTCTTTTCTAATGTTCAAATGAAAATAAATTTTTTTTGTATATACATCCCAATTGATATTTTTTATGATAGGATGACCTCATATTAATTCTAAATCTCTAAGGATTGACAACAAACCAATAAAATTTGAAATATGGGTGATCTCACAAAAGTGGTTTACACTTTCTAGGACATCCTAATTTTTGCTTTAATCACATATTTTTAGAAAATATAATGATTTAAGCCTTGAAAAGTTTCATTTAAAGGATTCCAATTGAAGAGGGTTTGATAAAACCACCTTATATCAAACCCCCTTGGATAGAAGCTCGCTAGTTTTAAACCATACCTATAACAGAGTCTCCTTTACACCTAACAAAATATTGATAAAAGAAACCACTTTTGATTTAAATTTTGGGGGATCAAATGAATTCATTATTTTTTCTAAGTATTTCTTCCTTATTATAAGCTTCCCAAAAAGTATAATTTTAAATATATTTAATTTGATTCTTTTATTTATTTTTAATTTCTTTTGAATGTAAGGTTTTCACCGAAAATCAAGCTCTTTGTTCTACACATGTGAAAAATAAGTAGATTACCAAAAAAAAATCATAAAAAATATATATGCCCTTGATATTGATATCCTTGATCCAACAAAAAAAATAATTAAATTTCAATACACACAAAAAAGTTATGTGTTAGCAAGTAAACCTATGTCTAAATTGTAATTGGTTTGACTTCAAAATTTAATTTAAAAGAAAAAATATATTCAATAAAACACTATGAAACGAAATGCATTCCCTAGATATTGTAGTTACAAATTTAAATTTGAAAAAATATAATTTTATCCTTCATAGAAAAAAAGTTGTGATAGCAAGTGCACATCACTCTTTGAAAATGATGTTTACTATTAAAAACTAGTTATCAAAAGAGATGGAAAAATAAATTCAATTTGATTCCATTTTTTTAAAAATATATATATATATTTAGAATCTATAAAAAAAAAATGTCACAAATCACTAGTTTGCATCATCTTCAAATTCATCACGGTTTAGCAGCTATAGGCTTCTAAAAATGAAGAAAATGTTCATAATGTTCATTTCAATGTCAAGTTTGGCCAAAAAGTGTAAACCACTATTGTGGGATCACCCATAGGTCACTTTTAAGGTCAAAATTTAGGCCCACATTTGTTGAGATGTCATCTATTTTAATTTATTTTCCTAATCTAGCCTCAAAATGAATAAATTATTACTATAATTAATTTTGTAGGAAAAATAGGCTACAATATACTGTGAAATCATCAAGGGTAGCAATTTTATAGCACTACATTTATCCCCCACTTTAGTGAGAGTGTGATCCTAAATTCATGCTCACACTAAATGAATAGATTTCTTTATTAAAACACTAAAGAGACATAATTATGACACCAAGTTGAGGGGTGTGGAAGCCCCCAACTTAAGATCCCATCAATCCACAATGTTAAGACAAAATGAATCAAATATATCATATGCAAGACAAGGAAAGATTCAATCATATATAAGGTATTAAATGAGAAATAAATGGAGTACACATAAAGAGTAAAAAAAGCATACATAAGTAAAACATGAAGAAAACAAATAATACACAAAGAAAATACATAGAATACACAAAGCAAACATACCAAATACATGAATAAAAAATGATACACATATAAAGAAAACATAACACACACAAGGAACATATAACAAGAAATATTACTACACAAAAACTAAATATTCAAGTCAACAAGGTAAAGAGGCATCAATATATAAGGTTGTCTCAATTACCAAGTATCATCTCTAAAATGCATAAAATGCACATCTAAAAATGCTAAAATGATAAATAAAATTTCTCACAAGAATACATAAATATACTAGCTAGCAAGTTGTGTTATGCTATGTTTCCATCTAAATTAATAAATGATAGGTCTCATAAGGCTAGGAAGTTGTGTTATGCTAGTTTTCTCATGAGACACATGGATATACTAGATAACAAGTTTTGTTATGCTAGGTGTCCATACAAAAATGCTCAAGTTCACATGCAAACAAGATTCATTATGCTAGGCATATGGTTTGTTTGGAAAACCACAACTCAGGGGGTGTATAAATTTTAAATATCATTGGGGATGATTTAACATCATAGGGGATGAATTTGGTAACCACACCTTAGGGGGTGCATAAAATTTTAATATTGCGGGGGATGAATTGATAATTAGGTGACCTCAAGGGGTGTTAAAAATAACAACACCACAAAGGGGGAATTCTAGTAAGTCAAAAATTAAAAGATGGAAATGAAAAAAATGGGGTGATATTCCCCTTTTAAATATTAGCATACTTCACATGTTCATATTTTAAAGAAAAAATAATGGGGAAGAGGGGATCCTCAAGAAGGATGCACACCTCCAAGATTATTTATCCCTATACCCATAAATGTACAAGCAAGGACAGCCATACTATAGACTATCTTATTGCTACCATAGATGAAATATGGTTGAACAAATAATATTGTACCACCATGAATGAAAATGAGAAAAAAAAATCGAGCTAAAAATTCCATAGAATAAGGAGAAACACAATAGGGGAGAGAAATTATCATTTAAAATGAATAGGTGCATCAACATGCGGAAGGGTGATAGCACCACAATCAAAAAAAAATGTATTTTATTTCTCAAGTCCTGACATTCATCGAGGGAATAACCAAGAACTCAATGATACGCACAAAATGAATGATGTGCTTTATTGTGTTTGTGAAACTTCTTACATAGTGGAGGAGGAATATTAATCAAGTGGGCTTTGAGAAGCCTCGAAAAATTATGATCTTTCTTTGATAGAGGATAAGGAGTAGGATACAATCCTTTCTCTTGTGAAATAACATTTTCTTGCTTACCACATGAGGTTATAAATATATTAAATGATGGAGGATGTTTTGTAGATGAAGGAGAAGGTTGGAAACCTATAGCCCCTTAGCAAGGTATGATGTAGAATTCACATGGTCCTTAACTCCTTGTTCCATATTTTAATTATATCTATTTTTAGAAATAATTTTAAACCCATCCCATAACATTTTTCTAATTCAAATGGAGGGGGAGAATTCTTGTTTAAATTATTTTGAGAATAATTGATTCTTTTTCAAGAATGAAAATCCTTTTTAGGTGTTGAAATGTTAGGATTATGAGGACCTTTGTTATATTTTTACAATATACAAGGGAGGAAAGCTAAAGTTCCCCCATTGCTATCATGGGATGATGTATGTGGTTTTGTTGATGTAGAAGGAGATTGTTAAGATGAAAAAAAATATTCCTTAGGTTTAGATTGTGATATTTTCTACTCTCCCACAAAGGAGGATGTAAAATCTGATGAACTCCAATCATCACGAAAAAATGTACTTGAAGATGAAGCATTTTTTGATCACTGTTTGTAATTTGAGAAGAGGAATGACAATATTGTATTATAGACACTAAAAGAAAATTTCAAGCTTTGGGTTTTGATGGTGAGATTTTATTCTCCCCAATGAAAGTAGGTGTAAAATTTAATGAACTGTGATCAATGGAAAATAACACATTCATAGTATCATTATTATTGGAAGGTGGTGGCTCAACTTTGGAGGATGGAATCAAAATACTAAGAGAGTTGGAAATATTATGTTTGAATTGTAAATAACGTTTTGCTTCCACTTTTACTATATAAACCTTGTTATTATATTCATGCTTCATCACACGATGAAGAGTAGATGGGACTCCCTTCATGGAATGAATCTATGGTCTACCAAGAAGAAGATTATATATGATAGAGAATCCAACATGACATGGATAAGGATAGAAAAAATCATTGGCCCTGCCTTAAGCGGTAATGTTATTATTCCTAAAAATTTCCTATCAACATTATAAAATCCATGAATAGAAAGAGTTTCAGGTTTAATGATAGATTTGTCCACACCAAGTCTATATAAAAGGTCAATGCTACAAAAATTAAGACCTAATCCATTGTCAAGGAGAGTATGTCAACCCCAATTTTATTGATGATGATAACTATCGTTAGAACATTACATTACTTTTGAATCTCAAGAGTAGGTAACTCATGTTGAGGAAATATGATATCCAATTTTCTTGCCTTCATACCATCTAACAAGGCTACTATCCCATTTAGTTTAATAGAAGGTGGTAAATTAAACTTGTATAAATCCTCTTGGAGCATCCTATGGTATGTAGGTGAAGTTTGAATTAAGCCTAAAAGAGAGATCAAAGCTAGATTACTATGAAGCTTCTCAACAAGATCATACTCTTTACCACTATGTTGAGGAATATGGGATGTGGAAGAAGTGCAAGAAGTTGGGTCTATGAAGAGGGAAAGTTTCAATCAAAAATTGTCAAAAGGAACGAGTACTCATTAAGGAATAGGGATTGGAGCCTTAGTTCAAGATCTTGTTCCTAAACATGTACCCATTTTAAAAAATAGAATGGGTACCCACTTTGAAACATGTAAGGGTTAGTGTAGGATCATGGGGATCCAAACTAGGCCCCAAGTGGCAATGAAAATTTAGCAAAATAGAGTTAGGCAACTTGACATAAAAATTTGAATAGGTTATTAAGATATTTTGAAAATTATGTAAGAACAAAATTTGTAGAAAATTGAATGTAGTTTCTATGCTACTAGTCCTTTTTTGGAAAAAAAAAAAAATCTATTTTGTGAAAATTTAAAATTTCAATGTAGTAGTACTAATTTTTAAGGAAATGGATAAAAATCAAGTGTATGTATAACCAACCTAAGTACAAGAATTTTATTTTATTTTTGAAAATTTCAATATAAGTAGAAGAAACATGCTTGGATGTGCCACATTTTTTTGTAATTTTATTACATGTAAATAATTGGTTATAATTTTTTATTACATCTCATAATTATTAAAATGTTTTTACCGATGGCAATAACTTGGACAAAAATTTATGAAATTCATTTTTTAATCCTATAGTATGAGAAGCATAAAATGTGATGCATCTTTCAGATTCAAAAAATATGAAATATTTTTAAAATTATAGAAGTTTTTCAATTAGCCTATCAATCAAGAATCTAGTTATAATGTATGTAAAAAATCAATGATTATTATCTATTAAATTCAAAATAATGCATATCTTATATTGGTGGAAGGTTGAAAATTTTCTTAATAAACCCTTTTTGTTTCATTGAATTTGGATAAAAAAAAGTCATCAGCCATAAGGGGGAACATTGGAAAACTAAGGAAACATTGTAAACACATTTTTTCAGTTGACTTTCTAGGTATGAAACTCCCGTGATAAATCTTGAGGAAACCCAGAGGAAAATCTCGAGCCTACTTATTTGGTTAGAAAATTAGACTTTTGTTGCATTCATTAGTCATAATATTTTGTATTATTATTAAGAAGGTATGTGTAGGATCATCATGGAAAAAACATGCCCTTAAGTGGCAATGAAATTTAGAAAAATCAGAGTTAGGCAACTTGACATAAAAATTTAAATAATTTATCTATATTATTTTAAAAATATGTAAGAATAGAATCTATAGAAAATTGAATGTAGTTTCTAAACTATTGGGTTTATTTAAAAAATATATATCTATTTGGTGAAAATTTGGAATTTCAATGTAGTAGTACTTAAATTTTAGGGAAAAAATAAGAAGTAGGTGTTTGTCTAACCACCCTAACCACAATAAAATGATAATATTTTTTTATAATATTTTAGACATAAGTAGAGGACTCATATCCTAATGTGATGCATATTTTTTGTAATTTTTTTCCATGTAAATAATTAATTATGAATTTTTTATTACGTATTTTTAAAAATATTAAAACTTGTATGTCTAGCCACATTAACGTGGTCAAAACTTCATGAAATTCATTTTTTTTAATCCTATATTATTTGAAGCATAGAATGTGACACATGTTTCAGATTCAAAAAATGTGATACCGTTTGAAAGCTATAGATGCTTTTCAATCAACCTATTAATCAAGACTTTAGTTGTAATTCAAATAGAAAATGAATAATAATTATTTATTAAATTCAAAGTAAAGCATTATTTATATTGGTGGAAAGTTGAGAATCTCCTTTAAGAACCCTTTTAATTTCATCAATTTTGGGTAAAAAAAAGTCGTCAACCACATACCCAATAATACATAATATATATAATATATTAATATATTATGTATATTATATTATTATATATTATATTCTATATATATATTATATAAATTATATATTATATTATATTATATTATATTATATTATGTAATATATATTATATATTATATACTATATATTATATATTATGTATTATATTATCATATATATAGTGAGATAGAGAGAGGGTGGTGCAAGAGCACCTAAACACTTTTGTCAAAATTTCCTCATTTGATTGGTCATAGTGTGATTCAAAGATCTAGCATAGGGGTGTTTTCAATTTAATTACTCTAAATAAGGTCTAAAAAGACAATCCATTATGTAATTTTTGGGTTTGTAAGTCATTAGTGTCAATTTAGGGAAAAATTACAAATAATGTCAAGTGCAAAACAAAAGTTGTTAAAATGTTGTTTTAGGGGAATATGAAGAGTTTAGGATTTTAAAAGGAATTTAGGAAGTTTTTTTGGTTATTTTTGGAGTGAGAAAGTTTATATAGCCTCTTGAAGGATCGAGCAATGTTGTTGAACAAATATTGAAGGATTCCAAATCAATAAACAACGCTTTTCTACTAAAAAAATTCTCTAATTTTTTGTACTTTGTTAACTCTGTACGAATCCGTACAGGCTTCAAATACTCTAAGTATTGTTGTGATATGTAATTGCAAGTCTTATCTTTCATTTGATATCATTTTGAGCATTTAATTCTATTTTTGGAAGGAGAAATCAATCATTCTTTGTAACTACTTTGTCTCCTCAAATTTAAGGGTTGAGGGTCTTCAAAATGTTTAAATGACCCATTCCACTTTCTGTTTCCCCTATATCTCATGGAATGGGTCTAAAATGGTCTATTTTTTGTGTTTCAATGCTTTGGTAGGAAGTGGGATAGAATTGTGAGAAAGGGAAGGAAGCCCTAAGGTTGACAAAGTCATTTTTCCATGTGAATTTGTGGTGTCAAGATAGGGTTTTGATAAAAAAACTGATGGAATTGTCTTTGTCTGAGCGGCATGCCATTCTATAAATGCACAACTTTCTCACCTTCCTCAAGTAACATGTCTTTGAATTTTTGGCATTTCCCATTGCAAATTTTTGCAACCTTTAGACACTTGTATTGAGGGTCCGTGACTTTCACAATAAGGATAGTAGTAACTTCGAAATGGATACCATCAAAAATAACTTTACCTATGTTCCAAGAATTGCAAAATTTAGAGGTTAGGTTATTATCATGACCCCACATAGATTAGAAACAAGAGGTGAGGACAAATTCCTCATTTTTTTTCCATAATTTGACTTTTTATTTAAGAGAGATGTAAGATAGAGGTTTGGAAATTTTTCTTAGGCCCCCCATTATGGAAGCAAGGTGAAAGAATAGAGACAAAAGAAGGATCTTAGCACAAGAATCAACACAATGAGCAGAAGGAATGGAGTTAAAAATGCAGGAAGAAAAATTGAGGAAGGGGTAGCTAAAAGAAGGAGATGATAAATGAATCATGTCAAGCTTGTAGATAATTATGGTTCTAGACTACCAATTAAGCCACTTGTCAAGAATACTATACTTAAGGCACAAAATAATGAGGTGAAAATAATTTTTCATAGATGGTTATCATTTCACCAAAAGATCAACATGTTAATTCCTGATGCAACTACTAGAGTTAATGAATCCATGGGAGACAACTAATCCATTTCACAAACTCGAGCATTGCACTACACAACACAAGGAGACCAAGGGAACACACCTTGCAACAATACCCCCTAGCACAAGTGATGGGTTCAAAACCATGACCTAGGCTTTGATACCAATTATTGTGTAACGTCCTAACAAGGAACCCCAAAGGACAACACTAACTATGTCACATTAATGGAACAATTTTTTTTTTTGAAATGAAATAAAAATAGAATACATGATATAATAATCTAAATCTAGGTCCTCTAAGGTTCCCCGATTGTGCTACTCACATAACTATTAATCAAGATAACTAGAATCATTTCATCAACTTATCAAATGACATGACTTATCTAACATGCAAGGTTGTTCTTGTGGTTGCTTGGTTGGTTCCTTCCCTAGGCTTGGTCGGCTGGGCTTTTTCCTTCAAAGGGATTTTTATTAGAAGGACTGTGGCTCTTGTTGTGCTCACTTTGGGTGCATCTGTTGCAGACCAAGACTGCTCTTTCTTTGGCACTGACTCTCAATGTGGTCTGGTTTCTCCTAATGGAGGATCTTTTTCTTGGGTTTTTTTTGCCTTCTTCTGTGATGGATTGGCATGTAAGAAGTGCTCTGGGTTAGGGTGTTTGCTTTCTCATCTAGTAGGGGATGATGAAGGATCATATTTAGATTCAGATGATGTTGGAGTTTTGTGGCTGGTGGTTGATCTTCCTTTGTTGGGTTAGCAGATTTTTGTCTCCTGGATCCTTCTTGTGGAGTCCTTTGTTCTGGACGTTTTGGCATTGTTCTTCAATTTTGTTCCTTCCTTGACACCAAGGGTGGTTTTCGGCCCACCTATTGTAGAGTTGATTACATAGAGTCTCTAGCTTGTCTTAGATCCTTACTAGAATGTGGGATCATATGGTGCTCTTTATTGTCTTGCCTACTCTCCTGCTTCTCTATGGTTTTCATTTTCAGTTTGTTGGTCTATCATATTAGACTTGTAGAATTTCAGATTTTGGGTTGCATTTTAAGTGTTGCTAAGTCTTTAATGTTGGAGAAACAATATTACAACTATTGCATCAATTGACAATTGAAATACTTTGTAATTTGCAGATTGTTGCATTGTAAGGCTGCACTATTTCAATCATTTTAATTCTGCAATTACTTAGTTGTCTTTAAGCAACAAATATTAAAAATCTTTGGATAGTTTACTGCTAGAGAAGGAGAATGAACCAACATACCTAAACTCTTGGATGGTTTACTACTAAGAAGGGGAATAAACAATTGTTATTTCATTGTAATAGCTTTCGCTGAATAAGTGGTTGAGCCTTCTTTCTTGTCAATTATTCTTTCACTCCGCTAAATAAGTTCTTGAACTTTCATTTCAACATTGTACTTCATTTTAGCACTAATGATCCCCATCGCCATATGATAGCAGCTCACACACCTTGGGTCTTGAGTGCACATTCTTGTTGTTGGGTTACTTTCTAGCATTGTAATCTCTTAGTTACTGATGATCCTCGGCACTATATGACAACACCTTTTCCATCCTGGGATTGAGTTTGCATTCTTGGCGTAGAGTTACTTTCTAGCCATTGGTTTTGGATTGAGCTAACCTTAATGGGTGCTTGTTGTACTGGATTGTTCATTGATAAATTTGAAAAAAAATTGTTTGGCTCATTATAGTGGTATCAGAGACCAAGTTTCTGCCATCCTGTAGAAAAATTCAGTGATTTAGTTGTCAAATGAGTGACAAAGCTATCAGATACTACATACAGAGAGATGACTACAAAGAAGTCTATAAATACCAAAACTAGATCTACAAGGAGCTCTGCACTCTCATCCGGTCCTACAAAGAAATCACACCCCGTAAAAGCTCAAGTCAAGACATTTGGAAGAGATGGAAAGAGGAAGAAGGATAAAAGCACAAGAGTCTATGTTGCTATCAAACATGATGAATAAATTGAATCAGATGAAGAAGTAAGAGAAATCAAGCATAAGGGAACAAAGGAATCAAAAGTCTCCAAGGACAAGCCCTTTGATGAAGAGAAAGTAAAGAAAAAGGTGAAAACTAATAGATCAGGTATGACTATAGAGGAAGTGAAAAAATCTTTAATTAAGGATGGTAATCTCAAACCACTTTCTAAATGGTATGAAACATTTGATAGTTTTGATTAGAGAAAACTTGAAGAAGCCACAATAAAATATTTGAATATTTTCCATATGACTCTCATAGAAAAAATGTCAAAGTTACCTAATCAGTTATATGAAGTCTTAGAAATGAGGAGAGTGAATTCAAGAACTGAAGATGAAAAAATGAGAGAACACATACTTATCAGTCTATGTTCGGTAATGTCAATAGAAGAAATAAAGAAAATACTCAATGATGCTAAAAAGGATTTTAAGACACTAAGAAAAATCTTAAGGTAGTTTTGTTGAAGAACATATATAACATTGTTTCTAAAGAAACTCATGTTGGAGATGTTCCATCTAGGCCAAGAATTGAAGAAGTGAAAGAGGACACAATTGAGGATACTCAGAATCCTCCAAATATGCAAAACACTAGAATTCTTATGGAGATTGAAGCTCCTAAAGATATGTCAGTTGAAGAAGTTGATATTCCCAATGACAATCAAGAATATGTGATTGAAGAAAAGAAGGTTGAGGTAAAAGAGGTTGCTATGGGAGCAAGAGACATTGCAGAGGCAATGCTAATTTTTTTGGAAGAACAACTTAAGGAGTTTGACCCTGAATTGGATAAAGGTTCTATCAACTTGGCCACTCTATCTCCTACTCATAAGTTGAAGGTAGCATCATTTGCTTAGGCTAAGGAAAGGGAGGAGATATTGAAATCTCACATTGAGGAAGGTGAGTTGCTAAGTCTTGCATCTAGTATCTTGGAGAAGATCATGCCCACACATGTCAAGGATTCATTTGATTCTCCCTATGGTCAGCTGAAGAAACTTATCAACTCTGTAAGTACTCACTTTGAGTCCCTTGAGAAGTTAGCTGAGGATAAGGTCCAAAAAGAGTTTGATGTAAATAGGTTCAGTAGACTGAAGATTATGATTGTGAATGATAAATATTTATTAGCTACCTATGTAAAGAGCATTCAAGGTGCATTATCTGAGGGTGGAGATATCTACAAATCATGCTTATCTTTGTCTAAATTCATTGAGGTTGTTGAGAAGAAAAATAAAGAATATGAGAAATAGTTAGAAAATATTTCTCAATCCTTTGACCCTCTAACCATTTCTTTGGGTAAGCAAGAAGTTCATGTCATATCCAGGCTGCTTGAAAAAATTAAAGGTTTGAAGCATGAAAATGATAGAATTGTTGAAAGGGTATGTGAGCTCAGAGGACTAATCGGTCCTAAAATGGAGACAATGCTTAGTACATTGAAGGAAGTACAAGATGTTATGGTTGTCAGTGATCCGATAAATCTTGAGTTAGAAGAGATGCAATCGTACCTATTCTATGGTCAAATGACTATTTTGGAGAGTCTCAAAAAGGGTTGGGATACTACTTTAAGCTAGTTGAAGAATAATTTCATAGACATATTCAAGTTCATGTAAGTTATAAAAGCATGTTTGTACATATATAGTTTTACATGATTTTTGGTATGCGGATTCCCATCTTTTACATTGATGTCAAAGGGGGAGTGTGGGATAGTGAAAAATGTCATATTCATCTCAAGAGGATTTGTAAAGTTTTGAGTTATGAATTTTGTGGACTGCAGTGTATTCATGTTGGTACTGATTCCAACACTTAGTCATTTTTCACTAAGTGTTGCCATCAATGCCAAAGGGGGAGATTGTTGGAAAGAGACACTATACAAATCTTCTGGTGTTGTCATTGATGGAAAACCTAATCAATAATCCCATCCGCACCTTAGTAGTTTCTCGTATAGAAAGTCAAATTGAATTTTTCAAAGCTAAAATAGGGCATTTGATAAAGAAGGCTAACAAGTTGATTGTAGCGTGTTGCAGATATTTGAGGCATAATTGTTTAAGATGTTTCATGTTCGAAGATGTTGCTTTGGGTCTCTACTATGTTTTGGCTGACTTTGGTTTATTCACATTAATATTTTTTTATGGATTGACCCATTAGTTTGTACATGTTTTATATTTTTGTTAAAGCTAAGAAGTAGTTGATGCAATCATTAGATGTGGATATATATAATCGATTACTCATATCATTTTGATATATGGTGCTAGAGTTAGAAGAAATATAAATCAATTGTGTATATTTTCACTTGTTTAGAATAGAGATTGGTGATCCGAATTAAAGTAGACAAAGTGTCAAGAGTAGAATCAGACAGAATGTGAAGAATGTTGTAAATGTGCTTAACCAAAACTATACTTAGGCATTAGCATATGCTATTTCATAGTTCAATCACTCCAGTTGTATGTAAGACATTGAGTCTTCTTTGGGTAGTAAGCCTTTTTGTATGCAAGTAGTGAGCTCTAGGAAGTGTTCCTAAATGCATGTGCATTCCCCATTTGTAATCACTTATTTTGAGTAATACTCATATTGTGGATTAATCTCCACCAGGATTTTTCCCCTAATAGGGTTTCCATGTAAAAATCCTTGTATTATGACATTGTGATTGATTGGCTTGTGTTCTCGCATCTTTCTTTTGGTTCAATTCCATAAGTGGTTTAAAGATCAAGTTAATAAAGTTAAATTTTGTTGAACACTGATTCACCCTACCTCTCAATGTTCCTTGATTCCAATAGGGATAATGTGTCTAGGTCTATTTGAATGCTTAATGGATGTTTATTTGGACAATGTATGGCGTTCTTTAAGAGATTTCATTCAAGGTTGTGTTTTGAGGGCTACAAGCCTCTTGTGGAGTTTTTTTGGAAAAGTTAAGAGGTTAGTGTTCAAAGAAAAATTTATTTGTTTGTGATTGATCATTTTATGTTGGATTGGAAGTCATTACCATCTTTTTCTACATCAAGTGGTATCAAATCTTTAGGAACAAGATCTTTTTTTAGTGATTTGATTGTATTTTGTAGGTTTGAAGATAGAAGGTGAAAAGATAAGTTTGTGGAGATGCCTCTAAAATTTGTTGGTGTTGCTAAAGAGTTGCAGAATATGAAAGAGAAGCATTCTTAGATTTTGAAGTCACATAATGTAGTATTGGCAAGGCTTGTTGCCTTGGAGACAAAGAAAAGAAGAGAAGTGAATGAAGAAATTGAAACAGAGGAAGATGATGAAGAATATGAAGATTTTGATTAGGAACTAAACCTTGAATATCAGAGGATGGTAAAGATGCTCAAAGCAGTGAAAGGTGATTCTCACAAGGTAAAAGTTGATCTTCCTATATATGGTGGTAATTTAAATGAAGAGGAATTGCTTGATTGGATTGTTGCTATGGATAATTACCTTGAAAGTGAAGACATTTATGATGAGTAGATGGTGAAGGTGGAAAAAAAAAAACCTCAAAGGTCATGTGCTCTTTTATGGTGGAACTATGAGAAATCAATAAGGAAAAACAAGGCAAATCAAGGATTACTTCATGGGACAAGATGGTACAAAATTTGAAAGGTAAATTTCTTCCAAAATATTATGAAGTTCAATTGTATAACAAGTTGGAAGGTTTGAAACAAAAAGATCTAGATGTCAAGTCTTACACTGATGAATTTTACAAACTAAGTATAAGGTCATGAAGGGATGAGGATGAGGCTGAAAAAGTGGCTAGGTATCTAGGTGGTTTGAGATTTAATATACAATATGAGCTTGTTGTTGCTAATATAAAATTTGTGGAAGAGTGTTTTTAATTAGCAATTTGGGTGGAAGAAAAGCTCAAAAGAAGGCAAGATAAATCAGTTAGAGGAAGAGGAATCAGTGCAAGAGGGAGAGGAACAATCCCTACACCAAAGCAGCCATTGGAATAACAAGAAGGAGAAAACAGGGGTAAAGAGAAAGGTGCTGATACTAAAGGAGGTTTTAGGGGTAGAGGAATGTTTAGTGGTGGTAGAAACTCTAATGATTTTTTAGGGAGATTTTATACTTGTAATGAATATGGTCGTCCATCTTGGAATTTTCCTAAAAAGGTTGGTAGTTCATCAAGTGGTGAAAAAAGGATTGATAGGAGAGCACAAATTATTCAAGAAGAGGAATGTGAAGTAAATCATTTTTCAAGTTTGAGAGCTACTCCTGAAATAGGGGAGATGTTGATGGTGAGGAAGATAGTATTGAAGGAAACAAAAGAGGTGGAGCCATTGCAAAGGAAGAGTCTTTTCAAAACTAGATTTAAATGCAAGAATAAGGTATGTAGAGTTGGCATTGATTTTGCATCTACTGAAAATATGGTGTCTAGTGAGATGGTGAGTAAATTAAATTTGCAAAAGGTACCTCATGAATTTCATACAAAGTGTCATGGTTGAGTGATGGAAAGTTTTTTTTGGTTAATGCAAAAGTTGTGGTAGATTTCTAGATTGGAGGCTATAAAGATAGTGCAATTTGTGATATTCTTCCTATGGATTGTTGTCACCTACTCCTAGGTAGACCCTGGCAATATGATAGGCATGCAATGTATGATGGTCAAGAAAACACCTATAACATAGTAAAAGATGGGTGTAAGTTTGTTTTAACTCCTTTGGTGGAAGATGAGAAAGGTAAAGAAAAAGTAATCATGTGTGGAAAGAAAGAGTTTGTAGAAATTGTGAATGAAGACAAAAGGATAAGTGTTACAGATAGCTTAAGGTTTGAGAAGGTTATGATAGCAGATGTAAAGATGAATGTAGGATTGAAGAGTGAATTGGTTTGAGAATGTGTTGATAGGGACCATGGTGTGTCCTTTAGTTGACAATAAAGTTGGAAAACCTTAAGGATATATAAGAATAGGGGGTAGTAAATCTAACAATATAGTGAGCACTATTTTGGTACAAAAGGCTAACAAGAAAATGGAGAGGATGTCAGTTGTGAAAAGACAGGTTGTTCAAGAACTTAGGGGCAGATGTGAGCATGGAGATGAGAAAAAGGTGAAGTCAGTTCAATGGATTACTAACAAATGTTTGTTTGTGGGTCTAAATGAAGGAATAATGTCTAGTTTTGAACAAGGAATAGGAAAAAGACCATCACTAGGTCTGACTTTAGAAAAGAAGACATGTTCAAGGAAAAGCAAGGAAAAAGGTGTAGAAATTCAAGATTGAAATCAGTGGAGAGGAATGGTAGATCAAAGGTCATGTGAGAATCTTGGAGGAGTTGATGCACAACATAACTCTTGTCACAAGAGTTTTTTTTGTGGGGGTCTATGGTGCAAGAGCACCTAAATACTTTTGTCAAAATTTTCTCATTTGATTGGTCATAGGGTGATTCAAAGATAGCATAGGGGTGTTTTGAGTTTAATTACTATAAATAAGTTCTAAAAAGACCATCCATTATGTAATTTTGGGTTTGTAAGTCATTAGTGTCAATTTAGGGAAAAATTGCAAATAATGTCAAGTGCAAAACAAAAGTTATTAAAATGATGTTTGAGGGGAACATGAAGAGTTTAGGATTGTAAAAGGAAGTTAGGAAGTTTCTTTGGTTATGTTTGGATGTAACAAGTTTGTATAGCCTCTTGAAGGCTTGAGCAATGTTGTTGAACAAATATTGAAGGATTCCAAATCAATAAACAACACTTTTCTACTGAAAAAATCTTTGATCTTATGTGCTTTGTTAACTTTGTACGAACCCGTATAGGCTTAAAATGCTCTAAGTATTGTTGTGATATGTAATTAAAAGTCTTATCTTTCATTTGATATCATTTTGAGGGTGTAATTCTATTTTTGGAAGGAGAAATAATCATTCTCTGTAATAGCTCTATTTCCTCATATTTAAGGGTTGAGGGTCTTCAAAATGTTTAAATGGCCCATTCCACTTTATCTTTACACTGTATCTCATGGAATGGGTGTAAAATGCTTTAATTTTTTTGTTTCAATGATTTGGTAGGAAGTGGGATAGAATTTTGAGAAAGGGAAGGAAGTCCTAGGGCTGACATAGTCATTTTTCCATGTGAATTTGTCGTGTCAAGATAGAGTTTTGATAAACAACTAATGCAATTGTCTTTGTGTGAGTAGTATGAGTGTTTTTAGGGTATAAAAATGGTGTTTGATGCATTTTTTGAGTTTGGTAAGCCTGGGTATGTGGTTTTTCAATAAAACCCTAGTATTTTGCATGAAAACAGAGGGTTTGATGGATTAGCAGGTTAGAGGTCATAAAACTGATAATGAATCAAGGATTTTATGGTTTTGATAGACAATTTAACTCTATCAAGTGATTTTTTGTGAATTTTTTTTTTTGGATATACTTCATTTGTAAAATAGGGCTAATTTAGTAGCCTTTTGGGCAAAGCAGCCTATTGAATCTTAATGTTGGTACAAAGAAACTTAGTGTGTTTTGTTGGGATAATGTGTCTGGGTCTATGTCAATGCTTAATGGATGTTTAGTTTTCCATTGTATGGCCTTCTTCAAGAAATTTCATTCAAGGTTATTTTTTGAGGGATAGAAGCCTCTTGTGGAGTGTTTTGGGAAAAGTTAAGAGTTTACTGTTCAAAGGTAGATTTCTTTGTTTGTGATTGATCATTTTGTGTTGGATTGGAAGTCATCACCACCTTTATCTACATCAAAGGGGAAATTAGAGATAGATTTATCTAGGTATCTAGTGGCAAGGATAGAGGGAGGGAGAGTAATGTAGAGAGATTTTTATAGACTTTAAACCCTCTCTAAAATTCGCACAATAAAACTCAAACAGAATGAAGAAATTCCAATTTAAACACAACAAATTGTTTGCACAAGAAACCCAATGATTTTCTTTATTAAGGAAACTAATTTCATTTTTTTTCAGTCATCCATGGATTGATGAACAGAAAAATAAATTCATACAAACTTATTATATGCACATTAAAGCATTCAAATACAATATTTTCTCAAATTTATGAGCTCTTGCAAACTATCTCACTTCCCAGAACCACAACTCCAGTTGTAACTCTTGTAGCTTCAATCTAATGATCTAAAAATATAATGGACTATTGTAAATCAGTCCCAACCTCAAAAAAAACTCAAATAATACCATCATAGATAATTTTTTGTCTTTCCTTTCATGTATCCTTCCTTTCCTCTTCAAACTTTCATTGTTGAAGAATGGGTTTTTTCCCTATTTTACTCCTTTCACGAAATTATTTTCATATGCTTTATTTGGGCCTCTCCAATATGCTGGAAGAATGAAGAAGTTTCCCTTCAGATTTGTTATCATTGATGCCAACATTGGTTGGTAACTAACTATATAATCATTGCTTCCATACTGATCCGATATCTTGATCTAGAAATCTTTGTAGTAAAAAGGAATTCAATGAGTTTTTGTTATGTTGATCAAGAATGTTAGTTATAGGCATAAACAAATTTTCAATGTGTTTTTTGTAATCTAATTGAGTATAATGGTGTCATAATTTTGGTGATCTTTTGGCTAACAAGGTTTACCTTTTGTGTGCTCCTCTTTAGGTTCAGGCTGACCAAGCACTTGGATAACAGGTTTTGTTTTGTGTATCAAAAGGAATTTTGTATTAAGCCAACAAGACATTTTGTATTTTGAGTGTTCCCTCATTTTCACCAACTTGATTGATAAAGGAAGTTATGTCTGTGTATATATTTATGATGGTCAAAGCAATAAAGAATCAGAGAGTAGATATGCAAGTAATGTGACAAGTGTAATAGTGTGAAGTTACTCAGTGTTTGCATATTAGTAACTAGAATAGAATCTTGATATTACTAGATCATAACTGGAATTTCTTTTAGGACTTTGTAGGTACACTTCTTCATTTCATTTTTGGAAGTGAGCTACATATTTTGTACCTTGGAATTAAGCCACATTTAGTATTCAAGTTGTGAGCCTTTTCAAGGATAGTGGTCCTAGTAGTGAGCCTTGTAATATCTTATAACCGATTATAATATACTGTGAGCTAATCTTCACCACACATTTTTCCCTTTTTGGGTTTTCCACATAAAAATCCTAGTTTCAATGTGTTATGATCTCTTTTATGTTTTGTTTCATTATTGCTATTAAATGTGGATTGATAATTGGATGGTTAATAATTAATTTGGCTAGTGGAATACTGATTCACCCCTCTCTCAGTATTCAATATATTCAACAATTGGTATTAGAGCTTGGTTCCATGATGGAAGCCTAAAAGTTTGAGGAAGGTCCCATAAATAGAACACATGGTTGGAAAATACCATTTTGTTCCTCCAAAAGAATAATTTGTATTTGAATAGATCAATTTTCCATTTGAGGAAGTGAATAAAAGTGAGGATGAGAAGGAAACTCTAAAATGAAATCTAAAGGAAGCAAACGATTGCATCAGGAAGCTGAGAGAGTAGATTAAAAAACATAAGGATGGACATAGAGAATTCAATGATTAGTTGAAGAAGTCTAATGAGGTTATTAACGAATTGAAAGTGGAAATAGACGAAAAGAAGTGAATTGAGGAATGTCAAAAATATAAAATCCATAATAAAACTAATGATTGTACAAATCTTGAATAAGAAGTGGTAACCTTAACAGCTAATATGGAAAAAGAAAAAGAATGTGAAGAAAGTTTCAAGACAAGTTCTACAATGTTTGATCAACTAATTACATCTCAGAAACTTTCTAAAGACAAAAGTGGTCTAGGACTTGAATAATGACAAAGCTCAAAGACTAAACCAATTCTCAACAAAATGGATAATCAAAGGAAACCTCAAAGGAATTCTTATCAAAGCAAGGAATGAAGGATCAATACCAGAAGGATTCCCAACCGACAACCTAGTGCGTAAAGGTGCCCATCTTTTAATGGTTTTTGTTTCTCATGCAATAAATTCATTCATAGAGCAATAGAATGTAGAAGTGGGATGAACCAAAATATAATAAGCCAAAATGTTGGATTATTTGTTGGAAAATGTTATGTTTGCAACAAGTTTGGACATAGAACTACCAAATGTAGAAGTTAGATGATGATGAAAATGTTTAATACTGATAGAATAATTTAGTATTTTCAAGGCTATAGTTACACATGAAATATCTTTTAACACAAGGATAATTAGTACAAATCAAGGATGAATAAAAACTCTCTTGATCAAGGATATGTTGTATGCCACTCTTGGGTATGTGCAGGATCATGATAGGCCAAAAAGTGGCAATATGATGGGTATTTGTAGGGTATGTGGTTGATAACTTTTTTTTTACCCATAATTGATGAAACAAAAAGTGTTTTTAAAGGAGATTCTCAGCTTTCGACCAATATAAATTATGCTTTACTTTGAATTTAATAAATAATTATTATTCATTTTCTATTTGAATTACGACTAAAGTGTTGATTGATAGGCTGATTGAAAGACATCTATATCTTTCAAATGGTATCACATTTTTTGAATCCAAAATATGTGTAACATTCTATGTTTCACATAATATAAGATTACAAAAAAAAGAATTGAATTTCATGAATTTTTGACCAAGTTAAGGTGGTTAGACATATGAGTTTTTATATTTTTTTAAAATTGCAATAAAAAATTCATAATTAATTATTTAGTTGGAAAATAATTACAAAAAAGTATGCATCACATTGGGACATGAGTCCTCCACTTATATCTAGAATCCTATAAAAACATATTATCATTTTATTGTGGTTAGGGTGGTCAGACATACACCTACTTCTTATTGTTTCCCTAAAATTTAAGTACTACTACAGTGAAATTTCAAATTTTCACCAAATAGATTTTTCAAAAATAAAAATAAATCTAGTAATTTGGAAAATACATTAAATTTTCTATTGATTCTATTCTTACATATTTTTGAAATAATATAGGTAACTTATTCAAAATTTTATGTCAAGTTGCCTAACTCTGATTTTTCTAAATTTTTTTCCACTTAAGTGCCTATTTTTTCCATGATGATCCTGCACATACCCTATTGTAACAAACTAGTACATACTCAAAATTTTGCAGGAGCAAAGTTGGGAAGAAACCAAATTCAGAACAGAAGAACAAGACAGTGAACAAGGTAGATCCAAAAGAAGAGTGAAAGAAAGAGCTCACAGGAAAAGGAATTTGAGTGATGCTATTGAAGAAGAAATTGAGCTTAGTCTAGAAGAGGAGCAATAGTTGAAAATAAAAAGAAGAGGTAGTACCTTCGGTGAAGAAGCCAAAACCAATATTTTTGTATCTTCAGATGAAGAGTTGGAGGAAGAAAAGAAGAATGAAGAAGGCTTATTTGACCCTATGGAGAACATAGCTAGTTCTCCTCTAGTAAGAAATCATCCTCCCTTTGTACACAAAAAATTAGTGAACAATATGATTGATAATGATCTTATGTCAACTACTGAGTTATATGATGAAGTTGATCATCAACGGAAAGAAATAGTCACAAATGCTTTTTCTTAATACATAGTTATCTATAACATAAACATGGATACCATACAGTCAAAAGTTACTAAAAATGTGTGGAAAGAGTTAGTGCTTAGAAGGAAGGAAGTATTAAGTATTGAAAAAAAAATGAAAAGAGAAGCTATAAAATATGTTAGTTCAACTCAGTCAGAAATAGAAGCTACAAATCTGTTGAAAGAGTGTTCTACATTGTTCAAAGTCAAGCGGAGAGTCAACATTTTAATGTTGGTTCTTAGTTGTGATCATATGGTTTGTCCTTGATGACAAAATCACTTTCAGTTGGTTCTCTTTGATGATCATTTTCAGATTGGTTTCTCATGCTTTATATTGGTACTTGTAATTTTGTCTATATGGTTTACATTCAGATGGCTTCAGTTGGTTTTGGTGTTATGCATTTATTCATGGAAAGCTTTGTGTGTTTTCATAGTTGATATAGTTTGTTGTGTTCTGATACCTCGAATTCCATGTGCAGATAGGTGGCATTCACTGTTTATGCTTTTAGATGTTTGTGATGATCAGTTCTATATGAAGGTTCTTCAAGTGAAGGTATATCCTATGTTTATCACTATTGTTGCATATACTCCTTCACATGGTATTCAGCTTGCTTCATTGGAAAAATTCGATCATTATCATATGACAGCCTATTAGATTTCATTGATATGATCTCTTTACAATACATCATATTGGGACATATATTTGTATTGCTTATGTACTTAAGGTCGATATCATTTTCATGATCTTCTGGGCTCACACATATTTAATTGGCTCAAAAGTAATTGTCCTTGGTGAGTTTGTTTTGATAAATGACTTCATTCTTCATAAGCTTCCTACCCATTCATATATAAAGGAAGATAATAATTTTTTTAATGGGTAAAGTCATTAAAATTGACTTTGGAAAAGTCATTGTCTACCATCATTCTTCATATGCTTATGTCGGCATTTTGAGATTACTTGTCATATTTCAAAATTTCTCCTCAAGTATCGTCGGGGTTATGTCTCATCGAATGTGAAATATCTCCCCGACTAATGCATGTGGAATTCTATCGATCGGCGAGAGCTTGGCAATATCAGAATGTGATCTCAGCGATGTTGTTTTGTCTTGCCGACATAGGGTTTCATCAAAGGGTTCTCGGGGAAAGTCTTAGTGAACAATAGATGGAAGGATTTCTTTGGCCAAACGTGTTGCTTTCGGCGTGAGGTTATAACGAATGTGTAATGTCACATCGATCGGTGGTGGATGGATGCATATTGGTAAGAGTCAAAGCTATCGATGTGAGGTCTTAGCGAATGCAAGTGGATCTCACCGATGGAATACACATGGACTTTATCAGCGTGAGATTTGTTATCTCTTGGAGATATGAGGTGAGTTCAAGGGTTTCGATATGACATAACATAATTTAGAAGACGTCTCACTAATTTTGTCTTGTCACAGTGATACATGAGATGGATGGGAGTATCGGTGAAACATAGAGCAATCTATATAGTGTCACCCTGACTATGCTTTGTCTTAGCAAAGGCGAATGTTGGTTTCATTTCGGTGAGAGAACTTTTTTTGTCTCATCGACTAGAAGAATGTTATATGGCTCTCGGCATGACATAATGTATTCATTATGACTTCTCCCTAACTCTGATGGGTCATGGAGAAAGCGATAAATAAGGGGAATGACTGATGATTTAATTGCCTTCGACAAGACTATCTGGATGTCTCGACGATCAAGTATGTATCGCGGGGTGTTTTGGTATGACATAAAACAATCTACAAGATGTCTCCCTGATAGTTTGAAGTTATAGCGACATATATAGGATAGATGGACTCATCGGCAATAAAAACCATGTGTCATGACAACCAATGTGTATCAAGTGGCTTTTAGTAAAACAAAGGTATTCTATATAAGGTCTCCCCGATTATGAATTGTCTCAGTGACACCAGATGAAATCTTGTTAGGGAAAAAATCATGATTATTCTTTTTGGCTAGTTATGGAAATTTAGCCTAGCTACCATCATGAGATATTATGTTTCTGATTGTAACAGTTCCATTAGTGGATTATGGAGGCTTTACTTGGTGCGTTTTTGGCTGGAGGCTTGGTAAAGACAGAAATAAAATGTGCACATCCTCAAATGTAATTGTTTTGATATTAATTCTACACATTTAGGTAACATGTTTTACTATTCATGATTACTGCCAAGAAATAATGAATTTCTAGTCACTTCTAGTGTGAATCTGCATGCTTTGGCACCGTTTGACTGACAAAACTATATCAAAGTATTTACAACCTATTGGATAGGCGTTACTCCTACAAACATTTATTATTTGGCATATTTCTTCCTGGAAATAACATGAGGTTTTTGTTTCCTTTTTGACCTCGTATTCTTTGAAGATCTTATTCATGGAAGACATACTTGAAACATTGTATAAAAACTAGTGTTGTAAACACTGTGAGATCTCTGGTTGTGATTTGTGAATATTGTTCTTTGGCTGTATCAAAAATGTATTGAAATACTATGTATTAAAAATATGAAAATAAAAGATGCAAAGATATATTGTAATATTCTTTTCTATGTAATATTTAAAGGATTCTATTGTTGAATTCTTAGGGTATTATGTAGACAAGAAAAATAGAGAGTAATGAGCTTAACTAAAAACAGAGAGATCCTTTGATATTATTATTGTTCTGAAAGTAATTTGAGGGGTTGGTGCTCCTTGAAATTGGTGTTTCAAAATGAGGGGTTGGTGCTCCTTGAGTTGGTGCTCAGAAATTAGCCTATAAGGCATTGTTAATAGTGGTTTTTGAAGATTAAGCCAGTAAGGCAATTTAGGAGTGTTTTTTCTACCCCAGGAGGGTTTTCCACTTGGAAAATCCTTTTTCTAATGGTCTCTTTGTTTTGATGTCATAATGTTTCTTGATTGTGATAATTTTTGTCAGTCTGAACATTATTGAATGATAGTTCCTTCATATCTACAAATATTTAGTTCAAATATCTTGCACAAGTCATTGTTGAAGAGTCTAATTCAAAAGGAAGCTTAAAAGTTCTCATTTGATTCTTTGCTCAGGAATAGTTATAATTTTCTAAAGGTGTTTGTTGTTTCTATACCTTTCTTTTCTTTAAAGATGCATTCAAATCAATTGTTTAAGAAGTGAGTCAATAATGTTGATCATTCAATGTTATTAAATTTCCACAATCCATAAGAATCAGAGAAGCATATTTCTGGATCATTGAATGTTGATCATCATTTACACAGTCTCATGAGTTGCACCTACACTATCATCGTGCTTTGATTGTTAATCAATGTCAGCCATAACTGTTTGAAAAATGCAAGATATCTCACTCAAATAATATTTTCATAAGTTGTCTAATAGACTAAGTTAATGTTGTCATATCTTTGTTCTTTCAAAAGTGATTACTCTACTCTATTGTTGAAAGAAAAGGAAATCAAAATTAGAAATATTGGCTGAAGTTGAAAAAGTTTAGACACTAATTCACCCCCCCTCTCAATGTCTGTCCATAACTCCAATAATTAATGGCTAAGGAAGAAGATTATGTTGAAAAAGTAAGGCAAGAAACTCATGATTTGATTAAGCAATTAGCAAGGAACCTTGGGAAAATAACCAGTTCTTCATCTCATACTACTAAGACTCAAGAACAAGCTACTATTATAGAAGTTATGGATAACCTAGCCTTGGAGATTATTCAGGAGACACTTGAAGCTTTAGAGACCCCTTCCCCTAAGATGGACATAAAAGAAAGTACTAGTAAGAGTTCTTATTATCATTATAAGGATCAATCTTAAGAAAAGGGAGAACATCAAGAATCCACTGAGAATAGAGAAGAGGAAAATGGAGATGAAAATGAAGGAAGAAAGAAAATAAAAAGTCATTCTGTGATGAAAAAGAAAAATAAAAAGAAGAAGAAAAAGAAAAAGAAGAAAAAAAATGAAAAGGAAGGTAAAGAAGAGGAAGAAGAAAAGAAGAAAGAGGAAAATAAGGAAATCATTCAAGCTGAAGGTGAAATTCTCAAAGGCCTTGAACCATCAAAGTAATCCAGAGAATCATCTGGAAGTACTCTAAAAGGTCTTCTTTCAAGACAAGTTGTAATTCAACCTACACTTCCACCTTAGCTAGTCAAGCTGCAATCTCACCTAGGTTATGTGGATTTGAAAAAGATTACACTGACATAATGAAGCTAAGTGAGACTTTCATCAACTCTATCACACAGTATGCTTCAGAGTCATATCAAATATGCAATGAGCTGATAAATGAAACTATCAAAACTCTACAAGAGTGAGCCCCTATGTTACTCCAGAAAACTCTTTAACTCCGATTGAAAATTTGAGGCTTATTATTGATTCTATTAAAAAGTACACATCCAATCTTAAGATGCAGACTACAAGAGAAGCATAGTTGAATTTTCTAGAGAAAAGGTTGTTGTTTCTGCAAGATAAGTGTACTATTTCCCATGCCAAAGCTTTCGAAACTTTGAAAGAGGTAAGAGAATGTGATGAAGAAGCCCATCTGCTATTTTTTTACTGCATGAAATGGTTGAAATCCACTCAAAGTATCAAGGATCTAATGGAATCAATTGAGTCTTAACTTGTTGATGCTTCTAGCGATTATAAGATTTTTGGTGATAGAAACTATGTTAGGTGGGTTTCCATTGCAGGTCTTCAAAATAATTTTTTCATCCTATAGAGGCAGAAGGAAGAGGTTATGAGGCAGTATGCCCAACTTGTAAATTTGGTCATGTCCAAACATTTTACTATAACAAATGCACTAATGGAGGTAGAAAAACTTGAGAAAATGAACCTTTCCCCATCCACCATGGAAGAAGGAGAAGAATTCTTGGTGAAAATGGAAGCTCTGCATAAAATAATTTCCAGGGAAAAAGGTGTTTGGGATTATGGAAAGCCTAATTGGAAGTTATTCTCAAAGAGATACAAGGCTCCCCCAATTCTTGAATTTGAAATTTTTTTGCATCCTTTGTCCTTGATGTCAAAGGGGGAGAGGAGGAGAGAGTAGAGAAGAAAAGAGGATATAAAATATGTTTGTTTTAGTACATATGTTAGGGGGAGTTGAACATATCTTTTTCTATTTTGAAGAAAATTTCATTTTTATGTTTTTGGCACATGTTGACATCGATGAAGAAAGGGGTGATTGTTGGAGGAATGAAGAAGGTTCCCTTCGTATTTTTTGCCATTGATGCTAACATTGGTTGGTAACTGATTGCGTAATTAGTGCTTCCATACTGATCTGGTATCTTGATCTAGAAATCTTTGAAGTAAAAGGGAATTCAATGAGTCTTTGATATGTTGGTCAGGAATGTCAGTTATAGGAATAAACGAGTTTTCAACATGTTTTTTGTAATCTAATTGAAATATAATGATGATAGAACTTCAGTGTTCTTATGGTCAAAATTTTTTATCTTTTGTGTGTTCCTCTTTAGGTCCAGGATGACCTAAAACTTGGAAACATAGTTTTTTCTATGTGTCGAAAGGAACTTTGTATTAGGTCGACAATACCTTTTTTATTTTGAGTGTTCCCTCATTTTGGCTAACTTGATTGATAAAGGAAGTTATTCTTGTGTATATATTTATGATGGTCAAATTTATAAAGTAGAGAGTAGATATGCCAGTAATGTGACAAGTGTAATAGTGTGAAGTTACTAATAGTGTTTGTATATTGACAACCAAAGAATTTTTTTTATATTACTAGAACACAACCATAACTACTTTCAACACTTTTTAGGTTCACTTTTTTAGTTCATTTTTGGTAGCGAGCCACATATATTGTAGCTTGTCAATAAGCCACATTTTGTATTCAGTTTGTGAGCCTTTTCAAGGAAAATGAGTCCTGACAATGAGCCCTAAAATATCTTATAACCGGTTATAATAAATTGTTAGCTAATCCTCACTGTGGTTTTTCCCTTTTTGGGTTTTCCACATAAAAATATTGGTGTCAATGTGTTATGATCTCTTTTATGTTTTGGTTCAATGTTTCTATTAAATGTGGATTGATAATTGGATGGTTAATAATTAATTTGGCCAGTGGAATACTGATTCACCACCCTCTCATTATTTGGTATATTCAACACAATATGACATGAACCATATTCTTTATACAAATTAAAACCTCTCAAAAAATTAATTAAAGCACATTAATATCCATTTCTAGCAACCTTGTCAAACATAGGAAGTTTAAGGTTTTATTCTCCTCTTTTAACTCTTGAAAAAAAAAAATTCAAAGCAAGGTTTGGGTGACCACCTCCCTAGTCCCTATTATTTAGGAATCATGATTTGATTGTTTTTAAATCTCCATAAATCAATCCCAATGCCTCATAATACTTTTCAAATACTTTGCAATGAAATGTTTTTAAAACTACTTTTTCATGCTTTTTCACCCCACTAGACAACTTGTCAATATGCAAAGGAGACTTATTAACAAGTTTAATTATTCAAAAATATATCATTTGTCCCCTAAACTTGAAATTCAAACCAAAATAAACTTCACACCAAAATTGAAAAGTACTAAACAAAATTGAACCTCAAGATTGACATAGGATTGCTAACTACCATGGATGTTCCTACATTAGACACCCACAGTAGAAATACATAGATCTTATCACTTTTCAAGTGGATATCCAAGATGAATAACCTCAGCTTTAGACAACTAATTATCATCTTTATTATGCTTCCCAATCCATTTTACTATGAACTCCATATATGGCCTTCTTCTAGTGCTCTTACCGTACAATCAAGAATAGTTTCAATCTACTCTTTCCTTGAAATTTGGTGATGATGTTTTTTGTTGCACACCTGTTGTACCTTCATCATTTTCAGACTCATGAAACATGGTTATATCAGAAATATTGAAAATTTGTGAAATATTGAGTTCACTTGGAAATTCCACTTCATATACATTACCCGATTCATGTTTTCTCACAATTCGACAAGGTCCAATCTTCTTCATTTTCCACTTGTTATAGGTGCCCACCAAAAATATCTCCTTTATCAAATGCACCATCATCTCATCATCAACTTGGAACTCTTTGTATCTTGTCTTCAAATCACCATTAGTTTTTTATTGAAAATTCATTTTATGAGTGGCTCTCTTACCTCTTCATGACATTCTATTATTTTCATGGATTTTGAAAGACATGGCATTGTTGGAAACTTATTTTCTTCACTCAAAACAACATTATTACTAGCATAAAAATACTCAATTTCCACATTACATGACAAGGAATCATGACCAATAATCAAAACACTTTCTCCGCCACTGATTTCAAACAAGTATCCTTCAAAAAACTCTTCATTAACCTTAACACTCTACTCTTCCAATTCAACTTTATCAATTTTTTTTTTTTTCAATAAACTTATCTACTCCTTCACTCTTTTTCTCATCAAAGGATACAATAAAATCATATTTTACCTTATCCTCAACTACTACCTACATTCCACTTGATATCTCTACTTCAGTCTGAGGAGTCGACAAATCACCTTTCTCATCTTCATCATGGTTTGTGTTAATAAAGACAACGTATTCATACTTCATACCATCCAAAATTCTGATTTCACCAACCAAAAAATACCTTTCATTGTTGAAAACCTTACCCATTTCTTCTTTCAATGCCTTCAATTTTTGTTTCATTCCATCCTTGAACAATGTGTATGTGTTGGCATAACCATCGTGCATCGCCTTCTTGTCAAATTTCCAAGGCCTTCCTAGCAAAATATGACACACATTCATAGGAATACTATCACATAAAATTTCATCTCTATAACCTCCTATATTAATATTTACCAAAATTTATTCCCTGATCAAAAATTTTCTATCATCTTGTAGTCATGCTATTCTATACAAATCTGGATGCCTTCTTCTTTCTAGCTACAATTTTCTCACCATCTCTTTTGAAATGATATTTCTTGTGCTACCTCCATCTATGATGACATTACATACCTTGTTCTAGCACTTACATCTTGTTCTAAAAAAACTTTTTTTTTAATTGATTTATCATCTTCACTCAAGAGGTTTATCCTTTCCATTAAAGTTTCACCATCTTTCACTTCTTCTAAATGTGATGAGTGTGCATCTTTTGCATTTATTTTTGCTACTCTATTCTTGTTTTTAGTTCTTATTCTTGATCTTTCCTCTTCATGAGGGTAGTCATATTCTCTATGACCCTCTTCCCCATACTTAAAACAAGTTCCTCGAAAGGTTTCTCTTCCAAAACCTCTACCTGATCTTCCTTTACCTCTTGGATTTTGATCTCTAGGACCATATGAATCATGATATATATGATTATTTCTTCTTCCTTGGTATTCTTTTTTCTAATTTTTCTGATTATTTTCTACTCCATATGTTCTTCCTTCAACCTCCTTTTCATGGCCTCTTCCTCTCTGCTTACTTTCATACCTTCTATTCATTTTTTCCTCAAATTTTAAGGAAACTTGGTATGCATCCTCCATAGTTAGAACCCTCACTAATGACATCTCCTCCTGAAGGCTAGTCTTAGGACATTGCTATACCTTGAAACCTTCTCTTTGGTGGATTTTGAGTGCCCTATTCGAATAAGAATTCTAGTAAACTCCTCCATGTAATCCTTCACTGTCTTTGTTCCTTGCCTGAATCCTTACATTTTCTTGAGAAATCCAACTCGTAATCCATGGGGATAAATTTCCTTTCCATTTTCTCTACCATTTTTTCCCACCTTGTGATTTTCTCTTTCCCTTTTCTTCCTCTTTCCAATTGAATTTCTCTCCACTAGATTGAAGCATGTCCCTTCAATCTTGTCTTGGAAAATCTTAGTCTATTTGGGTCTTCAACTTCTTGAAATTTGAAGTATTCCTCCATATCATTTATCCAGTCTATAAATTCTTAGTTAGGGACATCAATCTAAGGTCTTTTCCCCATTTTTGATAAAAATCTCAACAATGGATCCTTGAAAACTACCACAACTTCCTCTCTCTATTCAGTTGTTTGGTTACTGTTCTCTAGAACTTCTTCCTTATTACTCTCTAGTTCCCTTTTCTATGAAAACCCTCTTCATATTTCATCTTGAAGTGTTTCCAATTATCTTCTCAAAGCTTTGAAATCATCATGGACAAATTTTTCCATTCTTCCTCCACCACAATGGGCTCCTCTCCCATTCATTTTCCTACACACCAACAAGTTCAATCTTGGTTCAAATTGCCTCTCTTCGATAGTATTTTCACACACTCAAGGTCTTCCTACTCTGATACCACTAATGTAGAGAGATCTTGACACAATTTAAACCCTCTTTAAAATCCACATAATAAAACTCAAACAAAATGAAGAAATTGCAATTTAAACACAAAAAATTGTTTGCACAAGAAACCCAATGATTTTCTATACTAAGGAAACTAATTACAAATAATTTTTTAGTCATCCATGGACTAATGAACAAAAAAAAAATCATACAAACTTCTGATATGAACATTAAACCATTCAAATGAAATCTATGGTCAAATATGTGAGCTCTTGCAAACTATCTCATTTCCCAGCACCACAACTCCACTTGCAACTTCTATAGCTTCAATCTAATGAACTAAAAATATAATGGAATATTGTGAATCAGTCCCAACCTACATAAAAAATCCAATAACATCCTCATATATAATTCCACACCTTTCCTTTCTTGTATCCTTCCTTTCCTCTTCAAACTTTCATTGCTAAAAAATGGGTTTTTCCCTATTTTACTCCTCTTGTCATAAAATTTATTTCATATGCTTTATTTGGGCCTCTCCAATACAACACGACCCCTAATATTTCTGCACATTAAAACCTCTCAAAAATAAATTAAAATACATTAATATACATTTCCAGCAGCCCTATCAAAGATAAGAGGTTTCAATTTTTATTCTCATCTTTGAACTCTTGAAAAAGAGAAAAAAAATCAAAGCAGTTCCCACTTCCTCAGTCCCTGTTATTTATGAATAATTCTTTGAGTTTTTTAAATCTCCATAAATCAATCCCAATGCCTCATGATTCTTTTCAATTTTTTTACAATGAAATGTTTTTAAAACTACTTTTTCTTGTTTTTTCACCCCACTAGAAAAATTGTCAATGTGTAAAGGAGTTTTATTGGCAAGCTTAATTATTCAAAAATATATCATTTGTCCTCTCATCATGAAATTCAAACTGAAATCAACTTTGCACCAAAATTGAAAAATACTAAACAAAATTGAACCTCAAGATTGGCACAAGATTTCCAATTTCCATAGATGATCCTACGTTAGAGAGAGAGAGGGAGAGAGATACCTGAGAGGGAGGGAGGGGGAAAGAGAGAGAGGGGGGGTGGGAGGAAGATACCTAGGAAATATTGGGAGGGATTGAGAGAGAGAGATGGTTATCTAGGAAAGGTGGGAGAGATAAATGGAGGGAGACACATGAGAGTGGAAGGGATATACGGAGGGAGAGACCTCAAAGAGAGATATATATAGGTAGGGTGGGAGGAAAATATATGAGAGAGGGGGAGATAATGTTATCTAGGCTAGGATGGGAGAGAGAGACCTAAGAGATAGAGGTGAAAACTTGAGGGAGAGGGATTGAGAGATATTTTCTAGGTAGGGTTGGAGGGATAGAGGTACCGAGAGACCTAAGAGAGAAAGAGTGGGAGGGATAGATGGAGGGAGAGACATGAGAGATGGGATGGGAGGGATAGAGAGAGGGAGAGACCTAAGAGAGGGGGGGATATATCATTATGTTGGGATGGAGATACCTAAGAGAGATATGGGGTTGGAGGTATAGAGGGAGGGAGCATCCTAGGAGAGAGGGAGTGGGAGAGAGGGGGTTGGAGTGAGAGAGTTGTCTAGGTATATGGTGGTAGGAATAGAGAGAGGGATAGACCCAAGAGAGAGATATATATAAAGAGACATCAGAGGGTGAGGTGGAGAGAGAGAGAGAGAGAGAGACTTGATAGGGAGAGATAGTTATCTAGTTGGTGTGGGAGGGAGATACATGAGAGAGGGAGAGAAGGTGGGAGGTATATTTGGAGGGAGATATTTGAGAGAGGGGGAGAGAGGTTGTTGGAGTGAGAGAGAAATTTATCTAGATAGGGTAGGAGGGATAGAGGGAGGGAGAAACCTAAGAGAGAGTTATCTAGGTAGGGTTCCTGAGGGAGAGACCTGAGAGAGAGGGATCTAAGAGGGAGAGAGAATTGAGAGAGAGAGAGTTATTTGGTTAATGTGGGAGGGAGAGAAGAGAGATAGTTATCTAAGTATGGTACTTAAGGAAGAGACCTTAGAGAGAGAGAGGGGGTGGGAGGGATAGAGGGAGGGAGAGACAAGAGAGAGAGGGAGGGAGAGAAAGGGAGTGAGAGAGAGAGGAGGTTAGAGTGAGAAGGAGTTGTGTGGATAGGGTGGGAGGGAGAGAGGGATGGAGAGAACTCAGAGAGAGAGAGAGACGAGAGAGAGGGGGGAGAGAGTTATCTAGTTAGGGTGGGAGGGAGAGACCTGAGAAAGGGAGAGGAGTGGGAGGGAGAGAGGGAGCATCCTAAGGGAGAGAGAGAGTTACAGATAGGGGTTGGAGTGAGACAAAGTTGTCTAAGTAGGGTGGTGTTATGCCCTACATACACGCCACAACTTTTTGCTTGGAAAATTTGGGGACCCCCTCTTTTTTTTCTTTCATTTCATTGGTTTGTTTTGTTATGTTTTGTGCGTTTATCATTCTTGTTTTGTCTTTTCCCTCTCCACTTGTTCTTGTTGTGTCTCCATTTTCTAATTGTCATTATGTTTTTGTCCCAGAGTTTTTCAAAACCCTTAGGCTTTGCTTGTTTTTCCTTTGTGTTTTTTTCTTTCGAGTTTTGGGTTTTGGACTTGAACTGACTCCTTTCACTTTCACCAACTTCCAGACAAAATCTAGTTCCGATTTCAGAAAAAGTCCCATTCCCATTCTGGACCAAGTCCTGATCTCATTCCAGACCAACTCTCATTGTCATTTTGGACCAAGTCCTAATCCCATTCCTAGACCAAGTCTCGATCCCATTTTGAACCAAGTCCCATTCTTGTTCTAAACAAAGTCCTGATCTTGTCTTAGACAAAGTCCTGATCTCGTCCTCAACCAAGTCTTGGTCTCGTCCTAGACCAAGTCCCATTCCTATTTGAACAAAGTTGCAATCCCCTTTCAGACAATTTCCCATTCCCATTCTCGCTCTGGACAAAGTCTCGATCCCATTCTAGACCAAGTCTCGATCCCATTCCGAACAAAGTCCTATTCTCATTCTTGGCCAAGTCTCATTCCTATTCCTAGATGAATTAAGAAGTCACTAGTAGTGAATTGTTGATTACCAACAAGAATTTTGGAGTTTGGAAAGAAAAATGGTGTTGGGATGTTGAACATACAAGAATATTATTTTAGTGTCATATTAATAAAATTAATTTAAAAAGATTTTATTATTTCAATTATGAAATTAAAAGTTCATTATATTTATTTAATTGAAATAATTTGAAATTGTTTAATTCTTTAGAAATAATTATTTGATCAATGATTTTATGAATTAATTAAAGTGTTCTACGTGAAAAGGTACTTTTGAAGAATGGGAAGATAATTTAAATCAAAGTAGATTTAAAGAACTCAAATAAAAAGAGGAAATTGTTGAAAAGAACAATCAGCTAGAAGTAAAATGAAGTATGGTGGGTCCGTTTAACATAATTTATAGAGAAAGAGATGTCAATTTTATGTTGTTTCAAAAGAACTCTGAGTCAAAATAGAGGTTGCAATCATGAAATGGAAGTTGCAAATGTAAATGAAAGTTGTAGCTATTAATTGAACTCAGTTAAAGTCAATAGAAGCTGAGAATAGAAAGTTGTCTTGGTGGATTAATTGCATACATGTGAAAGTTACAACTTTTGATATATATTCTTTTGGAGGGAATTATGAGAGAGGGAGCTATATATTGACAAATTTGTTCATTTAGAGGGGGTTAGAAACTTAGGAAAATTAGTGAGATATTTTTTTTGTTTTAGAGTTGATTACATTTTTGTAGTACAATAGATGATACATTTTTCTAATTTTCTTAGTTTAGCTAAGTTAACTCAAAGATATTGGTTTTTGTGCACTGGTGAAACTTGCGAGATTTGTAAATGTTGTTTATCTATTTTGCAACAGTAGAAGCAACCAGATTTAAACCTGCTTTAAGTTGTTCTCTGGAGTGATTTTTATTTTGTTAATCATTTGATTTGGAATCTTTCAATTAATGAAGTTTTATCTTTCCTTTTGTTTGAAATGGTGATTTGTGATCTATTCTTAAAGTTTACACTATGAATGAATGTTCAACATCGTATTAATTACATGTTGGATTATTCTTCAGTTTAAGTTAGGAATTCCTTGAAGAGTAACATGTTTGGTTAACTGAATGAATCAACTTTATTTTCTCTCTTGCATTCATAATCTCTCTTTCCCCCCCTTTTTTATACCCCCTAATTAGAGTAGGTTTAGATAGGAGTTTGATCTTGCACCAACCAAAAAGCTCAATAACTAGTGGGCCCCTTGAACATTACAACCTCATTGACCGCTCAACAAAATAGCACAGTTGAGAACCAACTATAGAGACCTTGGGAGATAGGTGATCAATTTAGTGGTCATTTGTCTTTTTTAGAAGAGGTAAGGTGATTACATCTTTCTTGCATGTTGTTTCAATTTGGTCATCAATAGAACTGGCACTAGAAGGAGGGCACTTGAGAAATTTTAGATTGTTGTGAGTTGGAGTGGGTTGGATCTTGGAAAACCTAGCTCTGATGCATAGCCCTTTGTATATCCCCATGATTATTCATAAAATTATGTATCACATGCATAACAATATTCCTTTATTTTTTGAAAATGGACAAAAAGCTTCAAATCATGTTAAGATTTGTTGGGATTTATTGACTTTTTTGAGGGTTCGATATGAAGATATCGCTTGTCAATTGTTTGTCAAAACACTTCAAGGTATAGCACAACAATGGTATGATGATATTTCCCCAAATACAATTTTTTCATGGATGGAGTTGGAAGTATTATTCTTAGATTGATTTGATCCTTATATGTGAAACCCATCACTTCAATTTGCAGCTGTGAAAAGAGCACTAGATGAATCAATTATGTAGTTTAATCATAGGTTCATTCTCATGCTTAAGTGAGTTGCAGATTCATATTTGGTTATGAATGATTATGTGGTAAGAGATCATTATTATTGGGGTTTGAATACTTTATTGGTGGAAATAATTAAATGTTGTGGAAAAGTTACCACCTTATGGGATGCATTTAGCAAATCTCTCTTTTTGGCACAATCTAGACAAGACATTAGAAACATGTATAATCAAAGTAAGAACTATAATGATCTTGTACTTGAAAACTACAACCCTTCACATCTTTACACTGGTTTACCAACAAAGCCTACCCACATGAAAGGTAAAGCTTTGCAAAATCCAATGACAAAAGTAAGTACTCAACCTACCAATAAAGTTGTGACTATATCATCTTTTTTTGGTCATACTCCAACACATAATCCATTACATCATAATGAAGTTGTAAGCGAAAGATTCGATGAGAAAGTATATCATTTTGATTTTTTATTTCACAAAGAGCATGAAACAGATATAAATTCAAAACATAATGGAAATATTAGTTTATAATCAAGTTTCATTGGAAATGTTAATACTAATGATGGTATTGAAAGAGATGAAATATCAACAAAGGACTACTGTCATGAGAAGTCAACAATACCTTCCAACACTTTGAATAAAATTTCTGAGCAAGCTAAGAATTAGTGTGATGAAGAAAGAACACATCATGGCTCATGTTGGCTAGATATTCCACATGCGCAAAATTGAGTAAGGGAGAAATTGGAAGAATTAGGATATTCAAAGCTATTAGAACTCACTAGACCAAATAGATGTAGGATACATCTGAAAAATCAACATTCCCAGATGGATTGCCATGTTTTCCTAGGTAGGATGGAATTATATTTCAGACAACAGATCATTGTTGAAGAAATACTTATGAAAGATCCCTGGAGTACGTATCCCCTTAATGAGGAAGATGAAACAACTAGCATACATGAAAATGATAATGACTCGATTCAAAATGATGAGAGTAACTATGAGAACATGTTGAGCTCTTCCACATCATCTGATGACCTTGATCCTTGCATCAAAAAGAAATCTATGAATGAAAAATTTTCCCTACCTTATGAAGATTCGCTCGATGTGGAAAATTAGTTTATTGATGCATTCATAGTCTTGCATGATGATGAATAAGGGAGAAACACCCTTTGATGAGTTAACACAAGAAAACAACTTTGCTGATTTGAGTAATGAACACATAGAAACTGAGAACAACATGACTATGAATGAGGCTGCAAATGGATCTTGTGGTGAAGGACACAAAGTTGAATTCCAAATTGATTCTTCAAAGGAAGGAGATCAAATGGATGTTCAATTTATTCAAGGGTTGCCTAATAATCATTCAAATTAGACTTACCCTTGTTAGGAAAATAATTGGATCTCAATGCTAATCAAGATACTAACATTGATGAAATTAGTGGTTGGTTGCAGCAAGGAGCAAACAATGATAAGATTTAGCTAGATGAAGTAGAAGAATGTCAAGAAAGTGACCAAGAGGTTGTCTCAGAAGTTGACTCCATTCAACATGGGTATGTGCAGGATCATGATGGGCCAAAAAGTGGCAATATGATGGGTATGTGTAGGGTATGTGGCTAATGACTTTTATTTTACCCAAAATTGATGAAATGAAATGGGTTTTTAAAGGATATTCTCATCTTTTCACCAATATAAATTATGCTTTACTTTAATTTAATAAATAATTATTATTCATTTTCTATTTGAATTATGACTAAAGTCCTAATTGATAGGTTGATTGAAAAAAAATTATAGCTTTCAAATGGTATCACATTTTTTGAACCCAAAACATGCATCACATTCTATGCTCCATATAATATAGGATTAAAAAATAATAATTGAATTTCATGAAGTTTTGACCAAATTATGGTGGTTAGACATACGAGTTTTTTATATTTTTTAAAATTTGTAATAAAAAATTCACAATAAATTATTTACTTGGAAAAAAATTACAAAAAAATATGCATCACATTGGGAAATGAGTCCTCTACTTATAGCTAAAATCTTATAAAAAATATTATCATTTTATTGTGGTTAGGGTGGTCAGACAGACACCTACTTCTTATTTTTTCCCTTAAATTTAAGTACTATTGCATTGAAATTTCAAATTTTCACCAAATAGATTTAAAAAATAAATAAACCTAGTAGTTTGGAAAATAAATTTAGTTTGCTACAGATTCTATTCTTACATATTTTTGAAATAATATAGATAACTTATTCAATTTTTTACGTCAAGTTTCCTAACTCTGATTTTTCTAAATTTTTTGCCACTCAAGGGCCTATTTTTTCCATGATGATCCTGCACATACCTAGATGATGAAGAGAAAGAAATGAGGGAGTATTTTATTGGTTTTTATTATGTTTATTCAAATGTGTTGTCTGAAGAAAGTCCTTGCTTAGCTTACACTAATGAATTTGATCTTAACAATGATGAACTTGATGCTGACTCACATGTTCTTGTTAATGATATGTAGAAACATGAACTGGGGAAGTATTTTCTTAGATTTGAATCCATGCATTCAAATGAGTTGTTTTAAGAAAATCCTTGTTCACCATGTACCAGTTGTTGGAAAAATAAGGACAGACAGGTGAGAGGGGGGTGAATTAGTTGCCACGAATTATATAAAATTTTCAAAGTTAGCTTAATCTTAGATCTTATGCATGAACAATAAACCATAAACAATCAACACATCAAAAACATAGTGAACACCAAGATTTTTTATGTGGAAACCCTATTAGGGAAAAACCATAGTGGATGTTAGTACACAATATTATACCCTATTAAAAGTATAGAAGAATAATGGGAATGCATATGCATTCAAGCACATTGCCTAGAGCTCACTGTTCAAATACAAGAGAGCTCACTACCCAAAGAAGACACATTGTCTTATAGAAATATGAATTAGATCCATAGGGTATGAACTAAGGAAATAGCTTCTACAAAAGTATGATTACAGTTCTAGTTAGGCACAAAAATACTCCTTCACACTTTGCTAAAACTTCTTCACAATTTTCTCTATAATCGAATGATTAGATCACTATTCCCACACTTACACTTTCTCTAGCACTTCTTCATACCACACACATGCATAAATTTTTTCAAAAATCTTCTCTTATATATCGGAAACATGGATTTACATCAACAAATTCATTGGCCAATATGTAAAACATATTTTCAATGTTGGCCCAAATTTACAAATAAATTTTCAATGTGTATCAAACACCATCGGCTAGTATTATGTTGTGGCCCAAAACATCATCCTTGAGTGTGCCAAACATTCAAATTTTAATCTACAAGGATCCACAACATGTTACTACCACCATGTTGGCCAAGAACATGAAAAGTCGAACACACGAGAGAAAAATCACCGACCACAAACACACCAATCAACATGGACATGCAACAAAGATAGAGCATGATCTAGAAACATCCAAAAGCACAAGGAAGCAACATAGAAAAATCCACAACAACTGAAATTACTAGAATCACATAAAATTCACTCAGGAATACTAACTAAAACCATAGAAACAATGTTAGAATACAACTATTCATAACATGATGAAATCTTCACACAGACCTCTGAGACTTTCAGTGGATAAAATAGATACTATTAGCAATAAACCATTTATTACATAATGATTTAAAATCAATGCACTAAGCAAGACACCTTCATGACCTTCACTATTCCACTGGCAATGTGCAACTCTTTCTTTAACAATTTTCTCAATATCCTCAACATATACAACCTTCAATACACCAATGCTAATAGTGTTGACATCAATGACAACCACATATCAGGAACACAACCACAACATCCAAAAATATCCCCCTTTGGCATTGATGGTAGCACATGATGTGAAAAACACCATCAATGCAACTTCTCAATCAACACTTACTCCCCCTTAGATTCTAACTCTTCTCCTCAACTTCATCTAAATGATCTTCACCCAACAAGGCTCTTCTCCCCAGATAATTTATAGTTTTCACATGAATCTTCTCCCCCTTTTACATCAATGGAAAAGATAAACCTTATCTTTCCATATACAAGCTCTGAACCACATATCTGCACATCTGACTACTCCCCCTGAGTAGCAGCCATGGAAACATCAATCTAGATCAAAACATAGCTTTGAAGCATACAAATTGATGCAATTAAATGGATCTCTAGTTCATATCAGGAGGGGTAATCACCCGTAGCATCCCTTTGAGATAATCAAAAGTATCCTTTGGAAATGGCTTGGTGAAAATGTCTACAATATATTCTTTGGTAGGCACATACTCCAATCTAACTTTTTTCTCACTCACTTTCTCCCTCAAAAAGTGAAACTTGATTGATATGTGCTTGGTCTTAGAGTGTAGTACCAGATTCTTCGATATGTTTATTACACATGATTTGTCACTTTATATGGCAATAGGCTCATCATATACTACTCTCATATCTTTCAACATCTATTTCATCCACATCACTTGAGTACAATTATTTGTAGTAGCAATATACTGTGCCTCAACAGTAGATAGGGAAATGGAATTATGCTTTTTTCTCAACCAAGACACTAGCTTCTTCCCTAGGAAGAAGGCACCACCACTAGAAATTTTCCTATCATCTACATCTCCTGGCCAATCCACATCAATATATGAACTCAAGGTAAGATCATCATTGATCTTTAGGATACCAAAGCCCAAAATCAACTGTTCCTTTCAGATATCTAAAAAAAATTTACAGCAGTCACATGAGATTCTTTTGGATCAGCCTAAAATCTAGCAACCATACATACAACATTCATGATGTCTAGTATGGTCTGAGTTAGGTAGACCAATCCACCAATCATTGACCTATATCTTGTTTTATTTTCCTTATGAGAATCATCATTCTTTGTTAACTTGCATCTGATTACCATGGGTGTACCAATAGGATTTTTGTCTTCCATGCCAAACTCCTTCAATAACTCTCTCACATATTTGTACTGAGTTATGAAAATACCATTGTCTAACTAAATGACTTGCAATCCCAGAAAGAACTTCATCTCTCCAATCATACTCATTTCAAACTCACTTTTCATTTCATCAACAAAATTCATACTGTAGGACCCTAAACCTGCAAATACTTCACTTAAATGAGCATTAATAATAATTCCAAGTCAAATACAACAAATCAAGCATCGATATGAGATATTGAATCATTCTAAATAAACAAAGTGATGAAATACCAAAAGACAAGCATGCTCAACCCTATCCCATATTGGATTGGTGCTATCGTTGAAAATAGCCCTTTCCCAATCCTTGATTAATAAGCTAGATGATAAAATTGATATGAATATGATATGAAGATGGTGTGGACAAGATTAGCTCCCCATTGAAGAGATTAACCTTGTATCCGATTGTGGAGTTGTGGAGTGAAATGGGCAATATCAATTCTCAAATGAAGAGAGTGACCTTGCATGAGCTTTGTAGATTTGTGGATGATTTGATCAAAGATGAAGCTTTCCTTTATAGATTTTCAAAGGCTAAGAGTGCTCAACATGGAGGATGTGGGACTAAAGATTAAGCCAATGAGATGAGGAAACTTGTCATCATGTGAGTGGTTGATGCATGTACAAGATTTGGGAAATGTACCCAAGAGGGGGGAAATTTGAATTCAAATTTTTGCAATGAATGTTGAGTTTGACCTTTGGAAGGGGACATGTATGAGCCATGTTAGAACTCATAAATGACTTGTTGGATGTACATGTCCACTTGTTTTTTATTTCAATTTCTAGGGAATATCCTATGTTGAGTGAAAATGTTGGATTTAATAAATCAATAAATTGATTTATTTGTGCAAGGAAGATATCTAGAGGATTTGACATGCATTAGATTAGATTTAATTAGCTAGGATGATGATTAGGATGCTTTGACTTTTATGACTTAAATATTTGATTTATTTAAATCACAAAAGGATGTAAAATGAATTGGATTTCAATTAAATGAAGTCTTGATTTATTTAATTAAATGGATGATGCAAGATAAAGGTTGAATGATTTATGAGAGATGAAATGGTATTATTTGATTAAACCTTTGGATTGACCTGTATGCATATTTTGCGTGCCTACATTTTGCCCCTCTTTGAAGCAATGTACTTTTTGTGTTGGTTCTAAGAATAAACTTGCTTTGATCAAAATAAAAAAAATTCTATTTTTTCGGATGCCCCAGTGGAAAGAAGTACACTGGTACATTGCCCCCTCAAGAGATTGAGCGAAAAGATTCAATTTGAGGGTCGATCTCATGATAAAGAGGTTCAAAATGGATGGTTATGGATGAGATGATTTTAAGTTGCTTAGAATAACAAATCTATATTTTCCTAAACAACTTAAATGATGATATGATGTGAGATGGATGAGATGATTTTAAGATCCCCTCTTTGAAGCAATGTACTTGTTGCATTGGTTCAAAGAATAAACTTGCCGTGATCGAAATTTAATTTTTTTTTAATTTTTCAGATGCCCCAACGAAAAGTACACTGGTACATTGCCCCCTCAAGAGATCGAATGAAAAGATTCAATTTGAGGGTTGAACTCATGATAAAGAGGTTCAAAATGGATAGTTATGGATGAGATGATTTTAAGTTGCTTAGAATAAAAAATCTATATTATCCTAAACAACTTAAATGATGATATGATGTGAGATGGATGATATGGATGATGTGATATGTTATGATTATGCAATGGATGATTTATGCATATGCTTAGACTAACAGATCTATATTATGATGATGATTATGTAATGCATGTGAAATGATAATTGTTTCCTATTATGTATGATATGAATGATATGTGGCATGCTGATAGTTTTGTGGATGTAGGATGGATGCATGATGGATGCAGGATGGATGGATGGATGATGGATGCATGGTGGATTCATTGGTGATGATGATTGACTACTCATGATGCGATGTTAGTGTGGAAGTGAGATGATGACAAGAGGATCCAACAAGTCCATGATCTGATGAGACTTTATTAGAGATGATGATGATGATAGATGATGATGATGATGATGATGATGATTCGCTTATCAAGGATTGGGACTTCAAAAGGGCTACTTACCTTATGTTTGATTACACACATAGGTACGATGCATCAAGGTATAAAGAACCAGGATGGTGTTGTACCTAGTGAGATGGAATTTGACTCAACAAGTAGATAGGAGTATTCTTGTTCACAGTTGACATATGGAAACCTTGCTAGGACGTACCTAACAAAGAAAGTATTCGCCAAGTTATTTTACAAGAACGTCCAACAAGCACAAAAAACAAAAGATAATGATCATTGCCCCATTCCTATCTCTCTAAATCCTTCATTTGGATATCATTGAGAGGTCCTTGGAATGAGCGCAATAATATAAATCAAAAGAAAATACCAAGTACACAAACAAGTCAATGTTCTTCATACCTTTAGCCAAAGGGATTTTGTTTTGATAGGATAAGAATCCAAGGTGATATCCAAAATGATGCCCATTGTTGGAACGATATATCCTAGGACATACATTGTATAGGATGATGATGGTTTGATAAGATGATTGATAAGCTGTTGATATAAGGTTGATTGACATGTCTAAAAATGATCAAGAGTTTGATTTTTTTTTAAAGATTTGTTGTTTGCTTTTGATTTCGCAATTGGAGCTTGCTTTTGCTGACGTGTTGTGATTGTTTTTGTTTGTGTTGCCAAAGGATGAAGGTGATGATTAGTTTATTATGGATGATTGATTATTGCGGGTGAAAGAAAGATGAGGCAGATGAAATTTTTCAAATATTTGGATGTTTTTGATGTTTTTGGAATGTTTTGAGGCTGTTTTTGGTATTTTTGATATTTTACAAATGTTTTGATTTTTGATTTTTTTTTTTTTGTTTTTGGATTTTGATGTCTTTTGAATGTTTTTGGATTTTGATATCTCAGGGGCTGATCAAAGATTAGCCTTGCCTACATTTAAGCTCAGAGACAACGTAGTTTGAATTCCAATGTTTTTGATGTTTTTCTAATTTTTAACTTATTTTTGGATTTTGATATGATTTGGATGTTTTTGGATTTTCGCATGATTTTGGATGTTTTTGAATTTTCTGATTTTCGCATGATTTTGACAACCTGGATATGGACATGTGTGATGATATCAGTGCTCTGTTTGGGATTTTTGTTGAGGACCAAGCTAAGGTTGATTGATCGAATCGATTGATTGATGATGATGACATTGTTGAGGATACACAACAATGTAAGGATTGGATTGATTAGGATTGATGACGATAACATTGTTGAGGATGTACAACAATGCAAGGATTGATTGATTAGGATTTGATGATGATAACATTGTTGAGGATGCACAACAATGCAAGGATAGTGTTTAAGCAACACAATGATTGGGATGGATGATAAATTGATTGGATTTGATTGATTAGGATAATAAAGCTTGATTTGGAACAAAATTTGTTTCAAATGATTTGATGTGACATTTTATGTGCAACTTAGATGCCACTGATAGTGATTGTTTGGATCAATGTTCGATGAAAGATGAAGATTGATAAGGAATGTCCTCTCACCAAAATATGCCATGCGCTAGTGCTTTGGACTCTGGATCACAAATGCTTTGACCAATTTGATTTTATTTTTTCCAATGTTCGGATCACCATATAAGGTGAAGAATATAGATCAAGATTTATTCTTGAAGCAAGATGCAATAATCTGCCCCCAATGTCTAGCAATGTATGAAATGTCATGGATAGATGCCTGGATAGGTGTATGGATGGATGGATATGGTACGTATGCAAAGGATGCCAAGGATTATCTTATGATAAGATAAGGTGTTTGGATAAAGAAACCTCATTTGGATAGTGCTTCCTGGTTGAGATAATGCTAAATAGGATAGGATCATTGAAAATGACCCATGTCAAGATGTTTTCCCATAAGCAAGCATAAGGTGTGCCCCAAACTTTCCTCAAGATCAAGATAACCTGGATGATGGGTGTAGTGGATAAAAATGGATTGGATCAATGGTTTATGGATTTATCATGGCTGAGATGGATGGAATGATAGCTTTATTATGGATGGGATGAGATGCTTTCACCTAAAATGGTGCACGTAGATGCTTGATTCTACACATGACACTTGTTTGCCAGGTTTTCATCATGGTCTTGCCCAAAGCACCGCCCCTGCGATTTTCACTAGAGGACGATTTTTCTCTTTATTGTTTTCAACCCTTTTTTTGATTTTTTTGGAATTTTCATATTTTTTGATTTTTTTGATTTTTCTGGAAGATTTTAACCTCATGCTGAATCACAAGGTGTTGTTGGTGTAGATGCCCCTATCATAATGTTCCATTGGTATCCTTCCTGAAGAAGTTTCTTTGCTAAGATACATGCACTTGAATGCAACTTTTGGGATTCTTGATCTGCTTTATCAATATCAGAGTCGACTTTGTCTTGGTGCGCACATTATGATAGAGTGCCCTCTGAATCCTTATGATGAAGGGTCATTTCCAATACATGGTCAATGTGAGAACTGGATATCATGCGTGGAGGCGTGGATGGAGTGTGTTTAGGGATAAGAGATGGATTGGTTGACAGTTTGGAACCTTTGACTCTCCAAACTTGGGAAGATGAGCAATGATGGGTGGATATGGAAGTGTGCATGGAATTAGGACCAACTACTTGATATACTTTTTACGTGCTTGAAAAGCTTGTTTTTTCTTTTGTGGACATCTTTGATGGATACTTTTCCCCTTTTTATTTTGCCCCATAGTTTCTTTGACTAATGGAGTTTGATAGGGATGATCTTGCTTTTTATTCTTTGGTATCTATTTGTATCTAATTTTTCCATTATGCTTTCCAACTTCTTTCTCTTTGATAACGTTCTTTGTGCTTTGACGTTGGTCCCAATTCATGGATGGGGTGATGGGTGGATGAAGATTCATGGCATGGCTGGTTGTAGTATTGGCAATGGTTTCACCATAAGGATTCTTCATGCTCCCTTTGTTGATGTTTGCTTGAGATGAAGTTGCCCCCAGTATAGTGGTAGTAGTGCCTTCATGCTTTGGTTCTGCTTGTTCTAAGAGCTCTTGTTCAGAATGCATTCTTTGATCAATTATCACTGTAGATGATGTTATTTCCATTTTTGGCTCTGCTATCTCTGGATTATACTGTTCTATCTGACTTGCTTCCTTAAGTGGATAATGCTCGATATCTTTATTCATTATGTCCTTAGTCTAAATTTGTGATATATTTGATTGTAAGAATCAATAACTTGCTCTTTTTGTGTGATAGTGTTAGGAGTAAAGGGATCGTGTTCTAAATGAAGATAATCGATGTGTCCATCTAAAGAAAGTATCTCATGGGTAGATGGATGAATATGCATTATGCTGATGTGATCATCATTTGCAACATCTTGTATGGATAGGAGAGTGTCCATTAGATCATTATAGTAGCTTGAAGATACAAATTCTTGATCTTGAATGATTTCAGAGTTACTTTCGACATGCTTTGGATCAAGTTCCCGACATGGGTTAGTTTCAAAGGATGGATTGCACAAAGGATTCTTGGATGTTGACATTAGACATGGTAAGTGGTTCAATATCTTCAAATATCAATTTTAGGGTTCCTTTAGTATCTGTAACCATGAGGTCAAAGGATGTCAACATGTCCTAGAAGGGACCATTGCTAGACTTTGGTGAAGGATTTTGATCATGCTTTGGCATAAATTCTTGAGATATATCCTCTAACTCATAAGGCAATGTAGAGACATTTTCAATATGATCATTGGTGAACAGATCATGCATTATGTCAATAGGATCAAATAATCCTAACACTCCTTGAAAGAGATCACTAAAAAGTGGCTCTTGATGTATGGTGAGTTGATCATTGAATTGTGTAGATACAACCTCAATGTGCTCCTCGATGGAGAGATTTTGATCATTGTTTTCGACAATTGCAGTGGAGAGATTGACAATGCTATCATTGTCCCCACTAGCAATTATCTTTTGATCAATTAGGTCTTGGATGAGATTTTTTAGTCGAATACAACTTAATGTTGTGTGTCCCTTTGTTTTGTGATAATCACAATGGTACTCCTCATTATACCCTAGTGGTTTAACTAAGGGTTCTTGATAGTTCCCATAGATGGGGAGCTTGATGAGATTTTCTTGTACCAATTGTTGCAAGACTGATTTGATTGGTCTCCCAAGTAGTGTGTATTGTCACTTGTTTCTTTGAGAGATTTTCACTTTAAGTTGACCTTGTGGTGATTGATTTTGGAGATGAGATTGATCTTCAAGATGGGGTGATTGATTTTTGAGACATGGCGATTGATCTTCGAGATGTGGGGGTTGGATTTTTTGATGTGGTTGACCTTGATATCTAACTTCTTGACATTGGGGATATTGTTCTTGATGTTGTTGTGGACACAACTCAATGCTTTGATGACATGCTTCAACCAATCGAAGAGTGTATTGACTTTGGAGTGAAGATATCTCTTGGCTCAATAATTCAATTATTTTGGCATGTGAAGCAAGTTTCTCTAGTGAAATTTGATCTTGATTTTGAAATTGACTCCCTTGATTTGGCTTTTGTTGAAGCAGATTTGGAATGTGCCTTTGTATTTGATTTTGGAGAATGTTCTGATTTGGGATGACACTCAGATTTGGCATGATAGGCTGAAATTGACCATTATTCATGTTTGGAGTATTCGTATGATTTGCAAATGTATCCATCCCAAAGTTTTCCAGATTCATGTTTCAAAAACTCATACTTGGTACATTCTCATTTTGCATGTAGGGATTTGATGAGATGACGTTGTTTGTTTCAAGGCTCATGCATTGATTGTTTGGTTGATAGACTTGTAGGTTTGGATTTAGATCTACCATTGGGAAATGTGTTCCAATATTTTATTTGGGCATACTCACACTTGTTGTGCCATTGAAATTTTTGGAAGGTAATGATCCTATGTATGGATTGTATGAGTACGCGTTTTGATAATGAATTGGCATTGTAAGGCTTCGAAAGTTTAGTTGACTTGGATTACTCATGATGTATGTATCAAGTTTATACTCCATGTTCTTCTTGTGTTTTGACCTTGTTGGAAAAGTAACCTCCAAGGTTCTTAGGACCAATGACGAGATGAAGGATGAAAGGAGGTGAATGATATGAGTGTTGAATGTTTAGGAACTTTGGGTCAATCTAGACTTAGGATTTGATTTTGATTTTGTTTTATTTGGATATGAACTTGTAGACCCTAAGATGTTATATGTGATCTTAGGATGAATTTGTTCAAATGATTTCTAATTTAATTATATGTATGAGAAAGGATGCATTCCCATACATCTAACTAAACAAATGATTTTGGTTTTGATGATGTGCCTAAGTCTAGAATGATATTTTCAAAAGCTCTAAAGTTGTTTGGATGGATGAATTTTGAGAAATGTTTGAGATGGATGAAGTGTTTGATTTTGATCCTAAGAGACTTAGAGAGACTTTGTTTACTAGGCCAAGGTATTGAAGAACACAGTTTTCTCTAAGAGAAATTTCAAACCCAAAAGACCAATGTTTTCTCAAAAGACAATAAAAAGATAAACAAGCACATGTGTGGTGTCAAATTTGTTATCTTTGCTTTAATGACTCTTTTTACCAAAAATAGACACTTGATTATGTTTCAAACTAAATGTCCAATGTCACAACTTCTTTTCATCCCACAAAGTGCTCTGTGGAAGTTCCAAGAAATCGGGACAAGGGTTGCCTAATGTTGACCTTTGTAAGAGCAAATTAAGATGTAAACCCAATTACTTAGAAACCTCTAAGGACATAATCCCCAGGGTAAGCAATAGTTCTTGGGTTTTTTCAAAGGTATTCGCTCTAACTAAGGGGTTTGAAATTTTTATGATGATATTGAATGTTGGTTTTCCAATGTTTTTGATAAACACAATGTGTTTTCAAACAAGCAATGTAACATCCTAGCTCAATTGGTACGTTTTTCTTGGTGGGCTTGCCTCATGCCCTTCACAGTAGAAGAGATGATTTTACATGCAACCAAGGACAAAATATAAAGGTATGTTAAGAATGAACTCTTAACCTCTATATTTCAACCAAGATCGGACATGGCAAGTAACTTCTTGGAATCTAAGTTCCAATGCACCACTTTGATAAACTCGTTGGATGGACTAGTTGGCTGCTATAAACAAGGTTCTTAATGACACAACATTGGGGACATGGCACCTTGCGAGCATCCAGCAAGCCACTAAAGGCTTTAATCAATCCTACTAGGGGCTCTTATACATTTTACGGTAGTACCCCATTCTGAAAGACACTGTACAGCTAAGGCCTACATACCATGAGGACTTGACAGTTTAGTCTTATCCATTTGTATACTGTCCCGAATGAAAAACCAGTTGGAGTCACCTTCGAGTTCTCCTTTTGGATGTGTCTCTTAGGCAGGCCCCTCTAATGGTAAACAATAGCGAGCAAGCACATCTGTAGTTTGATCAACCTTCGTTTAGAAACAAAGGGAGAACACACGCAATATACCTAACTCACACTCGCAAAGTATTTTGTTCAATTTTAAACCCAAATCGAAGTGTGGAGGCAATTATTTACTCAACTCAATGTCACCAAAAGCCTTTTGATTCTCAAGATCGCCGTGATGCGCAAGAGAAGCACATACATCTTTTGATGATATTATTTTGTGTAAATAATTACAAAAAAATAAAGGCACACATTCATTTTATCCCTCAAAGCAATGATTTGATTCGTTTTAAGCACCAAAGGAAAGATGAAGATTGCCTTGTTCAATTTTAGCCCAAATTGAAATCTAGTCGGTATCTAAGCTTGAGTTTTAACCCTTTGTGAATGAAAAATCAAAGTGTTCCTTTTAAACCCAAATGAAAACTAATGTCCTAAAAATGAAAGACAACAATTTCATGAAGAAATGTTAAACAAACACTTAAAGCATTTAAAAACACTTTAGATTTTCTTTAAGATATCCTCCTCCTTTCATTTTCCTTCGTTAGCCTTCTTTGTCCTTCGGTATCCTTTTGATTTCCTTTGTATCTTTACACCTTTGTTTTCACTTGATTCTGATGTTTGACTTTGATATCAACCTATAAACATTGCAAAGTTATCAAAAGGAGAATTATGTATGTAGTATGAACTTATAAAAATGTGAATAAGGTATGTGAACTACTTAAAGAAAATAAATTTTACAAGTTTCATAAGTTCTTTTTGATAAAATTGACCCAATAATGAATGTCAAACCACTTCTAATTTGCATCTACTTTTTCTATCCATGACTTGATTGATAACCCATCAAAAGATTTGCCTTTTTGATCAAAATGAGTAATCCAATGACTAAGACATATATGATAGTTAAATATAAATTGAGCCAAAAGTCACTTTTTTTTAATGAATAATAAGTAATTAGGACCAATGAAAGTCATCAAGTAAATGAGAAAAAATATACTTTCAAACCATTGCATTTGATAAATACAAAACTGTATCATAAATGCCATATGAGGACCTTATAAATGGTGAGTGTAAAATCATTTTCCACTTTCTCCAGCGTGTTCTTTGCCTGCACCTAACATTAATATGCTGACATAGACTTTAATATCTCCACTAATGAATTGGAAAATATAAACCAATACAACTGGTTTCCTATACCCATATTTGAAAACAAAACTTTGAAGAAAGTATTGTGTGAATAGAAGACCCTCTTAGCTGGCAGTTCAGAGAAGGATATCATTAATCACGAAAGTCCACCAACATCAAAGTCTTAAATGCCACACTCTCCAGTAGATTTTGAAATGAATAATCTCAATAAAATAATGCCTCATATTCAAACAGTTAATGGACATAAGATTAAAACGCATGGGGATTTGATATTAGATGTGTATACCTGAGTGAATGACATTTTTAAATTTCTATCCACAATCTATAAATCTCTCCATCCGCCAACAGTATTCAAGGACAACATTTTAAATACCGTAAATACTTAATAATGTAAACACCTCCATCCCAATTTTTGTGTGCTAGTCCAAGGTGGTGAATCGATGCACTTTTAAGGAATAGGAATTAATAACAGTGCCAAAATAAATAGGGATGACCACGATTACTAAACAATTAATCGACCAAGTGACTGACCAGTATTGAATGCAGAATGATCGACATTGAACAAAATAGGGATGATTTGACAAATGCTTACTGTAACGACTTAAATGAACTCAAGGACCAAGTTGTAGAAAACAAATTTGCATTCCACAGATTCAATGTATCATATTATTTCCTTGGCTTTTATTGTGCAGTAGAGACATGATGAGATTTGTGATTGAATACCCTACTTCACACTCCATCGAGTACCTCTATGTAGGGGAGACTATATGGATGGTTGGTGGCAAACTTAAAGATAGCAGTTATGCCTCTCCCTCCAAATGCATGTTTACAAAACATACACTCAACAAAGTGCGACTGCTATGACCTGAAGCATCTGTTAGAAGTGCATTAACCAAGTCACAAATTTTTTCACCTATCTGCATCATCAAACTTGTTGTAAAAGTCAAGGATTATAACATAGAAAAAAAAGAAAAGAAAAATAAGCGCTTGTGTTTCTGCTGTGAGGCATTAAGAGAGATAACAAATAGACATTTTTTCCATTGTAAACAAATAGTATTGATTTTATCTCCAGAGTTGTCTACAAAATAACTTTTGTTTGCTCACAAATTCCATTCTCATTTGCATTGTTAATGAATTTGTAAGGCAGGTCTTTTTAAAATGTCATAAAAGTCATTCTAAACTTTGAAATCCTTCTAGATTCTATTTGTAAGATATCTATTAGAACGACTGCACTGTAGATCACTAGCTATGGTAATACAGAATCATAACCCAAAAATAATTAAAAATTGGTTAGTGTGACTAAAATAGAACTCATATGCGTAATAATGATTGATGATAACCAATGCCCAAGGTATTTGGACAATATCCACCATTGAAAGAGCTATAGTTCTCTTACCTTGAATCGTAACACAGAATTTCAAATTGATTCTATGTTTAATCTCACAATACAAGAGTTAGATTTAAACACAAGTTCATTTCCTGTTTGATACTTATAGCTTGCAACAATTTTCCAATAGAAAGAGCACACAGGCGCCAGTATACAAGTAACCTGCATATAAGAAACAGGTACTGGGCACAACTAGAGAGTTAGAAAACACGTGGCTTTAAAAATTTTCCCTGCAGTTTTCTTTCAAGGATCTTATTTGAAACTCGGTGGAAGATGATTACATGGAAGCCATGGAAAGTACGGCTCATTTAGCATAAGTCTATCCAACTGAGAATGTGAAGTTCATTTTAAAAAGTCAAGCTCAAATGTGTAGATTGACTATGCAATGGTTCATGAACATTCGTAAATAAGTGGCCTCCCTTTTTTTTTTTGGAAAACCATGATTAAAGGAAGAAAATGAGCATGATTAAAAGATTCATACAAGTGTAGAGAGGTTAACTATGTATCAAAACACAAAGATAAACCAAAAAAATTAGTATGCATTCATTAAATCAAAGATAATGACTTATGAACCGCCCTCCTTCTAGCGCCAATTTGTAGGACCCTAAACCTGCAAATACTTCACTTAAATGAGCATTAATAATAATTACAAGTCAAATACAGCAAATAAAGCATCCATATGAGATATTGAATCATGCTAAATAAACAAAGTGATGAAATACCAAAAGACAAGCATGCTCAAACCTATCCCATATTGGATTGGTGCTATTGTTGAAAATAGCCCTTTCCCAATCCTTGATAAATAAGCTAGATGATAAAATTGATATGAATATGATATGAAGATGGTGTGGACAAGATTAGCTCCCCATTGAAGAGATTAACCTTGTATCCGATTGTGGAGTTGTGGAGTGAAATGGGCAAGATCAATTCTCAAATGAAGAGAGTGACCTTGCATGAGCTTTGTAGATTTGTGGAGGATTTGATCAAAGATGAAGCTTTCCTTTATAGATTTTCAAAGGCTAAGAGTGCTCAACATGGAGGATGTGGGACTAAAGATTAAGCCAATGAGATGAGGACACTTGTCATCATGTGAGTGGTTGATGTATGTGCAAGATTTGGGAAATGTGCCCAAGAGGGGGGAAATTTGAATTCAAATTTGTGCAATGAATGTTGAGTTTGACCTTTGGAAGGGGACATGTAAGAGCCATGTAAAAGCTCATAAATGACTTGTTGTATGTACATGTCCACTTGTTTTTTATTTCAAATTCTAGGGAATATTCTATCTTGAGTGAAAATGTTGGATTTAATAAATCAATAAATTGATTTTTTTGTGCAAGTGGAGATATCTAGAGGATTTGACATGCATTAGATTAGATTTAATTAGCTAGGATGATGATTAGGATGCTTTGACTTTTATGACTTAAATATTTGATTTATTTAAATTAGAAAAGGATGGAAAATGAATTGGATTTCAATTAAATGAAGTCCTGATTTATTTAATTAAATGGATGATGCAAGATAAAGGTTGAATGATTTATGAGAGATGAAATAGTATTATTTGATTAAACCTTTGGATTGACCTATATACATATTTTTCATGTCTACACATACATAAATCATCATCTCCTCCAAAAATAATGTCATCAACAAAGACTTTAACAATCAACTCTTTAGCATGATCCAACTTAAAATATAAGTTATTGTCAGCAGTAACTTTATTGAATCCAAGCTTTGTAAGTATTTATTGGGTCTAGCATACTAGGATCTAGGGGCTTGCTTGAGTCCATATAGAGCTTTCTTCAATGGGAAAACCATGTCTTCCTTTTCAGTCAGTTGAAATCCATCAGGCTATTCAACACATACTTCTTCTTCTAACTCGCCATTCAGAAAAGTTGAATTCACATCCATTTGAGACTTTAGAGTTCTTATATGTAGCATAAGCAAGAAATAATCTTATAGTTTCAATTTTTGGCAATAGGGGCAAAATTTTCTTCAAAATCAGTACCTTCCATTTGTGAATACCCTTTACATACCAGTCTTGCTTTATTTCAAACCACTTTACCTTGTTCATTTAGCTTATTCCGACAGACCCGTTTAGTACCAATCACATTTTTTATCTTTAGGTTTGGGAACAAGAATCCATGTATCATTCTTTTCAATTTGCATTAGTTCTTCCTTCATAGCTTCCATCTAGTATTCATCATTGCAAGATTCATTGACACTTTTAGGCTTAGTTTTGGAAATCAGGCAATACTCTTTTGCAATCCTTCTTCTAGTCTGCACACCTTTATTCTTGTCTCATATAATTTGATTTTTAGAATGATTTAGCTTTACATACCTCACAATTTTAGGATTCTCTTGCACTTTTGGTTCTTCTGTTCTTTCTTTTGCACTTCTACTTGTCTCTCCTTCTTGACTTTCTTGATTTATCAAAACAATTTGAACTTGATTCTATGTCTGAGAATTCTTCCCTTTGTCTGAAACTATCTTGTTAGTCATCTAAATCATATCCACAATATTTAGATGATCTAGCAAAGTCCTCATCAACACTGACATTTGCATTTTCAACCATTTTTCTCAATCTTCTATTATAGCACCAATAAGACTTACTCTTGGTAGAGTAACCTTGAAAGATTCCTTCATCACTCCTTGCATCAAAATTTCCTATGTCCTCATCTCTCTTAATGTAGCACTTGCTTCCAAAAATATTGAAATATTTAATAGTAGGCTTATAACCAAACCATAGATCAAAAGGAGTCTTACCAGAAATACCATTAACATTTACCCGATTTAAAGTGTACATAGTAGTGTTTACAACTTCTCTCCAATAGATGTGAGGCACATTTACTTCAATCATCATTGTTCTAGCAACATCAAGAATTGTTATGTTCTTTCTCTCTACAACTCCATTTTTTTGAGGGGTTCGGGGAGTAGATAACTATCTTTTGATTCCATGCTCTTCACAGAAAGAATTGAACTCCCTGGAGGTGAACTCACCACCTTTTTCCAACCTTAGGCATTTTATCTTTAGACATGTCTCATTCTCTATCACAACTTTGAAACTTTTCAACTTCTTTAATGCTTCACATTTTTCTCTTAAGAAAGCAACCCTTATCATCCTAGAGTAATCATCAATAAGTAGCATAAAATACCTTTCTCCTTGTAGAATTTTGATTCTAGAGGGACCACATAGATCAATATGGAATAGCTCCAGTACTCCATTAGAATGATGCTTTTTACTCCAAAAATAAATTCTAGTCTATTTACCCATCTGACATTCCTTGCATATTGTATTAGTAGGCTTCACTAGCTTAGGTAGATCTCTTATTGCTTGAGTGGAGCTTACCTTGACAATGTTATCAAAATTCACATGACATAGCCTCCTATGCCATAACCAACTTTATCTACTTGATAAATTAAACAACTTACATTAGCAACACTTAGGGGAAAAATACATCTTATCATTGTACCTAAAAAAATCATATTTCTAGAACTTCCAAGCATCATGCATCTTCCATCTTTGAATTGAAGATCATAACCCTTGTCCACCATTTTTCCAACACTCAATAGGTTATGCTTAAGCCTTCAACATAAAGGAAATCATCAGTATTATGTTTACCACCAAGACAAATAGATCCTCTTCCACGAATCACACCAACATTGTTATCTCTGAATCTTACAACCCCACCATCATATTTCTCTAGACTTAAAAATTTTCTTTTGTCACCAGTCATATGATGTCAGATCCACTGTCAATATACCACTGAATCCTTTTCTTCAATTCAGGCTACAAGAGCTTTCTCAACTTTAGCAGATTCAATAGCCACCATACCATTTTCCTTGATAGCAATGAAAACCCATTCATCTCCATTTCCATTTTCTTTATCATATTCTTAATTAGTCACACCTTCTTTAGAAAAATAGCACTTCTTTTGAAATATAGGTTTGTTATGTTTAGACCTAGGAACTCTTTCAGGGCACCTTGAAGCAAAATGACATGTTTTACTGCAAGAGAAACATTTAATAGGTAACTTTCCTTTATAATTACCTTGTCCTCTGCCTTGTTTCTTCACAATCAATGCTTTTAGCTCTTTAACCTCTCTTTCTTCATCTTCTATTTGTTTCATCTCTTCCTCATACTAGAATGTCTTTCTTGAATAATCTCCTGGATCATATCCTTGCTTGTTCCTTCTCAATATAGAAGCCTTAAATGCAAATTTAGTCTTAGCGGTAGAATCACCAAATTCACTCAACTTAAAGGCAGCAAGTTTACCATTTAACATATCCCTAGTCACATTTGTTACTGATCTAAACTCTTCAATAGCATGAGCCTTTGATTTGTATGAGGGAGAAATGATCTAAGAAATTTAGCTACAATTTCTTCTTCTTCCAAGGTACCACCATCACATCTTATACCCATCACAAGTTCATTTACTCTTTGCATAAAAGAATAAATATTTTCATCTTCACCCATCTTCAAATTTTCATACTTTCCTTTCAAAATTTATAGCTTAGGGACCTTCACATGTACACCTCCTTCATACAAAGTCTCCAGCTTCATCCAAATCTCACGAGTTGTCTTCAAACCTATCACATTTGTCATTTTCTGAATCCGTCAAAGCACTCAACAAAGCTTCAATATCCCTAATGTTAATCACATCCTCTTTAATCTCATCAGGAGTGGAAGGACCATTCTGAGGAATAACATGTCTGTTCTTTGTAATCTTCCAAAAGGGTTCACCAATACACCTCAAATGACACTCAATTTTGTCTTTCCATAGAGAGTAGTTTGTTCCACCAAATCTAGGATTGTCCTTCTTGTATGAAGCCATCTCAGATCACCTCAAGCTTTTAAATTTCTTTAGAGGAACCTGCTCTGATACAAATTGTTGGATAAACAAGGACAAAAATCTAAGAGGGAGGTGAATCTATTGTCACAAATTATTTGAACTTTTCAAACTTAACTTAGCTTAATCTCAGATCTAATCCATGAACAATAAACCATAAACAATCAACCCATCAAAAACACAGTGAACACCAAGCTTTTTTTCATGGAAACCTTGTTAGGGAAAAACCACAGTGGATGTTAGTCCACAATATTATACCCTATTAAAATTATAGAGAAGAATAATGGGAATTTACATGCATTCAAGCAAACTTCCTAGAGATCACTGCTCAAATACAAGAGGGATCACTTCCCAAAGAAGAAACACCATCTTACATAATTATAGATTAGATCCGCAGGGTATGAACTAAGAAAATAGCTTCTACAAAAGCCTGATTATAGTTTCGTTTAAGCATATAAACAATCCTTCACAATCTACTATGCAATCGAATGATTAGATCACTATTCACACACTTGCACTTTCTCTAGAACTTCTTCACACCACACACATTCATAACTAAGTTGCACAAAAATCTTCTCTTATATATTTGCAACATGGATTTACATCAACTTTGTCAGCCAAAATGTAAAACATATTTTCAATGTTGGCCCAAATTTACAAATAAATTTTCAATTCAAATCAAACACCATCGACCAATATTATGTTGTGGCCCAAAACAACATCCTTGATCATGCCAAATATTCAAATTTTAATCTCCAAGGATCCACAACATGTTACAACCACCATGCCAGCCAAGAACATGAAAACCTAAACACACAAGAGAAAAATCAATGACCACGAACACACTGATCAACATAGATGTGCAACAAAGATAGAGCATGATTTAGAAAAATCCACAAGCACCAATAACCAATATATAAACATCCACAACAAATGAAATTACTAGAATCACATAAACTTCACTTAGGAATACTAACTAAAACCATAGAAAAATTGTCAGAACACAACTATTCATAACATGATCAAATCTTCACATGGACCTCTAAGAATTTTGGTGGATAAACTAGATACTCTCAAAAATAAACCCTTTAGTCCAAAATGATTGAACATCAACGTACTGAGCAAGACACCTTCATGACCTTCACTGGTCCACTGGCAACCTACAACTCTTTCTTTAACACTTTCTCAATATCCTCGACATATACAACCTTCAATACATCAATGCTAGTAGTGTTGACATCAATGAAAACCACATATCAATAACCTGACCACAATATCCATGTAATACCCCTCATGTTACTGTTTGGACTTGTTATCTTTTTATGCTTTTGTTTGATACTTTGAGACTATGACTGTTATTGTTTGGATTGGTGGATTGGATAGTTAGATTGATTGATGACATTATGATTACATTTGGTTGGTGAATTTTAATTTGATTTCAATAATACATTGTGATGCAATGGTTTATTAATTATTTTATGATGTGATCAGTTAGTTAGCAATGTTACTTTACATCTAATGTTGTATTTGTTAGTATAGCTTTAGTGAGAGGAAAGTGTAGCACGACTCATTTACGAGTGCCCTGCTACGTTGCAATTCCTTCTCATGATATGATGTTTCTGATTATATATATATATATATATATATATATATATATATATATATATATATATATATGCTACTTGATGTTTATTGGTATGCAAGAATTGTAGGAATAAAGTCTTGATTCCACCTGCTTCGACAGGACAGGGCGAGCATTAAATTAACCTAATGGGTACAATGTTGAAAAAGGGAGTTGATAAGGAAGTGTCCCCTTCCCAAGTCCGTCATCCCGTTGTGAGTTTGTTGTGTCATGATTGAGGTCTTTTCCTTGTCTTTGTGTAGTTTTATTATTGATTAATTATTTTATTGATAGTTAGTGGTTATTTAATTAATCTTATTTTATAAGATTAATTAATGTTGTCTTGTTGCTTTAATTAATTGTAAGTTAGTTAAATGTTGAGTTTTAAATATATTGTAAATTAAAAAGTTGTTTAATTAATTAAAAGTGTAAGAAATTAATTTACATTAGAAATAATGATGATAATTATATATTATTTTGTTTCTTGATAATTGATTAGAAAAAGATGAGGATAATATCGTGTGGAATTAATTAATTTTTAATTAAAATTGTGAGATAAGTGTGTTCTTTTAAAAGCAAGAAAAGAACCAATGAATGGGGATGATTTTTGAGGAAAAAGTTGAGGAGCTTTATTTATTTTAATTTATTTTCTTGTGAGGGATTTTTTGTTTTTTTTCACATAGAAGGGTTTTCGGATTATTGTTTTTAGAAGAAAAGAAAAATAGTTTTTTTGTGCTTTGGGGTAAAAGAATTATTTTGAAGAAAGGATTGGTTTAGAAGGGAGATGAAGGTAAGAAACTAAGAAGAAGCCACAAAGGGGATTCTACATCGAACAAAGGACTCCATGTTTTCTTCTTTTAATTGATTATTATTTTATTGTTTTATAAACAAAATCTGGCTTGTTGTGTTTGAAAAATTCATTGAAAGAAGTTATGTGATTTGAAATTTGTTCATATGAAACCCTTGAATCTTCTGTGGAAAACTTTAGTAAGATATTCTTCAAGTTCTTCAATATAGTTTAGTAGTGAAATTTATTGTTTGAAATAAAAAAATAATTTAGGATTAAGGGTTGGATTTACTTGTTAGATCTATATTGGGTTTATAAAAATAAAATAAAAAATGTTGTCATAATTATTGTTCTGAATCTTTGGTTAAATATTTATATATATATATATTTAAACAAAGTTAAATATACATATATATATTATTATTCTGTCGAATCATTTGAATGAATATATATAAACTTTGTATACCTGTGAGATTTCATTTATATAAAAAAATAAAATATATTTAATTAAATGTGTGTCTTTTCATGTTTCTTCTGTATTTTCATACGAATGAGGACTTAATATAAAATATGGTGTTGTTGTGTTTGAGGTATGAATTATATATATATATAAATAAATAAATAAATTTTCATGTGCAGGTTAACCTACATTTTCTGTGTATTCAATGAAATTTATTTATATTAAAAAAAAAAATAATTTCAATGGGGAATTCGTGGTTCTTTTTAAAGTATGTGTTTTATTTTATATATATATATATATATATATATATATATATATATAAAATGTTTATATATTTATGGGGGTGGTTGGCTGGCCAAGGTCATACTACCCATGGCCCTAGTGGTGGTTGTACACAGCCACCACTGACTACACACAACAGTTGAGGCTGTTGGGTGCAGCCAGTAGGGGCTGCGTACCCCCCCGCCACAGTACATGGTACTGTGGCCTTTCCTTATGTTGTGTGCCATTTCTTTTGTATTAAAATTTTGATTTATATTACATGCAATTTTTTGTATATGTTATTTATATATATATATTAATTATATATTATTTAATAAATTTATATATATATATATATATATATATATATATATATATGAATTATTTGTTAATTTTTATAATGAGTTTTAAATATTTGATTTTAATATATATATATATATATATATATATATATATATATATATAAATATGTATATTTATGTTGGATAGTCATTTATATTGCTATGGTTAGGAAATAAATTGATAAGTTTACAAGTGGTAATATTATAGTTGAATTGAGAAAATTGGGTATAAGCTATGTGATTATAATTAAATTGATTATTCTCAAGCAAGTGATTTATTTAATTGGTGAAATTATTGTGTATTGAAATGGTTTTATGGCATTGATTATGTAATTTATTTCTCTCGAGATTATTTGTTTAATTGTGGTTTTCTTTTATTTGGGTTTATGTCTTGTGGGAAAACCCTAGAGTTAATGTATCCTGTTATAGGAACTTAAGTTGTTGATTAGGAACTTCTAGAGGCGGGGATACTGATGTGTAATTGTGATCTCGTATTTTGATGCTTGGCCTATGTTTTGACCATGGTTGTGATTTAGTTGCACTTGGATTGTACCATTTTTTTGATGTGTTGCATAAGTTTTGGCGAGATGGTTATGCCTCATGGAGGATTCATTTGATTGGTTCAGTATTTCTTGTTGATACAATCCTTTTGTGTTGGATATTTTGTGTTGAGTGTTTAGAGAGAATGGCTCTAAGTGGGGGCCGGTGCACAAAGGGGCTGTCAGGGTAACCCACATAGAGTTAGAGTAATCAGTGATAACCTAAGTAATTAACCATGGGTGGGGATTAAAAATTAATAAGATAATTATGATGCCTCGTCCGCCTGTTAGTGCTATCATAGACTAAAGGGAATCGAGAAGGTCATGGCTGGCAAGATCGTTGCCTTGTCTTCGTGAGAGGTTAACGATTCTGCATGAGTAACCCTATGGAGCGACGCCTTGAGAAAGGTTGTCAGGAGAACCATAGATGGAGGCAACACCTTGAACTAGGTTGTCTAGATAATCCATGCATAGATGGTGGTGGCACCTTGTGATAGGTTGTCTGGATAATCCATGTGAAGCCATGCGGTGACACTCTCCTCTAACATTCTATTTGTGTTATCTTATTGAAGTACTTTGGAAGTAGTCTTTGATATTATGACTTGAGATTTATTGATGATGTGTTTCATGATTTATTATTGTAGTATTTGGAAAGTGATTTACTGTTATGTTTCGAAAGTGGTCTATTGTTATGTCTTTGGTGAATTATCATTGTTTAGTTTTCAGTGTGGTCTAGAGATATTATGTTCTCTTGTCTGGAGTTAGTCTTGTTTTCTGTTGATGTGCTTGGTCGGGGATCCTTCCTTGTCTACTCCCAGGATGAGGGTGGTTGGGTGGAACGTGCTTCACACCCCGTTGGGTTCCCTTGGATGCAGTTGTGTCTTTCATTGCAGGGTTTTGGCAGATGTTGTTGATCCAGGATTCACATGCTCCAGATGTGTATTGTACTTCAGATGTAATTTATTTATTGATGTATCACCTCCCACGTATGTTGGGGAGATTATGATGTAATTTTTACATGTGATTATTGAGATGTATTTTTAGATGAATGTATTGTACTATCACATCATGTGATTCATTCTTGTACTACCATTTGTAATAATTGTAAAGTTGTGTTGTATCTGTTGAAATATATATATATATATTATATCTTTATAATTTCATTTATTGACATATGTATGTATGGTTTTATTTGGTATATTCACATCTTTCTTGATATCATAAATGAATGTTTAATTGATGTCATGATGAATGGTGTCACATAATTGTTTAACTATTGTTTAATCTATTTTTTTTTGTTTTGGGTTAGTGTAGTAATTTCCTTGTGTACCCCAAGTGATTTAGTGGTGCAACTTAGAACATTGTTATGTTGGAATACTTAAGTACATGTATTATGTTCTTTTAAAAAAAAAAATTGTTGCATTTTTATTTGTTCCTTTGGGGTTTGTGCGGCAGGGCGTTACAATACAACACCAATATCATTGGAATTAATGATGATGAGTTGGATGCTAATTTTCAAATTGTTTTGGGTGACATGTTTGAAGAGAGTGCTGAAAATAATGCTTCATTTCCAGAGGAAAAGGGTTTGCATACCTTGCAAGTTGACAACGGGGATGATTTTCTACTCAGTCCATCTGAGGAGACTAAGCTAATCTAGGACTCCACATCCGAGTGGAATACAAAGATGCTGGTAAATGGATATCTTAACTACAAAAAAAACCTCACTTCAGGTAATCTATGTAGGGTTTTTCCTTTTGGTTCACATCTTGAGGTAATTTGTTCTAATATGTTGCTGTCTAAAAAGATTGCCAAGTTAGGTAAGGAAGATGTTGAACAAATTGTTTTAGAGGTTGACGGAGGTAAATATTTAAATGATGATGTTTGTATTTTGGAAAACATGATTGAATTTAATGGTCCCTATGAAATCAAACACACTAGTTTGGTGTTTGAAACTAGTGTTGATTGTGATAAGGATATGCATGAATTTTTTTAATCAAGTTTGGATGTCTTGAATGCTAATGGATGTCATTTATGTTGAAATGCATATACTAGAGCGAAATGAAATGGTGTTTCATGAGATGAGACCTCATGAAGAGTAGATCATATGACATGAACGCCCAATAGCAACTAAAGGTATTCTAAATTAGGTGGTGTCTTTTCATTACCCTCTGTGTTTTAATGATTTTCAGTTTCATTATGATGTTGGGGATAATAAAATGTGTTTGTGGGTAGATCATGACAACACGGAGAACTCACAACTATTAATATTTCAAAATTTATACCCTCAAAATGAATGTACATACACATAAACTTTTTTCATTTTTGAGTATAAATGTTAATTTGCTAGATTTAGAACCGTACCTAGCAAATGAAGACTTCCGCACATAATGAAAAATCAGTTGGATCAATGTATAGGTTTTTGTAGTTTTATGTTTTTAGAAAAAAAAGTTGGAGTTAGTTTAGCATTAGGATTGGTTAGTGTTAGTTTTATTTTAGTTGGTTTTCTTTTTTTTTTGGTTTCTTTTCTTTCATTCTGTTGTTTTTCTTTTTCTGGGTCCTCTCTTTTTTGTTTTTGTTTTTGGACCGTTTGTGTGTTTTATTTTGTTTTGGTCTTTGGTTGTTTGTTTGTTGGTTCTAATTCTCATTTTTCTGTTTTGGTTTTTTTTTTTTCATCATGTTTTTCTGCTCTTTTCTTTTTATCCTCTCTTCTCTTATCTTTTTATTTTCTTTCTTCTAGTGGTTCCTCTCATTGACAATGGAAACTAGGTTGTTGTATGTGTTGGAAAAATAAGGATATACAACTAAGAGGGGGTGAATCCATTGTCACAAAATATTTAAACTTCTTATAACTTTACTTAAATTAATCTCATATCTGATGATAGATTAATAGACCATAAACAATTAACACATCAGAGAGATAGAGAACACTGAGATTTTTTACATGGAAACACTGTTAGAGGAAAAACCATGGTGCATGTTACTCCACAATATTATACCCTTTTAAATGTATAATGAGAATTAAGGAGAATCCACATGCATTCAGGCACACTTCCTAGAGCTCACTGTTCAAATACAAAAGAAGACTCACTATCCAAAAGGAGTTTGGATTAAGACAATCCAAAATGTGAACTAAGGAAATAGATTCTACACAAGCCTGATTACAATTCCAGTTAGGCATAAAAAACCTTCTTCACTCTTCGCTCAACTTCTTCACACTTTTCTCAATCTTCTTCACACTCTTCTCTGTAAATGATATTCACACATACACACATAGGAGCACACCTAGCACTCTAAGCCTACATTACACCAATGAAACAATCTAGATCTTATATATCCGCATTATGGATTACATCAACAACTTAGTCAGCCATGGATATAAAACATATTTTTAATGTCAACCCAAATTTACAAATAAATTTGCAATGTGAATCCACCAAGGTCGGCCACAACATAGTGGAGACCCAAATTAACAATTCCAACACAAAAAGACTTCAATTAATTTCAGGTTGAAGATCCACAACACGCTATCATTATGTCAGCTAGGAACATGAAGAACAAAACATACAAAGAAATTTTTTTGACCACAAGCAAACCGATCAATGTGGACATACCACAAAGATAGAGTTTTATCTAGAAGCATCCAACATGAACAAGAACTAATAGAGAAACATCTACGACAACATAAACACATAAAATTCAATCTGGAATAATGACATAACCCACAGAAATACTGTCAGAACACAAATGTTCACAACATGAACAAATATTCACGCGAACCTCTAAAAATTCTAGTGGATGAACTAGATACACTCAACAAAAAAACATTTAATCCATAAGAACTAATCTTCAATGTACAGGATAGGACACCTTCATGACCTTCATAGTTCCACTAGGAACCTGGAACACTTATTTTAATAATTTTCTCAATATCCTCGACATATACAACCTTCAATACACCAAATGATAATAGTATTAACATTAATGACAACCACATATCAACAAAACATCCACAAAATCCAACAATCTCCCCCTTTGGCATTGATAAAAACATATTATACAAAAAAAACCATTAACCCAACTCTCAATCAACATTTACTCCTTAGATTTTGACTTGTCTTTCCTCAACTCTTCTCAAGATATTTTTCCCATGGGGCTCTTCTCCTCAAATAATCAGTAGTTTTTCGCATAGCACTTCTCCCCCATTTGACATCAATGGCAAATATAAGCATTATCTTTCAACATACAAGCTCTTAACCACATATCTACACATCTGACTACTCCCCCTGAGTAGCAGCCATGAAAAACATCAATTTGAATCAAAATATGCTCATGAAATGCATGAATTGATGCAAATGAATGCATCCTTAGTTCATATCAGGAGGGGTAGTTACCCCTAGCATCCCTCTAAGATACTCAAAAGTATCCTTCAGCAATGGCTTAGTGAAAATATCTACAATCTACTCTTTGGTAGGCACATACTTCAGTTTGACTTCTTTCTCACTTACGTTCTCCCTCAAAAAGTGAAACTTGATTGATATATGCTTGGTCTTAGAGTTTAGCACCGGATTCTTAGAAATGTTAATAACACTTGAGTTATCATAGTATATGTAAATAGGTTCACCATATACTACTCTGATATCTTTCAACATCTATTTCATCCACATCACTTGAGTAGAATTATTGGCAGCAAAAATATAGTCTACTTCAGCAGTAGATAGAGAAATGTAATTTTTCTTTTTGCTCAACCAAGACACCAATTTCTTCCCTAGGAAGAAGGCACCACCACTAATACTTTTCTTGTCATCTACATCTCTAGCCCAATCCGCATCACCGTATGAATTCAACGTAAGATCATCATCCTTAGGATACCAAAGTTCAAAATCAATTGTTCCTTTCAGATATCTGAAGATTCTCTTTACAACAGTCACATGAGACTCTTTTGGATCAGCCTAAAATATAGCAACCATACACATGGTATTCATAATGTTTGGTTTGGTCTGTGTTAAGTAGAGAAATCCACCAATCATATATTTTTACCTTGTTTGATTTTCCTTAGGAGAATCATCATTTTATTTTAACTTGCATGTAGGTTATCATGGGAGTACCAACAAGCTTTGAATCATCCATACCAAACTTCTTCAGTGGCTCTCTCACATATTTGGACTGGAATATGAAGATCCCCTTGTTTAACTGAGTAACTTGCAATCCCAAAAAGAACATCTCTCCAATCATACTAATTTCAAATTCATTCTTCATTTCATTAACAAACCTCATACATAGATTATCATCTCCTCCAAAAATAATGTCATCGAAAAATAACTCAATAATCAACTCTTTATCATGATCCAATTTGAAATACAAGTTGTTGTCAGTAGTACCTTTATTGAATCCAAGCTTCAGTAAATATTTGTCCATTCTCGCATACTAAGCTTTGGGGCCTTGCTTGAGTCTATATAGAGCTTTCTTCAGTCGAAAAACCATTTTTTCCTTATTAGTTAGTTGAAATCCATTTGGATGTTCAATGTATAATTATTCTTCTAGGTCACCATTTAGAAAAGCAGACTTTACATCCATTTGATAGACTTTATAGTTCTTATATGCAACATAAGAAAAAAATAATCTTACAGCTTCATTTCTGGCAACAAGGGAAAAAGTTTCTTCAAAATCAATACCTTACATTTGTGAATACCCTATACATACCAGTCTTGCTTTGTTTCTAACTACTTCACCTTGTTCACTCAACTTATTCTGAAAGACCCATTTAGTACCAATCACATTTTTATCTTTAGGTCTAGGAAAAAGTACTGATCTATTTTTTTCAATCTGCATTAATTCTTCCTTCATAGCTTCCATCCAGTGTTCATCATTTCAAGCTCCATTGACATCTTTAGGTTCAATCTTTGATATCATGCAATACTCTTCTACAATATTTCTTCTAGTTTGCACTCCTTTATTCTTCTCCCATATAATTTGATTTTCAGAATGATTTAGCTTTAAATACCTTGGAGTTTTAGGATTCTCTCAAACTTCTAATTCTTTTGTTCTTTCTTCTCCACTCGCACTTGTCTTTGATTCTTAACTATCCTAACTTACCGAAACAAAAGGAACATATTGAACATATGGAACAATTTGAAGTTGATTTTGTGTCTGAACATTCTTCCCTTTATTTGTATTGTTTTCATTTGAATCATATCCACAATATCTGGATGATTTAGCAGAATGCTCATCAACTTTGACATTTGCACTCTCAACCATTTTTATTAGTCTTATGTTGTAGCACCAATAGGCCTTGCTTCTAGTGTAGTAACCTAGAAATATTCCTTCATCACTTCTTGCATCAAACTTGCCTATATCATCATCTCTCTTGATGTAGCATTTGCTTCCAAAGATCTTGAAATACCTAATAGTAGGCTTATAACCAAACTATAGTTCAAAAGGAGTCTTACCAGAATTACCATTAACATTTACCCAGTTCAAAGTATACACAGTAGTGCTTACAACTTCACTCCAATAGATGTGAGGCACATTTCCTTCAATCATCATTTTTCTAGCAACATCCAGTATTGTTATGTTCTTCCTCTCTACAACTCCATTCTGTTGAGGGGTTCAAGGAGCAGATAACTATCTTCTAATTTCATGATCTTCACAAAAGGTACTAAAATCCTTGGAGGTGAACTCACCACCTCTTTCTTACCTTAAGCATTTATTTTTAGACCTTTCTCATTTTTTTCCATAGCTTTAAAAATTTTGAAATTTTCTAGTGCTTCACATTTTTTTCTTAAGAAAGAAACCCATATCATTATAGAGTGATCATAAATAAAAAACATAGAGTACCTTTCACCATAGATATTGTTGACTCTAGAGGGACCACACAGATCAGTATGCACAAGCTCCAGTAATCCATTTGAATGATGTTGTTTACTCCAAAAAGAAATTCTTGTTTGTTTTCCCATCTAATACTCCTTGCAAATTGTGCTAGAAGTTCTCACTAACCTAGGTATATCTCTTACTACTTGAGTGGAACTTATTTTGACTATGTTATCAAAATTCACATGACACAGCCTTTTATTTGATAACTAGCTTTCATTTACTTGAGCAATTAAACAACTTTCACTAGCAGCATTTAAGTGAAAAATGTTACCTTTTATCTGTTTACCTGAAGCAATTATATTTCTAGAGCTTCCAATTATCCTCCATCTTCCATCTTTGAACTAAAGATCATAACCCTTGTCCACAATATTTCCAACACTTAACAAGTTGTGCTTTAAGCCTTTAACATACAGAACATCATCAGTGTTATGCTTACCTCCAAGAAAAATAGATCATCTACCACAAATAACACAAGCATTGTTATCACCAAATCTTACAATCCCACTGTCATACTTCTCTAGACTTACAAATTTTCTTCTGTCACTAGTCATATGATGTGAGAATCCATTGTCAATGAGCCACTCATCCTTTTCTTCAATTTGGGTTGCAAGATCTTTCTCAACTGTAGCAGATTTAGTAGCAATAGGACTATTTTCCTTGATAGCAATGAAAACCCAATCATCTTCATTTCCATTATCTTTATTAGACTCATCATTAGTTACTCCTTCTTCACCAAAATACCATTTCTTTTGGAATCTAGATTTGTAAGGCTTAGATCTAGAAACTCTTTTAGGACACCTTGATGCAAAATGACCTATTTTACTACAAGAAAAACATTTGATAGGAAGATTTCCTTTATCCTTACCTTGTCCTCTACCTTCTTTCTTCAAAATCAGTGCTTCCAATTCTTCTAGTTCTCTTTCTTCATCTTGAATATATTTCATTTCTTCCTCATACAAGATATGATCAACACATCTAATGCCCATCACTAGTTCATTTACTCTCTACATAAAAGAAGAAATATTTTCATCTTCACCCATTTTCAAATTTGCATATTTACCTTTCAAACTCTATAGCTTAGCCATCTTCACATGTACATATCCTTCATACAAATTTTCTAGCTTTTTCCACATCTCATGAGTTGTATTTAGACCTAACAAATTTGTCATTTCCAAATCTGTCAAAGCACTCAGTAAAGCTTCCATGGCCTAGACATTATTCTCAGCCTCTTTGACTTCATCAGGGGTGGAAGGACCACTTGCAGGAATAACATATTTGTTCTTTGTAATTTTCTAGAAAGGTTCACCAATACACTTCAAATGAAAATTCATCACAGCTTTCAACAATGAGTAGTTTGTTCCATCAAATCTAGGATTGTCCTTCTTGTATGATGCCATATCAGATCACCTCAAGCTTTTAAACTTCTTCAGAGGAACCTTCTTTGATACCAATTGTTGGAAAAAAGATTAATAAACCTTAAAAATTAGCACATCAGAGAGACAAAGAACACCAGGATTTTTTACATAGAAACCCTATTAGGGGAAAAACCATGGTGGATGTTAGTCCACAATATTATACCTTGTTAAAAGTATAATGAGCAATAATGGGAATGCACATGCATTCAAGCACACACCTAGAGCTCATAGCTCAAATACAAAAGATAACTCATTGTCCAAAAGGATTTTGTATTAAGATCATCGAAAATGTGATTTAAGGAAATAGCTTCTACAAAATCCCAATTATAGTTCCATTTAAGCACAAAAAAACCTTCTTCACTCTTCACTCAACTTCTTCACACTTCGCTCAATCTTCTTCACACTCTGCTCTATAAATGATATTCGCACATACACACATAGGAGCACACTGATAACTCTTGTTAGATTTCTAGAAATCTGTTGCTAGACTAAAATACTTCCACACAAGAGAGAAATAATGGCAAGAATGCTTGCTTCACAATGCTAGATTGATTCACGATTAATTGATACAAATGTACAAGATGAGGCTTGCTTATAAAAGGCAAGCATGCAACAACAAAATCTTATCTTGAGCAACAAGATAGCTCGATAAGATAAGGATAAGATCCTATAACTTAGGAATTAAAGATTGCCTAAGTAAACTTATGAAGATGTAATTAAATAGTTAATTACACCAACACCCCCCCATAAGTGCAACTTAGGGAGAAGATTATAATGCAAACTACTATGGGTCCCGGCAACTAGGCCATGTTAGGTACCCATTTACAGATGCAAATGAAATGCAATCTCTCATAAAGCAGAGAAAAGGGGAAAACCCAGTGGGAAAAAACCCCTCTCCAAAAGAGAGAAAACAAAAAAAAGGCATGACGAATGTAAACATGATGTATGGAGGACTCAATGATACCCCCCAAGGACTACATCCATCATGAATATACAATAAATTACCCCCCCATAAGAGGGAAGTAATGAGATAAGATATCCCCCCCATGATGTATGATCTCCTGCAAGTATGGTTAATGTCTTGAAGACAAAACAAAATCCAATGCCTACAAACAATGTTTCTCCCCTTAGGAAGAAGATACACCAAGTACAACTGCAGGAATGATTCCCATTCTGGATAGGAAGAAGGAAGAGGAATCCATATGTATGAAGATTGTGTCTCTGAAATATGCTCATGTGTTGCCAAGTTCTTGGATGATCAAGATGATGCCACAATCCAATCAGGTACATGCCCAATCACAACAAACTGTGACAAACCAGGAACAAGTGGAAACTGATCTTGAACAAACTCCATAGACAAACATGAAGTGATAATAGTGGACCCATGACTATCATCAAATAAGAGAGATAAACCCTCAAATTGGTCCTCCAAATCTGAAATGTGAGACTCCACAAACAAAGAAGCAATGTCTGTCAAATAGGAATCCCAATCAGGAAGACTATCAGGAACCTCTGAAACATCTGCAATCTTGTCCAAAGGATCACAATCATGGGTTATCAACTCTAAAGAATGAACAAGCACATTGGAGTTGGAAAGAGGAGCTTCAAGAGATGGAGAAGAATCATGGTCTCCATATACCTCTATAATGTGAGTCCAAAGAGTATGAGGACATTCGAAGTGAATAAGTGTCTCCAAAATGTCATCATTTACATTTTCAAAAATAACTCTAAAGACTCTAGCCCTAAAGCCTTTCCAAATGCAATACTCAACACCTGTGCTAGGACAAGGAACTTTATCAAACAAATAGGGCAATAGATTTCTCTCACCAAGATGAGTGAGAATTAAATTACTCCATTGCCTATAGTTCCCATTCTCCAAAGTAATTAAGTCACCCATTTACAAATATATGAGCTCCGAAAACCAAAAAGGGAGATCTGTCTTCAACCTGGAAAATATGGCACAAAACTACAAAATCCTTGCAAAATATCTGTACCACTGAAAATTTGACTCTTCTAGCTTTCTGACGATATCTCGTTTTTGAAAAAAGGCCTCCGTATGCGAAAGTTATGATAAAATGAAAAAAAGGCCTATAAATAGGCACTTGGGGCAATTACAAGGCTAAAATGGTGCAAATTTTCGGCACCCGGGGGCTAAATTTTCATTCATCCATGTGACCACAGTGGCAATGATTGCAAAAAAATGCCCTCTATAAAAATCCGTCTGCCACTTGGCTTTACACAAGGCTAATAAATCGACAATAAAGCAAATATAAACATTGTCAATTGAGAGAAAATATTTATAAAACCCTGCATACCATGAACACCAGCCAGGCCGTGGAGATATTCCAAGCAAATGATGGTACAGATCAACCGACAATGGGTCAATGTGGCCAATAAATTAAGCAAACTCTGCGGCCAATGTACCTTCGCTATGCAATCAGGAGATCTCCGTCAGCTTAGTGTGCCCGCCTGACAAGAGAGCCGACGGTGAATGGAGTGCGCCAGTGATGTGGACAATACACGGGTTTGGGCTATGGATGTGAGCCAACCAAAAGGACAGATAGATCCGACGGAGATGCAGACGGGATCGTAGAAGGATACCACCGATGTGACAAGCCACCGGTGACCGAAATCGGTGTTAAAATGGATGTACCACTGATCCAAAAAATCTGGGTGAACAATGTCGAACCACACAAAAAGAAATGCCCATGCGGATCTGCCAAAATCTTCACCGCTGATCTGACAGGAGATGTACGCCGGTTTGACCAGGACTGGTGATGAGGACAGGCGAATGATGAATCGTATTCGATGTAGCCAAGGACGTAGGTACTAGTTTAGCCAGTGGACACCAGTTGATGGTATAACGACCAAGCAATAATGGATGCAGCCGCAGATTAAAGAAACCCTTTGATCAATGCCAATGGAATATGCCGATCCCAAAATAAAGGAGAGATTGCCGAATGGACAGGAGGGTACGCGACTGGATATGACCGGTGGGAGGGCCAGCAAAAAAAAAGATGCCAATAGGTGAATGGTACCGACCAAAGATCAAATCAACGGATTTGAGTACCTGCGGACTTTAAATTTTTTTGCCCAGATTTGAAATAAATCCCCGAATATTGCCACAAATATTTTGCCCCAAAATATTGATAATAAATACGTAGAAAATATTTTGCCAAATATTTTTTGCGAAAAATGGAAAAATCGTAGCGCTGAGAAGATTGTTCCAGCAAAAAAAAATTTGCTTCAAAAACAACTTTACCCAAAATGGATGAATTTACAGTCAAAATTCGTCTACGGAGCCTTCTGATCTCAACCGTGAGGTTATTGAAACCCCAATCTGCACCCAGCAAAAATATTCAAGCCAAAAACTAAAACCCTCAGATTCGAGAAGGAGTCCGCAACCCTGGAAGCTCTGATACCATGTTAGATTTCCATTGCTAGACTAAAATACTTCCACACAAGAGAGAAATAATGGCAAGAATGCTTGCTTCACAATGCTAGATTGATTCACGATTAATTGATACAAATGTACAAGATGAGGCTTGCTTATAAAAGGAAAGCATGCAACAACCAAATCTTATCTTGAGCAACAAGATAGCTCGATAAGATAAGGATAAGATCCTATAACTTAGGAATTAAAGATTGCCTAAGTAAACTTATGAAGATGTAATTAAATAGTTAATTACACCAACAACTCTAAGTCTACATTACACCGATGAAACAATCACTCTTATATATCCATGACATGGATTACATCAACAACTTAGTTGGCCAGGAATATAAAACATATTTTCAATGTTGACCCAAATCTACAAATAAATTTGCAATGTGAATCCACCAAGGTCAGCCACAACATAGTGGAGAAGAAAATTAACAATTCGAACACAAAAAGACTTCAATTAATTTCACCTCAATGATCCACAACACGCTATCATCAACATGTCGGCCAGGAACATGGAGAATGAAACATACATAGAAAATATTTGACCATGAGCACATCGATCAATGTGGATGTACCACAAAGATAGAGCATGATCTAGAAGCATCCAACATCAACAAGAACTAACAGAGAAACATTCATAGCAATAGAAACACATAAACTTCAATCGAGAATATTCAAAGAACCCACAAAAATACTGTCAGAACACAACTATTCACAACATGAACAAATCTTCACACGGACCTCCGAAACTTCCGGTGGATGAGCTAGATACACTCAGAAGAAAACCCTTTAATCGACAAGAACTAATCTTCAACATACAGAACAAGACACCTTCATGATCTTCACAGTTCCACTGGGAACCTGGAACACTTTTTTTAACAATTTTCTAAATATCCTTGACATATACAACCTTCAATACACTAAATTCTAATAGTGTTGAAATCAATGACAACCACATATTAGCAACACATCCATAACATCCAACAGTATGTAAGTTATGTTGAAAGGTGAATTTTTTGAAAGTTTTCTATCTGTATTTTAAAACAATTGATTATTCATTTTCTTTGAAAACTTTGATTTACCTTCATCCATTTTGAATTGGCGAATGCTAGCATGGATTAAGACTTGGTACATTATGAAATTTTGGGGAGTTTTTGGAAGACTATCGCTATCTGTACACCTTAAGAAACGCATCAGTTAGTTTACATCAGATGGGGTACCTCTATTCCAAGTGAAAAATCTAAAGGGTAACATTTCTTTCATGATGTTCACCATGCTTCTCAACCCGCTGCTTAGGATTCACTACTTAAGGCTTGAGGGAAAACTAGAAATTATGCTTCAAAAGAATCAATATTTGGAAAAAAGAGAAAATAAAAGAAATCTGAAAATGAACTCAATAAACAAGGGTAATTCAAGTTTCGCTACAAGGGATATAAACGCCTAGCTGGAAGTAGAGCAATGCTTAGAGAGAACAAAAGGTGTCTTTGTTGGGGCTATAGATGCCAGTCTAGTAGTAGAGCTATGCCTAGGATATTATTGCATGTTGGAAATGTAACTCACAACTACGTAGCTTGGGTACAGTCTATTCCACTTTTATCACAACAATGCTTATGGAGGGGGAATTAATATTTGTACACACAAAAGGATTTTAGTTTCATCTTAGACCTATATGATGTCCCAATTTCTATTAGGTTGCACTTCTTGGATTTCTTTGAATGAGTCTAAACTAGAGATTTTGGGTATTTGGAGGGTTACATGTTTTAAAATGCTTAGAGCATTTTCCTAGTCAAGTTGCCATTTGTTATGCCCTACATACATGCACCAACTTTTTTCTTGGAAAAGTTGGGGACCCCCTCTTTTTTTTCTTTGGTTTCATTGGTTTGTTTTGTTATATTTTGTACTTTTTTCATTCTTGTTTTGTCTTTTCCCTCTTCGCTTGTTCTCATTGCATCTCTATTTTTTGATTGTCACTATGTTCTTGTCCTAGAGTTGTTCATAGCCCTCAGACCTTGCTTGTTTTTCCTTTGTGTGTTTGTCTTTAGGGTTCAAGTTTTGGACTGGAACCAACACCTTGCACTTTCGCCAAGTTCCAGACAAAGTCTTGTTCCCATTTCGGACAAAGTCTTGTTCCCATTCTAGAAAAAGTCTTGTTCCCTTTCCAGACCAAGTCTCGATCCCATTCCAAACCAAGTCCCATTCCCATTCTGGACCAAGTCCTGATCCCATTCCTAGACCAAGTCTCATTCCTATTCCAAAAAAGTCTTGATCTCATCTTGAACAAAGTCCCGACCCCATCCCAGACGAAGTCGCGATCTTGTCCTAGACCAAGTCTCATTCCCATTATGGACAAAGTCCTGATCCCATTTTAGAAAAAGTATCATTCTCATTCTAGACAAAGTCTCATTCCCATTCCGAACAAAGTCCTGATCCTATTCCAGACCAAGTCCCGATCTCATTCTAGAAAAAGTCCTGTTCCCATTCTTTTCCATGTCCCATTCCCATTCTTGGATGAATTCAGAAGTCAACGGTAGTGAACTATTGATTGTCAACAAGAATTTTAGAGTTTGGGAAGTAAAATGGTGCTGGGATGTTGAACATACAGGAATATTATTTTATTGTTATATTAATAACATTAATTTAAAATGATTTTATTATTTCAATTATGAAATTAAAAGTTTATTATATTTATTTAATTGAAATAATTTGAAATTGTTTAATTCTTTTGAAATAATTCTTTTAAAATGATTTTATTATTTCAATTATTTTATGAATTAATTAAAGTTTTTTATGTGAATAGGTACTTTTTAAGAATGAGAGGATAATATATCAAATTTGATTTGGAGAACTCACATGAAAAGAGAAAATTGTTGAAAGGAACAATCAACTGGAAGCAATTTGAAGTATGGTGGGCCCATTTAAGATAATTTCTAGAGAAAGAGATGTCAATTTTATGTTATCTGAAAAGAAGAACTCTAAGTCAAAATAGAGGTTGCAATCATGAAATGGAAGTTGCAAATGTAACTGGAAGTTGTAGCTATTAATTGAAGTCAGTTAAAGTCAACAAAAGTTGAGAACAGAAAGTTGTCTTGGTGGATTAATTACATACACGTGAAAGTTACAAATTTTGATATATATTATTTTGGAAGGAATTATGAGAGAGGGGGCTATATATTTTCAAATATACTCATTCAGAAGGGGTTAAACAGTTAGGAAAATTAGTGTGACATTTTTTATTTGTTTTAGAGCTGATTATAGTTTTACAATAGGATAGATGATACATTTTTTCTAATTTTCTTAGTTTAGTTGAGTTAACTCAAAGATATTGGTTTCTATGCATTGGTGAAACTTTCCAGATTTGTAAATTTTTATTTGTTTTTCAACAATAAAAGCAATGAAATTTAAACCCACTTTAATTTTTTCTTTGGAGTGATGTTTTTTCTATTAATCATTTGATTTGGAATCTTTCAAGGAATGAAGTTTAATCTTTTCTTTTGTTCGAAATGGTGATTTGTGATCTATTGTTAAAGTTTGCACTATGAATGAATGTTTAGCCTTGTATTGATTACAATTTGGCTTATTCTATAGTTTAAGTTAGGATTTCTTTGAAGAGTAACAGGTTTGGTTAACTGAATAAATCAACATTATTTTCTCTCTTGCATCCCTAATCTATCTTTCCCCCCTTTTTTTATACCCCCCAATTAGAGTAGGTTTAGATAGGATTTTTATCTTGCAATAACCCAAAATCTCAATAACCAGTAGGCCTCTTGAACAACACAACCTCATTGATCACTCAGTAAAACAACACAATTGAGAACCAGCTACAAAGACCTTGGAAGATATGTGATTGATTTAATGATCGTTTGTCTTTTTTAGGAGAGGTAAGTTGATAATAGCTTTCCTACATATTGTGTCAATTTTTCCATAAACAGGTGAGATGGAGAGACATGAGAGAGAGAGAGAGTTATCTAGGTAAGGTGGGAGGGAGAAGCCTGAGAGAGAATTGAGAGAGATAGAGAGAGAGCTAACTAGGTAGGTTTCTCAATGGAAATAGCTGAGAGAGAGAGAGAGATGGAAGGTTGGGAGGGATAGAGGAAGGGAGAGACCTAAGAGAAAGGGAGTAAGAGAGAGGGAGTGAGAGAGAGGGGGTTGGAGAGAGAGAGGTGTGAGGGATATATGGAGGGAGAGAACTGACAGAGAGAGGGAGGGAGGAATGAAGGGAGGGAGGGAGGAAAGGAGAGAGTGGGAGTGGGAGAGCGAGGTTGAGTGAGAGTGAGAGTTGAGAGGGAGAGGGAAAGAGAGAGAGACTTGAGAGAGAGAATCTTGAGAGGGAGAGATTTATCTAGTTAGGGTGGGAGATAGCTTAGAAACAGAGAGAGGTGGGAGGGAGCATCCTAAGAGAGAGAGTATATTATATATAGTATATATTATATATAATGTATAATTTATATACTATATAGTATAAAATATATATTATATAATATATAATATGTATTATATATACTATACTATAATATAATACTGTATTAAATATATTATATAATATACAATATATAATATATAGTATATATAGTATATATATTCAATATTCTATATATATTATATATATATCATAATATATAATATATTTATTATATATTAATAATACATAATATTGAGTTTATGTATTCTCTAGTTTAAAAAAACTAAGGAAAATAAATATTTGTTATTTATTGTATAAGATTTGAAGCTTCCCCTATGCATACAATAATATATATAATATAATTTATACACTACATAATATATACAATATATAGTATATATTATATAATATGTATTGTATAATATATAATATATATAATATATTGTATATATTATCTAATATAATATATAGTATATATATTTTATAATATATAATGTATAGCATATATAGTATATATATTAAATATAATATACAATATATAATATAAAGTATATTATAATATAATATACCATACATTTGTTAATAATACATAATTTTATGAAATTTTGTTTTTAAAAAACTAAAGGAAATTTATATCTATTCGAAAAAAATAGATATGCATTTTGGGAATTATATATAAATAAAAAAGGGGACTGTTTTGTGCATTCCAATAGTCCCCACATTCTTTTTGTTGTCTGAAATCTCGCGTTCTTTTCTGTAATAGACAAAATTTAGCTTTTGGAATATTATTTTACACATTTTTCAAATTTACAATCATTTGTGTGCTCTTTTTTGTTTGTGCAATGGGGAGCAATAATCATTGTAAGAAAAAAGGAAAGGAAAAAAAAAAGATCAAATTGAAGCATATAGAGTAAAAGATAGAGAAATTCATATGAAAAGAAGACCTGTATACCAAATACTCAAGATGGGGCTTCTTCTCCATAGTACCTAACCCCTTTATTTTTAGCACAATCCTCTTTAAAATATGAAATGGAAGGTTCACTTGACTGTGACCATCTTTTAGATCTTGTATAGCTAAGACATGTCTATGAAATTGTAGCACTACAAAGGAATGAAGAGGGACTAGACTATTGGTTGGCACAATGTGTACAAGGAAAGAAAAATCTAATATAATCAATGACGAATGATGATGGGTTCATGTGTCCTATAGGTTCAGTTGTTGTTGTTAGAACTTTGTTGGGAATGTATATGATTAGAAAGAATGGCATACCTACATTTGAAGACTATGAGAAACACATAACCATTCTCATGTATTAACACCTTATTATAGAAAAATATGTTAAGTTATGGATACATCATATGAAAAAAAGAACAAAGGAAATATGGACAGTTAGTAGTGTTGATCGTGATGCAATACTCGATATTCTAAAGGTAAGAGATGACCCTTCATGAACACTTGAGTAGAAGATTGTTTGTTGTATGGGACATGCATAATTTTGTTCATCTTATTTTGATTCATGTTCATAATACTTAGATTATTTGACTTGGTTACTATTGTTTGATATTAAGTATATTATCCATTTTTCATTATCATTTAAGTTATTTAGAATAATATAGATTTTTTATTCTAAGCATATTATCCATTTTTCATTATCATTTCATTATCATTTAAGTTGTTTATAATAATATAGTTTTGTTATTCTAAACATTTTCTCTAGTTTGTGTTACCATTTCATTATCATTTAGGTTGTTTAAAATAATATAGATTTATTATTCTAAGTATATTTAGTTCATTATCCACTAAGATACATTATTTTGCATTAGGTTCATTTCATTTCATTACATATACATCCATTTTCATTTCATTATGCATTCATAACATGTCACATATAGCAATCAAAAACATAAGCGTATATAATAAATATGCATAATTTTCAGTAATCACAATCCATATCATATATAAAATCATATATCAAAAATTAACTAATATGCAAAAATGAAGGTTTATTGGAGAACAAAGGTATATTTTCAAGCAATTTAGATCAAAATAGATTCACAATAGATCATGCAAATCAATATATTTTCAAGGCATATATTTAATTTGAGAGAATGTTCAGTTCAAAATTTGTAGTTCATGTTGCTTATGCTCAATAATTTGTCTCTATTTATATGCATGTTCTTCTTTGACCCCATTTTTAATGAGTATTCTCACATTCTCTCAATTGTTCAATTTTTGAAGTATTACTATTTAATTTATAGTTGATTGCTTCAAAAAATATAGGTCCTCTCATAACTTCAAAAAATATAAATCTTAAGTAGAGACTTCTAATTATCATTTGATCCATGTGCTTTGCTAAGATTGAAGGGAAAATAATGCATTTTGATCTTTGTTGAAAGAGCATGATAATCATTGGCAACTGACAACTACTCACACACCATAATTGACTACCATATAAAGAAAACCCTAGAATGGTTGGGTGACTTGGGTAATGAGGTCAAACCTACCCTATTATTTACCTAAGTACCTTAATGTGTCCATGTTGTGTATTTATCAAAATAACTAAAAAATTGACAAGTTTGCATTATTTTCTCTTATGACACTTTCAATACTACCCTGAATTAGTATACTCCAAAATCATGAGGGGATTGGGCAGAAAAAGGAGGTCTTTAATAGTGTTATAATTTCCACCTTGACATGTTGGTATAGTTGGTTTCACTCTATTGTGCACAAAACAAAAAAAATGCTTCGTTCCAACTTTGCATTGATTTCCACTGACAACTTTTGCAAGAATGTATTTGACACTAGAACACACAAATGGTGTTGAGTTGACCCAAACCAAGAGAGATTGGTTTGAAGGGATTCAATATCCACCTATAGGTGTATACAAAGCATTGTTATGTGCCACGAGCTCCTAGAACGACTTTTTAAAAGTTTGATCATTTTTGGCTTTTAGGGATCATAAGAGATACCCTAGAAAGAGTAGCTGAAAATGATCGGGTGAATTGGGAAAAAAAATTATACCTTCCATAGTATTTACCTACCTACCTTGATGCTTTCACACTTCCCATTCATCAAAATTACTATAATTTTTAAAAAAATTACATTTATTACTCTTAAGGCTCTTAAGACATTACTTTGGAAAGAGCACCCCAAAATGATCAAGTGACTTGGGCAACAAGGTTAGACCTTGCTTATTATTTACCTACCTACCTCGATGTTTCCATGCTTTCCATTTATCAAAATTACTATAAATTTTACAAATTTTGTATTTATTTCTCTTAAGGCTCTTAAGACACTACCCTAGAAAGAGCACCCCAGAATGATCAGGTGACTTGGGCAACAAGGCGAGACCTTCTCTAGGATTTACATGCCTACCTTGATGTCTTCCCATTCGTCAAAATTACTATAAATTTTACAAATTTTGCATTTTTTCCTCTTAAGGCTCTTAAGGCACTACCCCAAAAAGAGTACCCCAAAACGGTCGGGTGACTTGGGTAATGAGGTCAGACCTTCCCTAGTGTTAACCTGCCTACCTCGATATGTCCAAATGGCCCATTCATCAAAATTAAAATAAATTTAACAAATATTGTATTTTTTTTCTTAAGGTTCTTAAGACACTACCTTAGAAAGAGCACCCCAAAATGATCGCGTGACTTGGGAAATGAGTATAGACCTTCCCTAGGTAGTATTTACCTACCTACCCCAACATGTCCATGCTACCCATTCATAAAAATAATTTAAAACTTAGCAATTTTGCATTATTTTCTCTTATGACACTTTCAAAACTACCTCATATTAGTGCACTTCTAAATCATGGGGGGCTTATGTGAAAAAAAGGACTTCTTTCCATTTTTGCACTACTTTCAACTGACAACTTTTGCAAGAATGTATTTGACATTGTAACACACAAATCATGTTGATTTGACCCAAACTGAGAGAGGTTGTTTTGAAGGGATGTAATATCCACCTGTAAGTGTAGAAAAATCATTCCTACATGCCACAAGCTCCTGGAATGACTTTTTCAAAGTTTGACAATTTTTGGCTTTTAGGGATCTTAAGAGACTATCCTAGAAAGAGCACCCCAGAATAATCAAGTGACTTGGGAAATGAAGTCATACTTTCCATATTATTTACCTATTTACCTCAACTTGAGCACGCTACCCATTCATCAAAATTAATAATTTTTTATGAATTTTGTATTTTTTCTCTTAAGGCTTTTAAGACACTACCTCAGAAAGAGCACCATGGAACAATCGAGTGACTTGGGTAATGAGGTTAGACCTTCCCTAGTATTTACCTACCTACCTTGATGATTTCACACTACCCATTCATCAAAAATACTATAAATTTTATAAATTTTACATTTTTTGCTTTTAAGGCTCTTAAGACACTACCTCAAAAAGAGCACCCAAAAAAAATTGGGTGACTTTCACAATGAGGTCATACCTACCCTAGTATTTACTTACCTACCTCAAAGTTTTCACATTTTCCATTCATCAAAATTACTATAAATTTTTGCAATTTGTGCATTGTTTGCTCTTATGGCTCTTAAGACACTACCCCAGAAAGAGCACCCCAGAAAGATTAGGTGACTTGGGAAATGAGGTGAGACCTTCCCTAGTATTTACCTACCTACCTTGATTTTTCCACGCTTTCCATTCATAAAAATACGGTATGTGTAGGATCATGATAGGCCAAAAGTGGCAATATGATGGGTATGTGTAGGGTATGTGGCTGATGACTTTTTTTTACCCAAAATTGATGAAACGAAATGGATTTTTAAAGGAGATTCTCAAATTTCAACCAATATAAATTATGCTTTACTTTGAATTTAATAAATAATTATTATTCATTTTCTATTTGAATTACGACTAAATTCCTAATTGATAGGATGATTGAAAAATATCTATAGCTTTCAAATGGTATTACATTTTTTGAATCCAAAACATGCGTCACATTCTATTCTTTGCATACTAAAGGATTAAAAAAAAAAATGAATTTCATGAAGTTTTGACCAAGTTAAGGTGGTCAGACATATGATTTTTTATATTTTTTAAAATTTGTAATAAAAATTTCATAATTAATTATTTACTTGGAAACGAATTACAAAAAATATGCATCACATCGGGACATGAGTCCTCTACTTATATCTAAAATATTATAAAAAAATATTATCATTTTATTGTGGTTAGGGTGGTCAAGCGACACCTACTTATTTTTTCCCTAAAATTTAAGTACTAATGCATTAAAATTTCAAATTTTCACCAAATAGATATTTTTTTAAATAAACCTAGTAGTTTAGAAACTACATTCAATTTGCTACAAATTCTATTCTTACATATTTTTGAAATAATATAGATAACTTATTCAAATTTTTACATCAAGTTCCCTAACTCTGATTTTTCTAAATTTTTCACCACTTAAGGGCCTATTTTTTCCATGATGATCTTGCACATACCCAATAACTAAAAAATTAACAATTTTGCATTGTTTTCTCTTACATCACTTTGTAGACTACCCTGATAATGTGCACTCTAGAATCACAAGGGGGTATTTGACCATAAAATGAGACCTTTCAAAGCGTTGGACTATCCACCTTGACATTTTGGTGTAGTTAGTTTTGATCCATTATGTAGAAAACAAAAAAAAATGCTTCATTCCATTTTTGCATCACTTTCCACTAACAAATTTTGCAAGAATGCATTTGACACTAGAACACAAAAATGGTGTTGATTTGACCTGAACCAAGAGAGGTTGGTTTGAATGGATTCGATATCCAGCTATAGGTGTGGACAAAGCATTCCTACATGCCATAATCTCGTAGAATGACTTCATCAAAGTTTGATATTTTTTTTGGCTTTTAGGGCTCATAAGAGACTACCCTGGAAAGAGTACCCTAGAATGATTAAGTGACTTGGGCAATAAAGTACGACCTCCCTAATTAGTATTTACCTACCTACCTTGATGTTTTCACACTACCCATTCATCAAAATTACTAAAAAATTAACAAATTTAAAATTTTCCAATATTTTTTTCAATTTTAACCATTGTATAGTGCTTTAACAAACACTATATAGTGCTTGTCATACCATTTTTATTCATTTTAGCTTCTTTTGAAAAACAATCAGTTTCCAACTTCATTAAAGGAGTTTAAATAACTAAATAATGTCAAATATAAATTCATTCAAGATAGCTTTGCAACACGTGTATTCTTTTCTACAAGAGTTATCTAAGCCTATTTAGTATAGAATTATAATGTATTAAGTTATGGGTATTGTGGGATCATCATGGAAAAAATAGGCCCTTAGGTGGAAAAAGATTTAGAAAAAACAATGCTAGGCAACTTGACGTAAAAATTTGAACAAGTTATCTATATTATTTCAAAAATATGTAAGAATAGAATTTGTATGAAATTGAATGTAGTTTCTAATCTACTAGGTTTATTTTTAAAAAAATTCTATTTGGTGAAAATTTAAAATTTCAATGCAATAGTACTTAAATTTCATGGAAAAAATAAGAAGTAGGTGTTTGTCTGACCACCCTAACCACAATAAAAAAGATTATATTTTTTATAATATTTTAGATATAAGTAGAGGACTTATGTCCCGATGTGATGCATATTTTTTTGTAATTTTTTTCTAAGTAAATAATTAATTATGAATTTTTTATTACAACTTTTAAAAATATAAAACTCATATGTCTAACCACCTTAACTTGGTCAAAACTTCATGAAATTAATTTTTTTTAATCCTATAGTATGTGAAGCATAGAATATGACACATGTTTCGATTCAAAAATGTGATACCATTTGAAAGCTATAGATGTTTTTCAATCAGCCTATCAATAAGAACTTTAGTTGTAATTCAAATAGAAACTGAAATTTTTATTTTTATTAAATTCAAAGTAAAGCATAGTTTATATTGGTGGAAAGATGAGAATCTCCTTTAAAAACCCTTTTCGTTTCATCAATTTTGGTGAAAAAAAAAAGTCAACAACCACATACCCTACACATACCCATCATATCGCCACTTTTTGGCCCATCATGATTTTGCACATACCCTTTTGTAAAGTCATGTTATTGATATTAATATATGATATTTCATACTTTTTCTTCTATATTTCAAGTTTACAAATATTTGTCTTTCTTTTTCTGCTGCATTTTTACACATAAATTTCTCATATTAGGCAGATTATATGCATATTTATGGTTTCACCATTTGACTATCTTGAGACCTCAATTTGCAAACTTGACCTTTTCAGCCCTATATAATACTTGGGAGACCCTTACTTAACCATCATTTCACCTGAAACATAAATCATTTCCATCATAGCCATTCAAAATATATCATATGTCCCTCATCTTAGCATTTTCATCCATTATCATAAGCTAGTCATCACAACCATCATCTTTAAAGACCCTGGTCCTTTTAACCATTAGCCTACCCTTATCATATTATTATTTTCAACATCATTGATTTCATCATTTATCCTCCTTATCTTCCTATCCAATCTTTATCCTATCATATCATATCCAATCTTTATCAAAATCAATCTTGTTAAATGTCTATCTAGATACTAATCCTTGTTATCAAAATCCTCATAAAATCATTGCTTAGGTGATTATCCAAGCCTAAGTAAGCATACTCAAGCATTTTCTAAGTGATTATCCAAGCTTAGGTAAGAAAAAATATCCTCTATCCAAGCATTACTCAAGTGATTATCCAAGCTTGAATGAGAAACTCCAAGCCTTGCTTAGATGATATTGGTCTTGTATCTCCCTTTCCATCATTATCTCCTTCTCATCATTATCCCCTTTTCTAAAATTTTTATCATTATCCCCTTTCCATCCATTCTATCTCAGTCACACTTACATATCAAAATCCCCTCACTCACCCAAAACATTTCATCACATATCGCAAAACCTCAACTTTATATCCCTTATCCTCATATCTCAACACCTCCAATGTTCTTATCCCATTTATCCCTCTTATCAATACCAACACATATCATCCTCACAACCTCCCATATCCAAATATCAATAACCACCCTTCCTAACTATGCAATGGGAAAATGACAATGCATAACTAGAGAAACAAGTAGTAGAATGCATGAAAAGAAAGAAGGAATTTTCTCTTGAGAAGTTGAGAATGGTGTGTGTGTAGTATGTGCAATGGGAAAATGACAATGCAAAAATAGAGATAGAAAGTACTAGAATGTATGGAAAAAAGGAATCTACTCTAAATTTTTTTGAAAAGAAGCATATCAAAGTGAATGAAATAGATAATGTATTGAATGAAAAGTTTCTTCCTACTCTCAAGACATTTCAAGGAAGGTGCTTGTGCAGTATATGGAATGGGAAAATGGCAATGGAGAAGTGGAAAACCTTAAGAGGTTTTGTATTTGGTAAGAATTTGTATGGCAAATGAAAGTGGGATATTGTGTTATAGGTAGATTTAAATAAATGAAGTCAAAGATTCTTGAACTTAAGACTCCTGGAGAAAATACAACTAGAAATAGATAAGGAAGAAGTAATATCTAATGTAAGTGAATAAAAAGAGAATTAGTGCAATGGACACATGGAACTATTATCTATAAAGGTAGAGAAGTTTTGTAAAGAAATTGTTGAAAGAAACATTTGCATTCTATAACTAGAAAGACACTTCCAAAGATTAAAAAAATAGTTGGAAGTGTTGAAATGGAATAAAAACAATTGAATAATAAAATTAACCATTTAGAAAAGGAATTAAAAGATAAGAATAATATGTTATCCTCAATGAAAAGGAGGTTAGTTTACTCTAAAAACAAGTGAAAAATAAGTAGACATAAATGAATGAGATACAAAATGTATTCAATGAAGAGATTATTCCTGCCCTCTAGAAGTTGAGGAAGGTGCATGTGTAGATTCTTCTTTTTTCATCATGCAACCAAGCTGATAGTTCAAAAGTATTTGGATGGGTGGGTTTATGCTAAGAAAGGTCTTGTTTCACACCCAAACACATTGAAATATTTTGAGCTACATTGTACATGCGAAGTTTCTTATGAGACCAAAGTGCAAAAAATGTAGCAATATTTGATGAGCTATACTTGGAAATCATGTCACTTAGAAAAATTCCATCTAAGGCTATAGGATCATGTAGGGAATCTCTACAATAACCTCTCCAATTTTTTGATATCTCAAAGGCGTTTTCTCGTGGTGTCGAGTTTTCAATTGATGGAAAAAGCATCAAATGCATGCAGTGTAAAGTTGTAAGGTGGTGTAAGTTTTGTTTAGCTCATCATGCAACTAAAACAATAGTTTCAACACATTCGTATGGGTGGGTGTATGCTAGGAAAGGTCCTTTTTCTCAACCAAACACAACAAAAAAGTCTAAGCTACAGTGTACCAACAAAGTCTCTTAAGAGACCAAACCGCGAAAAGGCAACAATATTTGACAAGCTATTACTCAAAAACCATGTCACTTAGAAACATTCCATCTAAGGCAGAAAAATCACGTAGGTCCCCCTCTATAATAACATCTCTAGATTTTTGATATCTCAAAGGCTTTTTCCTGTGGTGTCAAGTTTTCAGTTCATGGAAAAAGTGTTATATGCATGTAGAATAAAGTTGTAAAGTGGTGTAACTTTCGTTTTGTTCATCGTACGATAAAACTAATAGTTCTAAAATATTCATACAGGTGGGTTTATGCTAGCGAAGGCCTTGTTTTTCACCCAAACACACCAAAATAGTCCAAGCTACATTGCATCAATGAAGTCTCTTAATACACCAAAGTGCAAAAAGGAAACAATATTTGACGAGCTATTACTCAGAAATCATGTCACTTATAAAAAAAAATTCTAAGGCTACATAAGTACTCTCTATAATAACCTCTCTCAATTTTTGATATCTTAGAGGAATTTGGCCATGATGACAAGTTTTCAGTTAATAGAAAAAGTATCAAATCCATGCAATGTAAAGTTACAAGGTCGTGTAACTTTTGTTTTGTTCCTCATGTGAGAAAATCGATAGTTCCAACATGTCTAGATGGGTGGTTTTATGCTAGGCAAGGTCATTTTTCACACATAAACACATCAAAATAATTTGAGCTACATTGTACTGTTGAAGTATCTTAAGAGACCAAAGTGTAAAAAGGTACCAATATTTGATGTGCTATTACTCAAAAACCGTGTCAATAAAAAAAAAATTGTTTAAGGCTACAAGATCATGTAGGTTCCCTCTACAATAACCTCTCATTTTTTGATATCTTAGAGAAATTTTCCTATGGTATTGAGTTTACAGTTAATGGAAAAAGCATCAAATGAATGCAGTGTAAAGTTGCAAGGTGGTGTAACTTTTATTTTTTTTATCATTTGACAAAAAAAAAAATTCCCAACATGTTTGGATGGGTAGGTTTATGCTAGGCGAGGTTCTTTTTCTCACCCAAACATATCGAAATAGTCTAAGCTACATTGTATTGGTGAAGTCTCATAAGTGACCAAAGTACAAAAAGACAACAATCCTTAATGATATATTACTCAAAAATTGTGTCACTTAGAAACATTATGTATGAGGCTACAAGATCACGTAGGGCCTCTCTATAATAGCCTCTCTTAGTTTTTGATATCTCAGAGGTGTTTGCATGTGGTGTCAAGTTTTTAGTTGATTGAAAAAGCATTAAATGCATGCAATTTAAAGTTGCAAGGTGGTAACTTTTGTTCTATTTATCATGTGACCAAACTAACAGTTCTAACATGTCCATATGGGTCATTTTATGCTAGGAAAGGTCCCTTTTTTTCCTGAACATGCCGAAACAGTATGAGCTACATTGTACCGATGAAGTCTCTTAAGAGACGAAAGTACAAAAAGGTAACAATCTTTGACAAGCTATTACTCAAAAAATGTCACTTAGAAACATTTTTTCTAAGGATGCAAAATCATGTTGGGCCCCTCTACAATAACCTCTCTCAATTTTTAATATTTCAAAGATTTTTCCCTGTGGTGTCAAGTTTTTAATTAATGGAAAAAGCATTAGATGCATGCAGTGTAAAGTTGCAAGATGGTGTAACTTTCATTTTGTTCATCATTTGACCAAGCCAAAATTTCCAACACATCTATATGGGTGGTTTTATGCTAGGAAAGTTCTTGTTTCACACCCAAACACTTCGAAACAGTTTGAGCTACATTATACTAGTGAAGTCTCTTAAGAGACCAAAGTGAAAAAAGGTAGCAATATTTGATAAGCTATTACTCAAAAATTGTGTCACTTAGAGACATTTTGTCTAATCCTACAAGATTATGTAAGGCCCATCTACAATAACCTCTCTTATTTTTTGATATCTTAGAGGCATTTTCCTATGGTGTCAAATTTTCAGTTGATGGAAAAAGCATCAAATGTATGTAGTGTAAAGTTACAAGGTGGTGTAACTTTCATTCTAATCATCTTGTGAACAAACCAAGAGTTCTAAAAAATCTAAATGGGTTGGTTTATTATAGGAAAGGCATTTTTTTGTACCTAAAAATGTTGAAACAATTTGAACTAAATTGTACCAACGAAGTCTCTTAAGAGACCAAAGTGCAAAAAGGAAACAATCTTTGACAAGTTATTAATCGAAAACTATTTCACTTAGAAATATTCCTTCTAAGGTTATCATATTATGTAGGTCCACTCTACAATAACTTCTCTCTATTTTTGATAGCTTAGAGGTGTTTTCCTATGGTGTCAATTTTTTTAGTTGATGGAGAAAATATTAGACGAATGTAGTGTAAAGTTGCAAGGGAGTGTAGCTTTCACTATATTCATCATGTGACCAAACTGATAGTTCCAACACATCTAGATGGGTTGGTTTATGTTATGAGAGGTCCTCTTTCACACCCAAACACATTGAAATAGTCTAAGCTACATTGTATTGAGGAAGTCTCTTAAGAGACCAAAGTGAAAAAAGGAAGCAATCTTTGATGATCTATTACTCAGACACTGTGTCACTTAGAAACATTTCGTTTGAGGCTACTGGATCACATAGGGCCCTTCTACAATAACCTCTCTCATTTTTTGATATCTGAAAGGAATTTTCCCATGATCAAATTTTTTTTATGCTAAAAAAATCATCAAATGCATGTAATGCAAAGTTGCAAGGTAGGATACTTTTTTTTTGTTCTTCATGGGGCCAAACCGTTAGTGCCAACACATCTATTATGGAACATCTACACTAGGCATGGTCACTACCTTTTATCATAAAAGGGTCATAGTGTTTCCTACTTGAAGGGTCACAACTTTTCTCCTAAGGTTTTATTCTTAATTAAATTCTTCAAGGATGTTTTGGATGTCTTTCTCAATGATAAATTGCTCTCCCTTTTATGTTAGTTCTTATCAACCTAGAAAGAATTTCAAAAAATAATATTTTGAATACACATGGATTAATCTTGTTGAAGATACATCTGGTCATGAAGCAGAACAATATAGATGTATAATACACGAAGTATGAGGTATACACATAAACACACATAATACATGAAGCATGAAGCATACATGGGAAAACAACCTACTATATGAAGTCTACATAAGAAGATTGAAGCATACACATGAACACATGAATTATAATAATGTCTTTCTCATTTTTAGTTACATACTTGAAAGTGCATTGTATAATTACATGAATTTCCTTACCTTGCTACAATGATGCTAGAGAGTATGGGCTTAGATGTGTAGTGGTAGAGAGATCTAGGTGTTATATTACATTATACATTATTATATTCATATGATTTATTTAATGTTCAATAATATTAGAGGAGAATATTGTTCAAACTTTATATATTTACAATTATACAAAGGAAGAGTGCATGTAATACAATTGGACTTTAAATATTTGAAGTAAAACATCTACAAATATCTATTGAAGCATGAATTTATAATGAAAATATGGACACCATCAACAAAAATATGTGTATTAACCAAATAGCCATATAGGCTTACATCAATATATGTTGATATAAGTATCATATATACAAAATAGCCATATAGGCTTACAAGAATGTCATATAGGCATACCATGTCAACTATATGCAATACCAAATATATGTCCACAAATGCCATATAGGCATACAACAAAGGAACCCAATAAAAAGTCATTCTCCTCTAGGTGAAGAAAATAGATCACAGGTAGTCTGTGATGTTTGAGGGAATGGAGACACATATGAGAGTGGTTTACTTTGAACCTAAGGGATGGTCCTCCTATTTAGTTCATCATGGAGGCTTAGCAATTACAATAAAAAGTATAGACATTAATATAGAGAAATTACATTAAGAAAATTTAAATATTTAACAAAATAATCACTCACCACCTCCAAATGATCTCTCTCATCAGTTTTCATAGCAACAAGATTAGGCTATGGAATTCTAATGCCCTATAGAAACCATCTATATAGACATTAAATGACAAATCAATAATCATTTTGTTTTTCAATAATAAACAACTATAAAAATGAATGTAATTTGAAATTTACTAATCTGCCTCATACCTTCATTAAAGGCGTTGAGCTATCAATTGCAGAAGACACACCATGCTCCATTTCCATATGAACATCAGGAGGTCTATCCATCTACATCATCTAAAAATAAAACAATATTATTAAATTATGAAAACTAAAATAGTTATGTAGGTCATGGATTAAAATGTATTAGATAGTCAAAACAAGTTTTAGTACTTTGGAAGACATGTATGGAAAATGTGGTAGCATAGACAAGGTAGTGAATTGTTTAAATTTTTTTTTAGTGTACTTTGATAAAATGCTTTGGTAGACATGTATGAAAAATGTGGTAGCATAGACAAGGGAGTGAGCTATTTGAAAAAATTCCTCAAAGAAATATGGTCCATCACCATGAGACCACATTTCTTCAAGGCATTTTTTCAAAGAGCTCACTGAATGTGGTCTCATGGTGATGGAAATAACCATGAGACCACATTTCTTTAAGGAATTTTTTCAAATAGCTCACTGCCTTGTCTATGCTATTGCTTACTATTATGCTTTGATACATTTTTTCCAAGCATCCATAGTTTGTTCGAAAGTACTTGATTTAGGCTTTTAGCCATAGTAGCAAGGAAGTGAACTATTTGATAACATGCTTTGGTAGACATGTATGGAAAATGTGGTAGCATAGAAAAGGCAATGAGCTATTTGAAAAAATGCCTCAAAGAAATGTGGTTTCATGACATCACCGTAAGACCACATTTCTTGGAGGAATTTTTTCAAACAACTCATTGTCTTCTAAATGATATTGCTTACTATTATTCTTTGATATATTTTTTCCAAGCATCCATAGTTTTTTCAAAAGCACCTATTTTAGGATTTTAGCCATAGCAGCAAGGAAGTGAATTGTTTGATAAAATTATTTGGTAGAGATGTATGGAAAATGTGTTACCATAGACAAGGTAGTGAGCTATTTGGAAAAATGCCTCAAAGAAATACAGTCTCATGGTGATGGATATCACCATGAGATAAGGTAGTAAGCTATTTGAAAAAATGCCTCAAATAAATGTGGTCTCATAGTGATGTCTTGTCCATACCATGAACCATATTTCTTTGAGGTATTTTTTCAAACAACTCACTTCCTTGTCTATGCTTTTGTTTACTATTATGATTTGATATATTTTTTCCAAGCATCCATAGTTTTTTCAAAAGAACCTATTTTAGGCTTTTAGCCATAGAAGAAAGGAAGTGAATTGTTTGATAAAATTATTTGGTAGAAATGTATGGAAAGTTTGGTAGCATATACAAGGTAGTGATTTGTTTGAAAAAATGCCTCAAAGAAATTTGGTTATATGGTGATGGACATCACCATGAGACCACATTTCTTTGAGGAATTTTTCAAGTAGTTCACTAGCTTTTCTATGCTATTGCTTATTATTATGCCTTGATACATTTTTTACAAGAATCCATAGTTCATTCAAAAGAACCTATTTTAGTATTTTAGCCATAGTAGCAAGGCAATGAACTATTTGGTAAAATAATTTGGAAGATTTGTATGGAAAATGTGCTAGCATAGACAAGGTGATAAGCTATTTGAAAACATGCCTAAAATAAATGTTAAGATCACATTTATTTGAGGCATTTTTTCAAGTAGTTCATTGCTTATGGGATATTGATATTGAGGTTGTAAAGGTGGTTGACCACAAATTATAGGTTGTTGATATGGACTGATGGATGGATAGCTAGAGATTATGGAAAAATTGTTTTCAACCATGTCATTGAAGGATCAAATGTATCCCTCTTGATCCAAAAGACTCACATTATCAGCATATGGGTGATATTTTGTTTGAACATCAAGGATAGTATTGTCATCACCATAATCAACTTAGATTGCATGGTATTCTTTCTCCTTGATAGTCTCATTATACATTTGGTTTATTGATATTTGACCTTAGATATGATATGTATAGCTAGTTGTATAATTTTTTTCTTGATAGTGTTCATTATCTTGATCAAAAAGGATAGTGCAATCATCATCATCAGAGAGGGGTTTCTTTTTTTTACTGGGGAACTCATCAAAGTTAGAGTGAAGCATGATTATGAATATGGATTAAGATGAACAATGTGATGATATAGATTGTGGATATAGGTTTTTGTTTGATAGGTTGGTGGATATTTTGATTTGGATGGTGGATTTATTAGACTTGGTAGATAATGGTTTGTATTTGGACCTTATGGGAATGTTGATTTCATGGGATGGTAACATATGGGAATGTTTTTGAGCAAGTTATTGACACATATATATGTAGTATTGGATGATACAAGAGACCACTTTTTTTGAGGTATTTTCTCAAACAATTCAATAACTTTTGGGTGATCCCATAATACTAGTTTATAATTTTTTCCCAAACTAGACATTGAACTAATTTTTTTTTAACTAAATCTTCACTTTCGGGAACCTATAGCGGCTAAACCATGAGGAATTTGAAGATGATGCAAACTAGTGATTTGTGAAATTTTCTCTAGAGATTCTAAATATATTTTTTTCAAGACTTTTGGAATTAGATTGCACTTATTTTTCCATCTCCTTTGAAAACTAGTTTTTAACAGTAAACATCATTTTTAAAGAGTGACATTACTGGCTAACACAACATTTTTTCTATGAAGGATAAAATTCTATTTTTTCAAATTTAGATTCATAACTATGATATCTAGTGCATATAATTGGTTTCTGTAAGAGATGTGGACCACCACCTGCAAGGCCCTAGGTCACAAGGGGACCAAGATGTAGAAGGATTCCCTCACTTACCTCAGCTTAATAGGGTGTTAGGATATGTAGGACAAGAATGATTAGGACTATGAGGTCCTTCAACCACTCTATAGACCCAAAATGCAAGTCGGGGCTAGGTGCCAGTTTTTAGGTTCAACACTATTCCTCAAGAATTTATCTACCCAAGGATGAAAGCACAATCCTTAGATGACAACACATGTTGGTGTCTCTAAAGTGCGCGAGTGTTCATATGGCTAGACAACTACAAAGACAAGGTCAAACCTAATAAAATGAGCTAACAGGACAACTAACTACTACTAAAGGGCTAAAATAACGTGATCAAGTAAACTAAATACTCTCTAATGTGATAAAGTAAAAATGCAAGAGTAAAGGAGGCATAAAGGATCTCACAAAGAAACTCGTTCACCAGCTAGCTCCTTGAAAGCATGTTCACCTACACACACAAAGGAGATGAAAATTTTGGGTGGTTGTATAGGGGACTACCTCATTCAGACACCCGTTTAGGTGTTTCCACCTCCACGGAGAGCCAAGAAAGCAAGATAAAGAAAGAACTATAATGAAGAACACCAAAAACACTACAAAATAGTAAGTGTGCTAACTCAACCAAGTAATAGAGGAGAGGAAAGGGAAGCTTACCATCTCCACCAAGAGCACTCAAGGCTGATTGGGGGAGAAAATGAGAGTATTTGAGCCTCTGTTGCAATGGTATTTTTCCCCAACTTGATGTACTAAAGTGGCGGAGTGAAGTTATTGCTACAATGGAGTGCTTTAAATGCTACTTGAAAGCTTGAGAGTGAGTGCAAGAGTATGAGATTGAGCTTGTGAATGAATTGAAGAAGTTAGAATGAATGTAGAAGGAGAGAATTTGAAGAGGAGATGAAGAAAAAATCCATATTCAGGTTGGTCGATTGAAGGGGGCATTACAACTTGACTCCCAATGAAAAGTGTAGCACCTCTATAGGTTTAGCCATAGGAATCTTCCAAGAATGTAAGCACGTCATGCAGATGTCTACATGTTGCTCAAGTGTACCTGATAGGAATTCCTCAACCGATGCTCAAAATAGGTGCCAAGTGCGATGAAAGTAATGGGCTTAAGTGTAATTAAGCCTCTAAACTTAGTTTTCTAACGTGGATAAAGGAAAAGATGGGATTTTCACATGGGGTGTGAATTTACTCCTATACATTTTTTCCCCACTATAGTGAGCACAAGTACTGATGAGTGATTGGTAAAGTAGATCAAGAAAGAGTGAGGTTAGAAATTTATAACTAAACAGTCGAGGAAGCATACTATGATCTAGCAAACCTAAAGGTACAGGGAAAGCAAAGGACCTCATAGCTTCTTGAAACTATGAAGTTGAAGAAAGAAAGTGTCTTACAGGCCCATGGACCTATAAGGAGACAACCCCCAAGATCTCTCACATGAAGGAAGCCCCATGAAGTAAGGGCCTTGTCTGCAAACCTGCAAGGAAGGTGTCCCCCAGAAACTCTAGCATGGAGGAAACCCAAGAAAGCCGACTTTGAAGAGTTAGGAAGCAGCCACATAGGAAAGTAAGTGGATAGTCATGTCAACCATCAATAATTTTGAAAAGAAATTCAAAGGGGTCCCTCGAGAACCCTTCAAAAGAAGAGGGGTCCACTTAACAAATGTAATGTTTGAAAAGTGAGGTCTAGTCAACCTTGCCCCAAGCTAGACACAAAGAAATGAAATAGGTTTAGCTAGGTTGTCCCCAAGCTAGACGCGAAGGAATCCATTTGAGATAAATACTTTCAAAGGGGGTCCCCTCAAAAACCCGCCATGAAGAAAGGGGGTCCACTCAAGGGATGCACAGTTTGAAAGAAAATGTCCCTTTTCTCAGAGTGATCCATCATCAAGGGATCCATTCGAAAGATGCTCACTTCATCAAGGAATTAGAAAGGAAGAATATTCCCCCACATGAGGGGAATGTTAATTTTTTTCCCACTTTAGAGGAAGGTTTGCAAGTCCTTTCTTTACGAACCTACGATGAAGGAAACATGTTCTGTTGGGGTTCTAAGTTGAGAATGATATTCTGAAAAAAAGTTTGTGAAGATTTTCAAGAAAAGATTTGTTGGCAATGAATGCATTTTTTGAAAATTGAAATGTTGAAGAAAGTCATTGTCACACATGACAGGGAAAACTCAAGCAAAGAAGAGAAAGAGATAAAGAGGAAGCAAAAAAGAAAAATACAAATAAAGGTCACAGGGGTAGCCTGATATTTCAAGGTTAGAAATGCTCATATATATATATATATATATATATATATATATGTATAGTAATAGTATATAAATGAAATTTCATCAACCCCCTACTATATTAGGCCATGTCAAGAATGCACGAGAAGATAAAGTAAAATAATAAATTAGTTCAACATGGAAGAGAAGACTAAATGCCCCCAACGCTTTGCATCATCCCTAATTTATTGAAAATCAAGCACAAACATGGAAGAATGATGATACAAATAGAAGAAGGATTACGACACAAAAACGGCACCTGTATCCAAGCACCAACAAGTGTGACGAGGGTCATCTAGGCACACATAGCACGGGCACGGGGAAACACATCACAAAACACAAAAACACACAAGATCAAGAAGAGGCCTCCCCTTAACATTTATCGACCAAGAGGTCATCTGATTCCCAATCTAGATCATCATAGGGAGAAGTAGGATGAGCATGCAATGGTGGGTTGTTAAGAGGAGGAGCATCTGACCCTCTTGCAACAAGGGCTAAGGAAGATGTCCTCACAAGATCTTCTTCACCGAGCTCTTGTGGAGCTAAGGTCAATGATTTCGCAAAGATCAATGACAAGGCCAAAACCTCATCCATGAATTTAAACATGCACCCTATAGGAGCACCATGTTTAACCTCAGTGGCCAGGGTGTAGACACAACCTATGCTTGCAAGCTCCATTTTTACCACTTTCGTCCTATCATAATTATGACATTTAATTATGTCCTTGGTCCACATTCCACTATTAATTAAATAATTCATTTTTATTTAATTCATTCATATCTCCTTTATTCTTCATGATTATTAAATAAATAAATTTATTTATTTATTCAATGTCTTTAATTGTCTAAATCTTCCCGCAATTAAATAAATTTATTAATTTATTTAATTACCTTTGTTCATTTATTCTTCCTGATTATTAAATAAATGAATTTTATTTATTTATTTAATGTCACTAATTCTCATAATTAAATGAATTTATTAATTTATTTAATTATTGGTCATATCCTCTAAATTAAATAATTATCTTTAATTATTTAATTACCTAATTTAACATTTCTCTCATTTAAATAAATGAAATTAGTTAAAATGATTTCATTTTATTAACTGTCAGTTCATTTTAGTAAATAATCTAAAAATCGATTATTTACTGTCACACAAAATCCACATTTTTGAATTAATTTTAATTAAAAATGGTAATCTTCTTCCAAAAATCAAGTAATTGAGCAAATTATTGATTTTTCAAATCTGCTTTTCAGTTCAACTCTTATCTTATTGATTTTTTGAATCTTGCAAATCAAGCAGTCTTTATCTTTTTGGCTAATTATCACATTTATTCTCGATCGCCGATTTGATTTTATCAAATGACATCTTGACTACTCATTTAACAATCTTGCCCTAACCCTAATTAGGGATTTTCACATGAAATATAGTCCACTAATTTTAGGCTTTGTCAGCTTTCAATCTCGTTCGTCTGTACAAAATTGCATTTTCTATAAAATGCCAATTTTGCTCACATTTTCAAGTTACACACCATTTTGTTATTCTGACATTTTATGCTTATATATTCATTTCATACTTCACATTTTAGCTTACTTGATTTGATTACTTGTTGAATCATAGGCATAGTCATTTTTTCATAGGCATAGGCATTCACACTTCTTTTAGTCATTCAAATCCTTCAAAGCTTGTTTAGGACATTGCCTTTGTTACCAAATTTCTCACACACTCAATATGAGGGTAATAATCAACAAGTTAGAAGGTCCTATGGAGGTGAATCATGGATGCTTCATGATAAGGTATAATCATTTTATTTGTTTTAACTTTCATTGTGCTCTATAGTTTCTTTGGGTTTTTATGCTTATTGATTTAATCCACTAAGCTTTACCAGAAATTTAACCCATTGATACATTGGTGAACCTGATGCTTTTATTTTCTCTTTCTGTATGGTTTTCTATTTTTCTATCTTTTTTTTGTAGGTACAGGTAAGGAGTGATGCATTTGAGTTAAATTATTGAGCCACATGTGATGTGTCATGATGTATTGATCATCTAAAATGACACAATCACTTTTGTTGTGCTGCAAATGAGGTATGGAAAGTCGCATATGTGACACTGAGCCGCATTTGAACAATTAATTGACGCATCTTCCTGTCATACCAGAATGCAGGACTGAGATGAATTTGTTGCACAAAGCGACACATTCACTTTGCCATGACACATTTTTCTGTGACTGTTTCTTCTTTTTTTGCATTCAAGTTTTTAATGTTTTATGTTCTTTTTTGTTTGGAATTCTAGTTTTCTTTTTTGCATTCTACCTAACATAGGTTTTTTGTGAACTACTAATCTTTGTTTGCAGCATGTGGTGGTTATATTTCATGGGTCCAAGACCTTTTGCTAAAAATCATAACTTGTGCTTTTGCAGGTTCGAGTGTCGAAGACCCAATTCTAAACATTGTGCTTGCATTTTTTAGAATAGAAAACATTTCTTTTTGGTGCACCTAAAATGAACATGTTTTCCATTTTGTCTTATTGTGTTTGAAAGTGGTAGGCCAATATGCTCTCACCCTATGCAAACTAGGTGATCAGAAAGCCATACCCACTTTGTCCCTGTGTAACCTTGATGCAATAACCAAAGTATCATCTCCCCTTGCATAGTCATGCAATCCTGGGTGTAAGAGAAATGATTATTGCATCTAGAAATTGGGTTTCCCTGGGGATTTCATCACCCCAATGAGACTCAAACCGGTAATGGAGCTAAAGCCAAGCTACCCCCGATTGGTATATAAATGTGAATCTTAAGGGAAAACCTAAGATTATGAGTGCAGATGTGTCATACAGACAAAGTAGTACTCCCATAAACCCTGCTGAGCTTAACCTCTTTAGGTTGGAGTGCCACCTAATCGGTGATTAATCTCTTTCCCCATGTATGGCCACTTGAATGGGGGTCCTGAATTAAAAACTCTTGTGCAGTAAGCCCAAAACCTTCTATTTGCTAGTACAATGTCGATTGGTGTGAAGCCTTCCATGTCTTCGCAGTCTTTAGTAGAGGTGATCAATCTTCCATGGGAGTTTCATGGGGGTTGGAAGCTTGGTTGGCTTGAGAAGAGAGTGCACTATAAGGGGGATCCTATACAGCTAAGCTTCTGGATTCACATGCTAATGATATGTAGCTGGGGAAACCCATGTGGAGCCTAGCGAATACAGTCCTGGCTTAACCATAGGATCATACTTGTTCTCTTGTATGTTTGTTCACTTTTCAAAATATCATGCTTGCCAAGTGTTTGCTGGTTACTGAAACAAAACAAACAACACTTAAACATCTCAAAACAATCAGTCAAACTTTAAACAACTTAAGTTTTTTTACCTCAAACATAAAAAAATTGACTTTTTGCATTCTGCAACGTATATGTTAAACCACAATCACTCTATTGTACCACATTTTCCAGACTTCGCAACACATCTACTTTGCTAAAATGCATTTGACTATACTGAGATGCATTTTCCATCTTTAAAGCTGCATCTGCAATACTGCACCGCATTTGACCTCTATAAAGCTGCATTTGCAACACTATACCACATTTTCCATTTCCAGTGTCACATTTGATCACTGCAGCACATTTGTGACCTCAAATGACACATTTTCCTAGCAAAAAAATACACCCTATTTCAGACCAAAATTCAAGTCCAGACATCTTAGCCTACTGTCAAAACATCTTTTTCAAAGTTCTCTATCAAAAACCAAAACTGAAATTGCTCAAAAAACCCATCATTTGCATTCACTAGTTTGCATCTCAACCATAGGTTCAAAATTTCAAAGTTTTTAGTTGAATTCCCTAGGTGTCATAATCGTCATTTTTCACATAAATTTATCCTTCGGTTTCATCTTGGAAAACTTTGGATTAGGCCAACTCATCACACTTTGCAAAACCATTATTTTCAAAACTAGGTTATCTTGGGACATAGTCATCACTACTCTTTTCAGTCATTGCCTTTTTGTGAGAACCTCCAACTCAACAGTCTCGTTAGGTAGGATCACTCGTAATTTTGACCTTGTCATTTATTCCCCTTAGCAGGTCCTTTGATAACCTAAATTGAGACATAAGTCATGCTTAGAGTGGTTAGACAAACCTTTCTCCAAATATTGTCCATTTTAGTCCTCATTTTGAACTTAGACTTTGCATTGTCCATCTCTAGTCCTCTTTTTGAACCTAGACTTTGCATTAATCATCTTAGCCCCTAGTCAACATTATCATCTTAGTCCTCATTTGACACTTTGGCTTTGACAACCTTGTCATCTTACATTAATCTTTTCCTTAGATGAAGGTCATCATCACCTTGCATTGTCATCCTTTATTCCAAAAATACAAAAACTTAGTGTCAATAACTTGTCATCCTAGTCATCATTTTACATTAGCCATTTTCTTTAGACAACATTGTTGCATTGTCATCCTTTATCAAAAATCCAAAAACATTGTCGGATTGTCATCCCTTATTGTCGAAAATCCAAAAACATAGTCTTGCATTGTCATCTTTTATCGAAAATTTAATTAAAAAAAAAAACATAGGCTAGTGTCATCCTTGCATTTAGTTTTCATTCTCATCATCTTCATTTGAGCAATTTCCTTTTATGGTGGAAACTAGACTCCAAATAAAGAAATGACAAATGGAAAACTTTGGAGAAGACTCCAATTCCAATGTCACCAATCACACTTATGACCCAAATTGGACTTTTGACGACCCATTTGGTAACATAAATACTCAACCTCTCATGACCATACTATCCTCATCAAACAGCCCCTTTGAACCATTCTTACGCAAGGATGAATATGGACAAATACTCGAGGAAAAATTAGAGGTAGCAGCACAAGATCCAAAAGCTACCTACTTCGTACAACAAATGGTCATATATAATAGAGACATATATTTGGCCATAATTTTAAGTCAAGGAGCTAAATTACCCCATGGGTTCGACATTAATACTTTGAGATCGACATCTCCTGACCCTAATTTCAACAATACAAGTAACACGTCCAATAGTGGTCAACCTCTGAACAACACAAACAATACCTTTTTTGATGCAACCTCGCAAACTATCACAACTACCATTAGTGCTACCTCCAACATTCCAAACAATTCCAATTCAATCAACGCTACATCCATTAGAGGAACACAATCCATCACATTTCCTACACTATCCACAATATTGTCACAATCGGCTAGAGCCACCTTTGGGTTCTTGGCAATGTGGGAAAGTTATGCCAATCCTCTATTTACCACTTTAGTAAATGCCATGGGGGCATCATCAAGCCATTCAAATCCCCCACTTACAACTACATCTAGTACCATGAGTGCATCCTCATCATATCCTCTCATTAGTACCTCACATATTCCTATGGGTGGAGGTAAACGACATCTCTTTATTCAAGGACCACAACCAAATGTTAACACGTCAACACAAGTTAATACCAATCCCTCCCAAGGACAAAACATGAATATTCCTCTGGAATAGTTCCAACAACCCCGACAAGGAACTAAAAACACACAACCTATGGCATCTATTAGACACCAAAATATTCCTGGTCACCATATTCCCCAAATTTTGACCCAAATGGATGGGGGACACATTGTGACATATTCATCCCATATTCATACCCATCAACATGTCCCCAATCCAAAATTTCAGTACCAACACACAAACCAAAACACATCATACATGTCACAACAACACATCCCTCAACAACACACCAACATCCACTCACAACAAATGGGAACCCACAGTGTACCAATCAATCCAATGTATGGGGCCGCAAATGACCCTATAATCGATTCCTTGCAAGAAAATCTGATGGGTCTAGAGAAGACCATAAAAAACATTCAAATATCTAGCAAGAAATCATAAGTGTCATATGATTTATCTGTATATCCCTTTGACATGAACTTATGCATGCCATAATTTCCTCCAGGATATGTGTCACCAAATTTTACCAAATACAGAGGAAAGAGAAACCCTATCAAACATATCTGATAATTCACAACAAATTGTATGGACGTCACCTATGAACCAACATACTTGATGAGAATCTTCTCTAGAAGTCTTGCAAGTCTTTCCCTTGAATGGTTCTCCACTCAAAAGGATATCGAAACATGGGATGAACTTAAAGACAAATTCATAAAAAATTACTCATACAACATTGACATGAACACCTCTATTACTAGCTTATGCAATCTCACGCAAGAGGATGTTGGTGAAACTTTCATCCCATTCTTCCAAAGATGGATAAGTCTAGCTAGTCATTGTCACATTGAAATACCCAAAAGAGAAAAGGTTGACATGTTCATTCAAACACTTCTAGGTCCCTTAAAATATGTAGTGCAAGTGCATTGTTGCACAACTTTGACAGACCTAGTCGAAAAAGGTGTACAGATAGAGAAATCCCTTATTGCAAAGGGAGAGCTAAAATATGGTCCTAAAAATACAAACGTACCCACCCACTAACAAAAATAAATATTGGGTCAAAAATAAACATTTTACCAATGGTGTCATTGTTGATGCAAAGACTGTAAACACTATGGGTCCTATACTTGCTCTAAAAGGGGTCCAACCACAAAAAACAAACGGTATTGAAACCCCCTTCCAATTCCACCCCAAACAACCAAAATGGTCAAAATAGTCATAATCAAGGACAATACCATCAGATAAGACAATTCCCTAGGCGTCGCACATACACTCCCTTGGGTGAGCCCATTGAGGAATTCCTCAAGAATTACCTTCAAAATGGTGTCATCACACTTCAAGACCCAAAATCATATGATCTAGGGAAATTCAAACCAGCATGGTGGGATGATCGCGTTATGTGATTATCATCAAGAAAAATAACATAAAACTTCTTCATGTCGACAACTAAAAAATCTTGTACAAGACCTTACCTAGAATTGTATCATTAAGGTAGGTGGACCACAATTTGCCTCTAATTCAGACCATACCATCCATAAGAACCCATTTCAAGACCATGGTTCTAATAGCACTTCCACATCAGGTCCTAAGACAAATAATAATCAAGCCAATTACGCCCACGCCAAGTATGACTATTTCGGTGGACCTACTGTAAACAATGTCTAAACTGATAATGAGTGTGTCAATACCATCATAGTCAAAAGACCACCTCAATGCAATGCTACTACTCAAAGTGGCAAGATCACCATTGCTGGTCCACCTCCTACTAGGAAACCTAAGATCACCATACCTGGTCCATCTCCTAAGCAACCACAAACCAGATCATCTGCAAAGCAGTGGCAACCTAAGAGTCAATTTAACCTTATCGATCAGTTAGGAAAAACTCCTGCGCAAATTTCCATAATTGAGCTGCTTCATATTTCTCCCACACAAGGATATACTGGATAAAACCATGCAAGAGTCGTCAGTCCCTAAGGAAAATTATGTTAACTAATTTGAGACCATGGTGGGATACCTCACTACACCTCATAATGTCACTTTTTCTGATCAAGATTACCCATCACCCAAGACCAACCATAACGATGCATTACATATTGAAACTTTCATCCATAAGCACAAGGTCAGAAGAGTTTTAGTAGATGGCAGAGCAGGATTGAACATATGCTCCCTAAAACTGGTTAAGGCTCTATGATTTTATGATGCATGCATAGACCCTACAAAGAGTATAGTTATAAAAGCATATGATGACGAAGAACGTTCTTCACAAGGCTTTATTTCTCTTCTTATTAGAGTGGGACTAGTCATTGTGCATATATCTTTCTAGGTCCTAGATCTAGAATTACCTTACAACATCTTGCTCGACCACCCATGGATTCATTCCCTAAAATTTGTTCCCTCTACATATCACCAATGCTTGAAATTCCCATTTGACGGCACAAAAATCACCATATATGGAGACCCTGACCCTTTCATTATTGTACCAACCTTAGGGATATTTTTGAAAACTAAGTGCCCATCAACCGAGAAGCTCCTAGCTCCTCTTCTTCTAAATACATTGACCCATCCACACTCGCATCATCTTCCACGTCCACTCTGTCCATTATTTCCACCACACCATCTTCCTCAAACCCTAAGAATGAACCCAATGTAAAGATCTAGGACCTCGGTTGTGGAGAATTCAGACTGCATACGACATATAGCATCACAACAATACCCAAGTCTCTGAAGGTCTATGGTCAGCCATGTTTTAGAATGGAACCCAAATAAATTTTCAAAGTTCCACCAAAAGCAATTTTCATCAAATGGGGAGACATGAGTATTGAGGACCTTCAATATTACAGGATGACTCTAGAAAGAAATGGTAGACTTACCCCCATTACCAGTTCAAAAATATGGCAAGGGATATGACATGATGAAGGCTAAGGGCTACAATTGAATGAGTGGCCTAGGAAGAAATAAAATTGGACAAAGAGATCCCATAGCTAACCTTTCAAAATACCAAAGTGTCTTGGATTAGGGTATGGATTACTTGACAATGATGACCGACGTACAAATGGAATTTTGAGTGAGCGAATGCATGCTTCGGAAAGTGTCAAGACCATCAAGGAATCCCTTACTAGAACTGACTCCCATGAGTGGGAATTTGGCTCCCAAAGATCCTTAAGTGACTGTTGCCTTGATGATTTTTTCCTTAAAGCTGGGGATCTTACTTCTAAACAAAATTTTTGGCAAACATTTAAAATAGATCAAGCACTAAATAGTCACAATCCCATTCACCTTCCCCATGACATACAAGCCCCACTATCTAAACCCCATAACCATTAGTCAAATCCATCCGAATTTGCAGATGACACTGACAACCATGACTTCGAGTCATTTATCCCCTACTTTGACAACAAATATGAGACAAGTGAAGGAGAATATTGGATTGAGTTTGATGTAGAATTGGATGATGATAATTTCATCTACAATATTTATGAATCCGTCTGCATGCTTTATGCATCCTCCCCTCAATTCACCAACACTGACGATGGCATTTCCCTAGTCTATCCTCAACTAATCAATTGGGACCAACAAGACCCACCAGTCTTGGATACCATTCAGAATGATGAGGCTATGATAGAATTTATGGGCTTACGTGAAGGCATACCCAGTGGTGATCACAAGGAAGGATTCACCATTGACCTAGATTGTGCAGCTTACTTCAGAGAGACTGCTCCATCCTTTAGTCACAAAATTAAAAATAAGAATAAAGAAAAAAATGAAATGTCTTTAGGTGAAAACCAAAAGGCACCTTTAGATGAAAAAAAAGTAAAAACAAAGGATGTATTTGCAAGTGAAAACCTCTCTGAGGCGCCCAAAGATGGAGGACTAGAATTTCTTCCCATAACTCAAGAGAAATCAGTTATGCTCATAGATGACACCATAGAAGACAACATTTCAACCACAAAAGATCCCAAAATGGTCCTCTTTGTTGCATCCTTGACTGAAGAAGAGAAACTATAATTTCACAAATTCTTTGTAGAATGTAAAATCAACTCCGTATGGTCCTACGCCGACATGCCAAGACTAGACCCAAAACTAGTTCTGTACCATCTGCCATTATTGCCAAATTCCAAACCAGATAAACAAAAGTTATGCAAAATGTATCCTTAGGTTGCTCTACTATTCAAGGCTAAGTTGAAGAAACTTCTAGACGTTGGATTCATATGGTTTATTGATTATGTTGAATGTATATCTAACCTTGTGCCAGTAACAACACCAAATGGAATGATCCGAGTTTGCACAAATTTTAGGGATTTGAACAAGGCATGCCAAAAAGATGACTTTCCTTTGCCAAATATTGACATCATAGTTGACCTCACGGCTAGATACGAGATGCTATCCCTCATGGATAGTTTCTTAGGTTACAATTAGATTTGTATTGCCCCTGAAGATCAACATAAAACAACATTCACTTTCCCTTGGGGTACATACTTCTTGAATGTCATGCTATTTGGTCTTAAAAATGCAAGTGCCACATATCAGAGAGAAATGACCACTATATTTCATGACATGATGCATAAGATAATGGAAGAATATAAGGTCAGACTGAATCCTAAGAAATGTGTCTTTGGCATAACATCTGGAATTTTTTTGGGATAAATAGTTTCTTGAAGAGGCATTGAAATCAATCTAGCCAAAGTCAAAGCCATCATGGAAATGCCACCTTCCAGAGGAATAAGTCAACTAAAGACCTTACAAGGTAGGGTACAATCTATTCAGTGCTTTATAGCACAATTGGCTGATAAGTGTCAACCATTCCAATATCTTCTACACAAAGGCATCATCTTTGTGTGGACAGATAAATGCCAAGAATCCTTTCAACAAATAAAGGGCTACCTAATATCACCACCAATCCTTATGCCTCCCATTCATGGAAAACCTTTGATCTTATACATCTCTACCACTACTTCAGCACTGGGGGAATTACTAGCATAGAACAACCAAGAAGAAAAGGAAAGGGCCATATATTATATCAGTCGGACACTAGTCAGTTATGAAGTTAATTACATATCAATTGAATGTGCTTGTCTAGCAGTTGTCTTTGCAGCTCAGAAGCTAAGAAATTATATGTTGAGCCATCAGACACAGTTGGTAGCAAAGATTGACCCCCTCAAATATCTGTTGAGTTGTGCAACATTGACAGGACATCTAGAAAAATGGGTCATGATTTTGAGCGAATATGAGATCCAATATGTAAAAAGAAAGGAAATAAAGGGACAAGTTATAGCAAACCAACTAGTGAACACACCTACAAAAAGTGATCACCCTTTGGTGGAAAACTTCCCAGATGAGTCAATTTTCCATGCAAAACCTAAGGCACCTTGGAGGTTATACTTTGATGGATCACATACTAATCATGGCTCAGGGGCAAGGATCCTATTCAACACCCCTCAAGGAAACTCCATTCCCAAGTCCTTCTGCATAGCTTTTCCATGCACAAATAATGTGGAGGAATATGAGGCTCTTGTTATGGGACTTAGAATGGAAATAAAATGGAAAATCAGAGCACTGCATGTCTATGGGGATTCTCAGCTGGTCATCAACCAAGTTAATGATGACTATGACACAAAAGATGAGAAAATAATTCCCTACAAATGGATGATTGATAGTTTTCAAACATATTTTCACATGGTGACTTTTGAACAAGTTCTGAGAGCATAAAACAAGGCAAAAAATGTAATGGCTACAATTGGATCTCTCCTCGACATTCCAAGCAACATGCCTCAGTTGGAGTTCCTGGTAAAACAACTGTTGGTCCCCGCCTATGAAATTCTTGAATCAGAGATGGTCTGCAAGATTGTTGGTCCTAATTCTCCCTAGTACCAAGAAATTCATGACTACCTTAAGTCCCAAACCCTTCCCCCTAATCTATCCAATAACTAGAGGAAGTCCTTTATCTGAAAAGTTGCAAGATATGCCATCGTCAGCAACACCCTTTACTGTCATAGCTTTGATAACACCCTCCTTAGAGGTCTCGACACCAACGAAGCACACACAACTTTGCACAAAGTACATGAGGGTATATGCAGGTCTCATTTGAGTGGTCCTACTCTAGCCAAGAAGATAACTAGACTTGGGTACTATTGGCCGACCATTGAGAAAGATGCACTCGAATATGTCAGGACTTGTCACCAATGCTAGATTCACAGTGATTTAAATCATGCTCTAGTATAGGAACTTTGGTTGATCACTTCTCCTTGGCCCTACGCACAATGGGGACTCGAACTCATGGGAAAGATCCATCCTACCTCATCCAATGACCACAAATTCATCATAACCACCACTAAGTATTTTACAAAGTGGATCGAAGCCATCCCCCTGACGTACATAACTAGAAAAAAATCTCCAAATTCATTCTTAATTACATCATTTTCTGGTATGGCCTTCCCTAATCCATCATCACTGACAATGGAAATTCATTTAAAAACCAAGATTTTTGTGAGTTATGTGAGCGATTTCATATCCAACATCATTTTTCCTCTTCGTAGTACCTGCAAGGAAACGATCAAGCCGAGCCATCAAATAAAACCATTGTTAAAATCCTGAAAAAGACTGTCAATGATGTTGGCCATGACTGGCATATTCAACTCAACCCTGCTCTGTGGGCTTACCACACTAGCATTCATACACCTATGGGAGCCACTCCATTCGCCCTGGTCTTTGGAGCCGGGGCCATTTTTCCCATTAAGGTTGAAATTCCTTCCCTACGAGTCTCCCTGAAGGGTCTGACCAATGATGAAGAATATAGACAGTCACATCTACTTGAGTTGGACATGTTAGAGGAAAGATGACAAAATTCCTTTAACCATTTGTAGGTGTATCAAAACCACCTATGTCATAGTTACAACAAGAGAGTCATGGTCAGGAAGTTTGACATTGGTGACTTAGTCCTCATGTAAAACCCTAAGAATCAGGCTGATAGAGAGAAGCAAGCCAAGTTTGAACCAAACTGGTTGGGTCCCTATGTCATCATATCCTCTTTTGGTTCTAGAGCATATCAACTGGCTACTCCAAACGGTGAACAAATGATGGAGCCCATCAATAGTCTACATCTTTGCAAGTTCTATGCATAGCATTAGAAATTTGAGCCGAAAACCTTAAAAAATACAAAAAAAAAGAAAAATAAAATATCATCACCTTGATGAAAACCTGGTAAACAAGTGTCTTGGTGACACAAAAAAAATTGAAAAATGACAAAAATAGTAAAGACAAATAATTTTTCCAACAGTGAAAACCTGGAAAATAGGCACTTTCGATAAGTACCATGGTGAAAACCTGGCAAACAGGCGCCATGCGTAGTCAATCATTTCTCTTCCATTTACTGTTACTTTATCTGTCTTGACCTATGATGAAACACATTTTCCGTCACTATCACGATATCTGCCATGACATCATACCCTTCCTTTCATGGTTGACAAATGTTTGACATCAAGTCCTGCATACTGTCCATCTGACATCCCATGCATATCTCTTTCACATCTTTTAAAATTGGCTAAGTCTTGGACCTAACTAGGGGAAAATTTTGATCATGTGACTATAGTGGGTATCGTACTTGGTCTGGGCAATTGTAAAAATTCTTGCAAAAAGACAAAAACATCATAAAAATCCCTAAAAAAAGACAAAAACATCATAAAAAGTCCTAAAAAAATAGACAAAAACATCATAAAAGGTTTTGAAAAAAGACAAAAACATCACAAAATGTCATGAAAAAAGACCAAAACATTGTAAAAAGTCCTACAAAAAGACAAAAACATCACAAAATGTCTTGAAAAAAGATCTAAAAATTGAAAAATGTCCTAAAGAAATCCAAAAAAAATGAAACATGTCAAAAACAAAAAAGCATCCAAATCAATGTCTACAATTTCGCAAAACAAAAATCATATCTTGTCAAGTTAGTCGAATCAATCAGTATTTGTCATTTTTTTGAACTACATTGTCTCTGCGCATTTGCTACCTAGGCAAGACTCATCTTTGAGTCCCTGAGACATTAGGTCAGTCCCTTTAGGTTTGTCAAAATAAAATCATAACTCAATCTTTGGTCATTAAGACAAAGTCATTGGTCGTGTCGAACTACGAGGTGTTTGAGTGCATGATGTAGGCAAGGCCATCTATAGATGAGCCCCCGAGGCCGCACTAAGTCAATCCATTAGGGTTCATGGTACTACACTGGCACACACATCAAAATTCTTCAAGTAGAGACAAGTCATTTCCAAATAGGCAAAGTCCTAAAATGAATTATGGCAATCACTTATTCAGCATGACAATCACACTGGCATGTTAATATCGACATATGGTCAACATAGGTCAAACTTAGTCAAACTCAGTCAAAACAAGTAAAATTGTCATAACTAGTTGAAACTGTCAACTCTTAGTGTTCTTTCAGATGTGTCCTTCTGAAGATCAACCTCTGTCATTTATGCCTTAGGATGTGTCTTTCTTAGGCATCGTCACTGTCATATGGCATTTTGAGGGATCCTCTTGACATTTAAGGATCACTCCTCTCAACATCAATGTTATTTCATATGTGTCCTTCTAAAGAACAACCCCTATCATTTATGCCTTAGGATGTGTCCTTCCTAGGCATCGTCACTATCACCTGGAATTTCGAGGGACCCCTTTTGACATTTAGGGATTAATCCTCTTGACATCAATATTATTCAGGATGTGTCCTTCCTGAATTTGGCAATCTTCAACACTCGTCATCTTGGTATCATTAAAATCTTGACACCCTGGCATCTTGACAGCATCAAACTTGACATCTTGACATCAAAACACTTGACATTCAGACACACTTGGAAAAACATTGTCACTTGTCTTTTGATATTTTCATCATGTTACTAGTTTTTCAGTGAGATCCTTACAACGAGATTTAGAAAAGTAGCGACGTCTCATGATAATTGACTTGTCTTATCTTTTTCAAACTATCATGTTGCTAGTTTTTCAGTGAGATCCTAACAATAGGATTTAGGGAAGCAGTGACGTATCATGACATTTGTCTTGTCTTATGACACTCATGTTACTTATTTCACAACAATATCTTGACTACAGGATTTAGAAAAATTTCATATCATGATTGTGGCTCTATTTTGTCCTTTTGTAAAATCATGTTGCTAGTTTCTCAAGGATGTCCTAGAAATAGGATTTAGAGAAACAACGATGTTTCATGACTTTTCCTTCTTGTCTTTTTCTTCTTACGGTTGGTTATGACAAAAAGAATAAGGCAATTGCACTCTTAGTATGAGTCATGATCATCCTTGTGCATGATTGTGTGTCTTATGTGATGGTACAAACTTGCACACCTTGATCTATGTCATATCATGGTGTTTGTTGGCCATTACGATAATCTGCCCAATGATGGTTAAGAGAAATAAATATTAAGGTCCTATGGTAAAGTTTTGAAGGATTTGGTCTAGGAACTAACATGCATCTCCTTTTGTCTGTTCATCTTCTCTCGTCCATCTCACAATGATATCCTATGACATACAAAAACATAAGTGCATACATAATCATATAGACATTGCATTAGGTCCATACAGACACCATCCATATCATAAAATCATAAACATTGCATCACATATTGCATTATACATAAGTCATGCATTAACATAATCATAAACATGACATCCATTCAAATAAATATATTATGTATATCATCATCATCCATGGCATAACATTAGCATGATGCATAAATAAACATTGCATTATCATGGTATCACATCATAGGAAACCATCATAGGACATACATGATAGGACATATAAATAATACCATCATCCAACATAAATGCATAATCCACATAGGCATCACATCACATACATCATAATGCATAAATCGGATAAAATCATATAACATACATTTAGGCTACATAAAAACTCCATCATATAGCATCATCTCAAAAATATAATGTCATAGGATAGAGTCAAGAGATATCCCAAAAATAGAGCTCGTAGGCTCGATATTCAATACATAATGTGTCATAAAATAAACTCTGAAACATAAAGCCAAATATAGTAAGCATGCCCCTAAGAAATGCTCTCCTCATCCCCTCATGGCGAAGAGTGTGGTAACTGAGGACCTGTGCCTAGAACTGAGGTAACCGATGGAACCATAGTAGCCTTTGTCTGTGATCCCAATGGAATTGACAATGATGGCATCACCTCCACAGTAATTTATACCTGTGACAACACTGCAGCGTGACTTTGTGAAGCTAAAGGATCTGTCACTAGAGGTTGACCAGGTATTAATCCATGGCCTGAACCTGATGAACCATGTGAATGCCCTAACCTGTGACTGGAGGAGTGTCTATGATGGGACCTGTAACTCGAAGTATGCCGTGAAGAAGTCAATCCCCCTGCACTGCTTCAGCTACCACTACCACTACCTAACCTACTACTGCTGCTTATCCTCATCTGTGTCCTAGTGAGAGTAGTATTTCTCCTCTCAGCTGGCATGTCCTGCTCATATAACTACTTGTATCACCTAAGCCATATGCTGACCCTACCAAACTCATGTTCCAAATCTACAGATGGTCTTATACATAGTCATGCAAACTCTGAACACCACTATACTGCCTCTTGCTAATAGATCACTGCCTGATCCTACTCTCCCCGAATCACCTCTAACTCTGATTGCAATGATTTGACCTATGTAGAACTCTCATCCAATCTCCTCTATAAGTCTTCCACCCTCTGGTCTATCGTGGCATCATGGGGAAATGCCGACCTCGATGGAACCTCCTCATCTCCCTCCACCATGCTCTATCTCAGGAATCTCTCGGCCTCATCAATGGCCTCATCCTCATCCTCCTCCCCCATATCCTCCTTTCCTTCAACTCCCTCCTCCTATAGCATATCAAACTCCATCTCAGCCTCCTATCGAACCCCCTCCTCACCAATCTCCTACTCCTCCCGCCTCTCCTTGTCATGCTCCTATCTCTCCTCCTCTCTAACCTCCTCCTTGGTGACATGCTTCTGCCTCTTTGCCTCCTCCCTCTCCCCCTCCTTGGCCACCTCAAGGATGGCATCAAGTGCCCCTCTAGCTTCACATAGTTGTACTCTCCTAGCCTGCATCTTGCCATCTCTCCTCCATCTCCAGCCGTCCCCTATGTCATCCCCATCATCTCCATCATCTCCATATCTCCCTCCACCTCTACCTCCATCCCTACCACCATCTCTGCCTTTTCCTCTACCTTTGTCACCATCTATGCCCCCTCACCTAGCTCATGGAATGTGCGATATAACTTACCTCCTATCAATTGACACCTATCTAGATCTGTTAGTGGCACTGGTCGTCGTGCTTGCCACCACAAGTCATAGTCAATAGTAGTCCTTAGATCTATAATCCCACCCCGCCATCCCCACTACTAGGTTACTAATCCATCAATTTGCTGCATGGAAAATGCCACTGAAATAGGTGGGCCCCAAGCTAACTCCCTAGAAGATCTAGCATACTCGGTTGTGCCCACCGGTACACCCTACTGCTCTCCAAATTGTCTTAGTACACGTTGTGGAACATACATCTCTATGATAAGCTGACTCTGCACTATCCTCCCAATCAAATACCGATATTGTCTACAGAAGTTGAGATGGTCATCCTCATCATCCCAGTGCTAGCAATCTCTGTAAGGCCTCCAAATGAAAGAAATTATGGTGTCGATCCGATGGCACCACCAACCTATCTCTCCAACCCTTATTTGCTATAGAGCGCTGGCATAATAATAAATGTATGGCATCCCCTCTGCTAGCTACAGTCATTGGATAGGAGGTCAAAATATAGCTACATGCTCCCAGGCCCATATCATTAGAAGTGTCGTGCCACACCCAATGCTTTGTGCCCTCCTATAGGCAACCTCATTAAGCTGATGGTAGACCATACCTAACAAAAAGGGCCCCTAGGCATAAATAGTCATGTCTTGCCTCATTCCCACTAGAACATCATCCCAACCAATGGGAAACCTGTGTCCACGACGGTCGGGAATCACTATCCCGCTAATAAGTGTCACCAATAATGCATCAAACCAGTTGTAATGCTTCACCATAAACTCCCAACGGATCTCATATCCCTCAATGCCAAGTCCTGCACCCTCATCCCGATAGTAAGCTATAAAGGTCTGATGGTCGTGTTGAGGGTCGTAAATGATCCACTCTCCTCGGATCAGTAGAAGTAAAATATGATAGATGTCCTCAAGCATAACTGTGGCCTCTCCTGTCAGCAAATGGAACGACATGTCTCTGAACACCATCTCTCACACAAAGCAGTCAGCAGTCCCCTATTTTCCTAAATAACATGCATATAGGCAACATAATACAAACCCAGCTACATCAACCATCTTCACTCTCGTGGACTCAACTGATCTCAAAACTGGAAGGTCGATGGCTTGCTCTCCTGAATATAGATGGGCGATAACTATCTCTGCACATGGTCAAACAATGCGTTAGCACCTTATAGACAATCATCATTATCATTTGTGTCACTCAAAAGCATTTAAAATTTGAAACCCATCAAAATTATCCTTAGTCAAATTCAAATTCAAATGCGTCACGTTGACTTCAAATGTGTCACGAAGAAGCAGTTGCGTTGTTCCATCAATCAATTGCATCTCGAAGCAATGATTGCATCGTTATGTCCCTCATTTGCACTGCATCAAAGCACTTGTGTCATGATTTCTTGCACATTCATAACTCCATTTGAATGCATCGCTAAAACACATGAATGCATCGTGAAATTGCATATGCGGCATTATAACTCTCAAATGTGGCACAACATTACGAATGTGTGGTACTTTTTAACAAATGCGTCACATATCCTTGGCCTGGTCTAATTATCTATTCACTTGTGTCGCGACACATCAAATGCATCGAACGCTAGGTCAAATTCAGCTTATGCACATGCATATGCGTCGTAGCGCATTTGTTGTTGATCCTAAAAACCTAATTTTAGCACACAAAACGATGAAATCACAAAGTGGGTTAGGGGTACATATTGTCGGCTCTCAACCCTCTGGCCACCTAAAAGTCCACATGATCTCCCCGTGATGCTCAATGACTGGAATTACCATCCTTGCTGAAGTCCTTGCTTTGAGCTCTCGAAATTGCTAAGGTGAATAGTGAAAATTAATTAACTTTTACCCCAATGTCAACCTATTTATAGGATCAAAATGACATTTGTCAACTCTTTTATTACTGGAGGCCCCTTTGACCAACTTTGACTACCCTTTTGGCTACTTTAAACATGCAAGAATCTGAAACCATCTATGCCATTTTCTTTCTAGTCATTAAATTGACTTATCTAGACACGTTTCAAATTTTTTTGTCGCTAGCCCAAAATTTGAAATTTTTTTCAAAGGGGGCATCAATACTATGTACCTTCACTGGGGCATGACTTTAACTTATTTTCTTTGTCACAATGCGACATGCTACATTATGGCAAAGAGGGGAAAAATGTAGACACATAAAAATGACCTAGGCCTGCAAGCTCTATTTTTACTACTTTCGTCCTAGCATAATTATGACATTTAATTATGTCCTTGGTCAACATTCCACTATTAATTAAATAATTCATTATTATTTAATTAATTCATATTTCTTTTATTCTTCATGATTATTAAATAAATAAATTTTATTTATTTATTCAATACATCTTTAATTTTCTAAATCTACCCGCAATTAAATAAGTTTATTAATTTATTTAATTACCTTTGTTCATTTATTCTTCCTGATTATTAAATAAATGAATTTTATTTATTTATTTAATATGTCACTACTTCTCATAATAAAATTAATTTATTAATTAATTTAATTATTGGTCATATTCGCCGGTATTGGCATGGTGTGATGGTTTATAGGTGGCATTGTTGTTCTTTCCACCAAGGTTCAAACCCCGTTGGGGTGGTATTGTTGAATGGTTGTATCTAGTTCATAGCTCCGATCAAAAGCGTTTACCCCTTGAATAAAATAAAAATAAAAATAAAAATTATTGGTCATATTCTCTAAATTAAATAATTATCTTTAATTATTTAATTACCTAATTTAACATTTCTCTCATTTTAATAAATGAAATTATTTAAAATGATTTCATTTTATTAACTGTTGGTTCATTTTAGTAAATAATCTAAAAATCAATTATTTAGTGTCACACAAAATCCACATTTTTGAATTAATTTTAATTCAAAATGGTAATCTTCTTCCAAAAATCAAGTAATTGAGCAAATTATTGATTTTTTAAATCTTCTTTTAAGTTTATCTTATTGATTTTTCGAATCTTGCAAATCAAATAGTCTTTATCTTCTTGATTTTCAAAAATCTTTATCTTTTTGGCTAATTATCACATTTATTCTCGACTGCCGATTTGATTTTATCAAATGACATCTTGACCACTCATTTAACAATCTTTCCCTAACCCTAATTAGGGATTTTCACATGAAATATCGTCCACTAATTTTAGGCTTTGTCAACTTTCAATCTCGTCCATCCATCCAAAATTGCATTTTCTATAAAATGCCAATTTTGCTCACATTTTAGACTTACACACCATTTTGTTATTCTAACATTTTATGCTTAGATATTCATTTCATAGTTCGTATTTTAGCTTACTTGATTTGACTACTTGTTGAATCATAGGCATAGTCATTTTTTCATAGGCATAGGAATTTACACTTCATTTAGTCATTCAAATCCTTCAAAGCTTGTTTAGGACATTGTCTTTGTTACCAAATTGCTCACACACTCAATCTGAGGGTAATAATCAACAAGTTAGAAGGTGCTATGGAGGTGAATCATGGAGGCTTCATGAGCGATATGGTATAATCATTTTATTTGTTTTAGCTTTCATTGTGCTCTATAGTTTCTTTGGGTTTTAATGCTTATTGATTTAATCAGTAAAACTTTACCAAAAATTTAACCCATTGATATAGGGGTAGGCTGCACTTGAGATTTATCAATAGGCTTGTTGAATGACTCAGGAGTAGTGACAATATCAGGGGAGTCTGGGACTAGTTTAGTCACCAAGATAGAACAAGTCAATGTGGGGACCCCTTGCGGAGAAGGTGGGCTCCTCTTACATCCTTCAAAGGAGATGAACTCCCCACAGACAAGGCTAGAGGTGCAGAGGAAGAGGAGGAAAGAACTGTGGTGGATACAACCATGGTATTAATTATATCCATAGGCTTCTAGAAAGGTTGGATATCTAGAATGGACATCAGCAAAGGTGGCTCCACTAAAGGAGTGATGAACACCTATACCCACTTGGGGTTAGGTGCATTCATACTTGCTATGGAAGCTGGGAGTAGTATTCGACCAGACTGAAGAGAGGCAGAAGGAAGGGGAGAGGAAGACGTTGCAGGAGGCCCTAAAGCAGGGTTGGTTCTTTCTTCCTCCTTCCTTTGCAAGGTGGCTTCCTCAGCCAAGAGAGCCTTTCACCAGCACTTGCACTCGTACGCAAGGTAGTTTCTATGACTCTTTGAGTTGGAGGCCAGAGGCTGTGAAGGAATGGAAGGCTCCTGCTCAACCATGGGAACATCCACTAAAACTATTTTTAGCGAAGGAACAGATTCTTGAATGAGGGCAAGAGGGATAGGTTGAGAAGTGACAGGAGGAGTGGGCTTAAGAGCCTCTATAGTTCGCTTCTTCCCATTCACTTCCTTAGGAGTAGGAGCGGTAGGAGGCTGCATATTGAATTCCCTTTGAGAACCTTTCTTTATTTTGTATAAGTAGTACCATGGTTTGGGCTATTCATTATGGAGATTCACGATTCTGAGCTTGGGTCTACACCAAGGAGGAATCATCAGACTCAATAGATAACCGTTGGGCTGACTCATCCAATACTCTTCCCAAGAATTTGGAGAGGACGAGGTAGTCTGGAAGGAGGTATCCTTCTCTTTACCTTTTTCGGAAGGAGAGGGAACAGTTGTGGACTTCTCCTTTCCTTTCTGGGAAGAGGGAGTAGACGGTATAGGCTTCTCCTTCTCCTCTTAGGAGGAGGAAGCAACCAATTATTTTATCATGGGAAGGGTCACTTTTTGTTGTCCCTTTTCCCTAGTCTTATACTTTACATAATTCTTGTAAAGTAGGTTCATTCTCGGAGGAAGTGCACCAACTAGGGAGGGCCAAAAGTGATCCAATGGATATCCACCACAGGACACCAAGGGCTAGTATCTAGTGTCATGTACTACATGCACAACAACTTCATGGGATAATTTTAAACACTTGTGAATAACGAAGGTGGTTCCATTTATGGAAGCTAGCTAAGGTATTCCTAGCATTAACCTGAATAGATCCAACTTTGGGATAACATTGAAAATCATGTCGACGGCTCTGGGTCCAACTAGGACAGACAAAGTTATTGAGCCATAAGGTTTAAGGATATGTGCTGAAATTTATTTTATCCAAAATTGATGAAATGAAAATGGTTTTTAAAGGAGATTCTCATCTTTCCACCAATATAAATTATGCTTTACTTTGAATTTAATAAATAATTATTATTCATTTTCTATTTGAATTACGACTAAAATCCTAATTGATAGGTGGATTGAAAAACATATATAGCTTCCAAATGGTATCACATTTTTTGAATTCAAAACATGTGCCACATTATATGTTGTGCATACTATAGGATTAAAAAAATAAAATTTGAATTTCATGAAGTTTTGACCAATTTAAGGTGCTCAAACATACGATTTTTTATATTTTTTAAAAGTTGTAATCAAAAATTCATAATTTATTATTTACTTTGATAAAAAATTACAAAAAAATATGCATCACATTAGAACATGAGTCCTCTACTTATATCTAAAATATTATAAAAAAATATTATCATTTTATTGTGGTTAGGGTGGTCAAAGAGACACTACCAAAGCCCCCACCACTCATCCTGCCAAAGCCTCCACCACTAGAGCTGATAGGGGGGGTGAAGCTAAAGCCCAAGGGGAACCTGTTTACTTTGATAGTTTCAGGTTGTTTAGAGACATAAGGGATACTGATAGATAGGACCAGATTGGCCATGTAGATGGACGTGGGAGGCATCAAGACTCCTAACTATCCTTCATGCTCTTTGAAAGTGACTCCTTGTACAAAGCTAGGATTGTTCGAAGGAGCACATGCTTCAACAAGACCAAGAAGCACAGTCAGAAGTTCTATGCATGTCTGATCCTTACCCATCATATGTTTTAACTCGCTAACAACCCGAGCAACTCTAGCCATCTTTGGATTTCTTTCCAGGGGATTTTCTAAGTTCCCCAATCCTTTAGCGAGGAAGGAGACATATTCTGTAGGGATTTGAATGGCCTCATACTTTTCCAATGATGATGTTGTAGGAGACGCAGGGGGAATGGGAATGTGATTAGTTTTGTCAACGAATGTCATCTCGTTCCTTGACAACTGCTCCTACATAGGACTAGAGAAAAGACCCGTAGAGAAGCCAATTAATACCTTTGTCCTTTCCATCTCTAGGTGTCGTACACTTCTCCTAACAATATACCCAGAAGTTGTAGACTGGGTTGTAATGCTCATAAACCTTCACAACACTTAGGGACACAATAGTCATGAAGTACACGAGAGAGGTCTCAACACCGATGGATGAACAGACATTGGTTCACGTCAAGTTCACCAAAAATGTAAGAGAGGGTGACCACCACATGCAAGGCCCCAGGTCATAGAGGGCCAAGATGTGGAAGACTGCCCTAACTTACCTCAGCTTAACGGGGTGTTAGGATATGTGAGACGAAAATGATGAGGATTATTGGGTCCTTCAACCACTCTAGAGACCCAAAATGCAAGATGGGGCTAGGCAAGCTAGTTTTCAAGTTCAAAACTACACCTCAAGAAGCTCTCTGCATGAAGATGAAAGCATAGTCCTTGGATGACAACACAATGTGTTGGCCTCTCTAAAGTGTACTAGCGTTCGTATGGCCAAAAAACTACAAAGACAAAGGTCAAACCTAAGAAAATGAGCTAATGGCCCTGCTAACTACTACTAAAGGGCCAAAATAATTTGATCAAGTAAACTAAATACTCTCTAATGTGATAAAGTAAAAATGCAAGAGTAAATGCGGCAAGAAGAATCTCACAAAGAAACTCATTCGCTAGCTAGCTCCTTGAAAGCACATTTACCTACACACACAAAGGAGAGGAAAATATTGGGTGGTTGTATAGGGGTACTACCTTAATAAAACCACCATTTAGGTTTTTCCACCTCCACGGATAGCCAAGAAAGTGAGATAAAGAAAGAACTATAACAAAAAGCACCAAAAACACTACAAAATAGTAAGTGTGCTAACTCAACCAAGTAATAGAGGAGATGAAATGGAAGCTTACCACCTCCACCAAGAGCACTCAAGGATACATGGGGGATAAAATGAGAGTACTAAAGCCTCTGTTGTAATGATGTTTGTCCCCAAATTTCTCTATTGAAGTGGTGGAGTGAAGTTATTGTTGCAATGGAGTGATGAAATGTTGCTTGAAAGCTTGAAAGTGAGCACAAGAGTATGAGAGTGAGCCTGTGAATGAAGTGAAGAAGTTAAGAATGCATGTAGAAGGAGATAATTTGAAGAGGAGATGAAGAAAATGGCCATATTCAAGTCGGTCGGCTAAAGGGGCATTACAACTTGACTCCCAATGAGAAGTAACGCCTTTGTATGTCCAACCACAAGAATTGTCCAAGGATGTAAGCACATCGTGCAGATGTCCACATGTCGTGCAAGCATCCCTAATAGAAACACCTTCACCGACGCTCAAAACAGGTGCCAAGTGTGATGAAAGTAGCGTGCTTAAGTGTAATTAAACCTCTGAACTTGGTTTTCTAAGGTGGATAAAGGAAAAAAGGGGAGTTGCACATGGGGTGCAAATTTACTCCTATACAGTTTCATAGAATTTCATTGAATATTTTTTTCTTAATTAAGTTTCAAAGTCAAACAAGTATGTATCGAAATGGGTATGTGCAGGATCATGATGGGCCAGAAAGTGGCGATGTGATGGGTATTTGTAAGGTATGTGGCTGATGACTTGTTTTTACCCAAAATTGATGAAATGAAAAGGGTTTTTAAAACATATTCTCAGCTTTCCACCAATATAAATTATGTGTTACTTTGAATTTAATAAATAATTATTATTCATTATCTATTTTAATTACAACTAAAGTCTTCATTGATAGGTTGATTGAAAAACATTCGTAGATTTTAAATGGTATCAGATTTTTTGAATCCAAAACATGCATCACATTCTATGCTTCACATACTATAGGATTAAAAAAAAAAAATGAATTTCATGAAGTTTTGACCAAGTTAAGGTGGTCAGACATATGATTGTTTATATTTTTTAAAATTTGTAATAAAAAAATCATAATTAAATATTTACTTGGAAAATAATTACAAAAAAATATGCAACACATATGTACATGAGTCCTCTACTTATTTCTAAAATCTTATAAAAAATTATTGTCATTTTATTGTGGTTAGGGTGGTCAGACAAACACCTACTTCTTATTTTTTCCCTGAAATTTAAGTACTATTGCATTGAAGTTTCAAATTTTCACTAAATAGATTTTCTTAAAAAAAAAAACCTAGTAGTTTAGAAACTACATTCAATTTTCTACATATTCTATTCTTACATATTTTTGAAATAATACGATAAATTATTCAATTTTTATGTCAAGTTTCCTAACTCTGATTTTTCTAAAAATTTTGCCACTTAAGGGCCTATTTTTTCCATGATGATCTTGCACACACCCAAATTCTTTTTTTTTTGTTGGATTAGGGACGTTGAAATATCTAGTACACTGATATTTTTTAATTTTTTTTGATAATCTACTATTTTCAATGTGTGCAGAACAGTGAGCTTGATTTTTGGTGAAAAACATATGTTTAATCAAACTCAAAAAAATACATAATAAAACTAAAATATATTATACTTATATTTGATGGATAGCTTGTTACCAAGACTACCATCATCTAGTTGGGTTTGTGAAGTCTCCTCCATTTTCATCCTCAACCTGAGCTTTGAAAGGAATTTTTTTATAGAGATTTGGGAAAAGATGGGGAAAAGGGTGAAAAAGGAGGATTCATATGGACACCCCCTTTGAGTGAACCCCATTGACCCTTTCGAGTGAAGGGGGATTCACTCAAAGGTGGGTCCGTATGAACCCCCCTTTTTATGAATTTTCCTTTGTCTTCATTTTAAAAATGCGTTGAAAGGTGATTCCCATCATTAAAGAGAGGTCGCTCAAAGGGGGATTCAATTGAACCCTTTTTGGGTCCATATGAACACCCCAACTCATGTAAACCCCTAAAAACCAAAATTATTTTTCATGGGAGCATTTTTTCAATTTTCCTTCCTCAATAGAATTGTAAATCAATATTGTGGGATCACCCTTGTCTATGTTGTAACTTACTATTATACTTTGATAGATTTTTCCAAGCATCCATAACATAGACAAGGCAATGAATTGTTTGAAAAAAATCCTCAATAAACTATGGTCTCATGGAATGCCATGACAAGAAAATGAAATTGGAAGTTTCTCCTAGTTATTAGTTATGCAATGTGAAGTAATTACACTACTTATGGTGACTTTCTAGAAACTAATTATAATTGAAAAAATTCATCTATCAACATCTAGTTATTAGTTATGTAATATGAAGTAATTATTTGAGTTTGAAAGATGTGTAATGCAATGTAATCAATGATATGAATATAAACTACAAAAAACTATTATCTAAGATGGATTAGTCAAACTCTTTATTTTATTACCTATGTGTAGATTCGAAACCCACCTCCACTAGGAGGTGTTGCCATCAAATCTCCACTATTAACCTATTCAATATCCAAAATCAAATATAAGAGTACCATTCAGGCAACAATTCTATTCACATATAATATTTATAATTATTTACTAGTTACATGCCTCTGTAGTACATGTCATCACGTAAGAAGGAGGTGGAGGACAGCTAAAAATTGCATGAGTGATATGACCCTAAAATTTCATTATAATCATTAAACTAAATTAGTTAATCTTACATTTCAAAAATGAAATTTAATAAACTAAATTCAATGAACATGCTAAAATTTACTTGACTATCAATGTTGAGTGCCTCATTAAGGAGGACATTTGTCATAACCAATTGCTTAGCTATAGATGTAGCATGTGCACCTATGACCTGACTATACATGGGGTCATAACCATAGGGTTTCCTACTTGAGCTTGAAAAATATGGTGTGGAACCCTACTCCCCAAAGACTCTCTCAACTCATGTTGTGCTATAGAACTGGAATGCACTATGATGCTCTAGGTCAAGGAACTAATGGACTGTAGTGTCTCAACCTCAACAGTCTCCTAAACAATGAAAGGGATAGTCGCATGCTCATAGGTTGTTCTAGCGAGTGCTCATCTTCCTAGTTGTTGTGGTTCAAGATGTTCCCCCACTCTATCCTATGTAGATCCTCCACCTCTATGTTGGAATTCCCATATATGAAAATAGTTGGGTATTTTATTTAGGATAAACTTGCAATAGAGTTTCCTCAAAAAATATTATGGGACATCATTATTGTTAGATGGAGGATGGTCCAAAACCATCCACCACCTCTACAAAAAATGGTTCTTTATCCCTTGGTGATTGTACCAATGGATAGGGAACCTCTTTCTTGAAGGGTGTAGAGGTTGATTTGTTCGTCGGTTTGTGAAAAGGGAAGATAAGTCAAATTTTGTAATTTTTTCATCTTTGACTTGTTTATAAGATAATTTATCTACATAGAATTGTGTAAAATCTCTCCACTTATCCAACCAAGTAGTTATTTTCTTTCTAATTTAATATAAATTTGTTAACAAAGATTCAAGAGATGTAGCAAGCATGGCTCTATACGAGGTTGAACTTGCAAGATCTTTAAACCTTGCAATTATTTCCTTAATTTCTTTTTTGTTATTTTCAATTTTCCCCATTAAATTTTCTTATTTTCTAGGGGCATATTGAGGAATTACTAGAGGTGTTTGATAGGGTTATTTTTCATCAAGTATTTGGTGTTAAGGTGATTCAAGATTTTGAGGAGAAAGAGGTTCATTATCAATTCCTATAATTCAATAAATTTACATAAAAAAACCACTTAAATCTACCTATTTAGTAACAAATTCACATAAAGAAATCATATCTTATTCCTTCGACCTCCCTGATGTCATTGTAGCATTTTGACAAAGAATCGACAATGATTTGGTGAAAAAATTAGCCTCCAATAATGTGAGCACACTCTCAAAGGTTTACAAGCCATAGGTTTGAAGAAAGTTGTACAAAATAACAATGAGAAAATGTTACTTTTTTTTTATATAAGTAATAATGTGCTTACATTATAATACAAGCATTTTATGGCCTTGGTGTGGTCAAGCCTAAGGCTCAGTCACACCAAGCCATAACACAAGCACATTATAACTTGAGTGTGTTATAGCTCAAGCACATTATAACTTGAGTACGTTATGGATTTTTTTAAAATTAAAAGATGAGTGACCACTTTTTGGCCCCCCTCTTCCTGCACCCGCCCTTTATATCTAAATCACTTATCCTCCACAACATTTTAAATAGTTTATCCTATTAACAAGATATAATTTTCTATAATTTAAAAAAAAAAATATTTTTTCACTAGATATACATTCTTCAAATTATGGTATAATAAAAATTACATTATTATATATATTTTTCTCAACTTAATATATGAAAATGATAGTTTGAATCATTTGAAATGCCCTTAAATAATAAAACTAAGGGGAAAAAGCATTTCAATGTAAACACACTTCTACTAAAAATTACATTCTATGGTCAACATCCATAAAATATCAATTATGCTAAAAAATAGTATATCTTATCTAGATGAATTAATTAAGAATTAATTATAAATAAATAATATTGATGATATAATAAGTATATTTAGGAAAACCTTATTGTTACATTGATTTCATTTATCTTTGAGAAGTAGAGGTAAAAAAAAATTACTTCGAGAATCAAAATATTTTTAAATAAAAGAAGTATTTTTTTTAAGAGAGTGATTTTTTTGGTTGTTATTAGTGTTCTTTTAATTCATCTTATAAATTACTTTCAAAAATAGATATAATACTTCTCATAAATTTCTGAAAATAAAATAATATATATAATGAACATTTTAAAATTTTGACTTTCTATTTTTTTATATCCTTGTCTAACAATTCTCACAAATATTTAATACTAATCGAAATATAATTCCCAACAATATCTTTAAATCCAATTCAAGGCATAAAGAGTTAAGCAAATAATAATGATAAAACATAAGCACCATTCATTACTCTTAGTTCATTCCACGTTTCATTATTTAATAGGCCATTGGTTACTCTTAGTTCATTGAATCTTTCACTATTTCATAGACCATTGGTTCGTCTTAGTTTATTCCATCTTTCACTATTTAATGGAATCTTTTAAATGCTTTAACTATAAGGAAATTCTTCTAGTGAAGGAAATTTCTTAAGCATTTTCTTAAGCATTTTGAATGCTAAAGATTAAAATCAAAGTAGTAACTAATCACCAAAAATAATGTGGGATTGAAATTAGTCTTTCTTTAAAGAAAGTGTCATAATTTATTGGACTAGATTCATAGCATTGAATTTTTTTTAAAAAGAGTGAGTTATGGGGGAATGATTGTAAGAAACAAATATATATACATAAATGTAATTATAAATAATGTTTTTTTAATAGTTTAATATTGTTCAAATTAAATAATTTAATCTAACAAAATATATAAATATTATAGTAAAAAAAAATTGAATACTAATGATTATTAAAATATTTTATTTTAAGCATGCACATTTAATAAATTATTTTAAAAAAATAAAGGTAAAAATTTAATAAGTGATACTTTTTTCTTTATTTTTTATGTTTTATGCTAATAGTATTTTCTCAAGAAAATATTAATTAAGACATTCAATAAATATATAAATTCAATTGTATAGATATATAAAATGCAATTATCTAAAAGATGTTGAGATATGTTTGTCTTAGAAAAATCATTAAATTTATTACAAAGTATCACATATTACTTCATTTATAAATTAATTTAAGTTGAAATTTATATAATTATATGTTTTCTTTTAATTAACTTAAATTAACATAAAAAAGTATTTTTCTTTAAAATATTTATAAGAATACCAATTCTAATACTTATCTAAATATAAAATTAAATAAACAGTTAAATCATCATAAAAAATGATGTATAGAAATCAATTATTTTTAATTTTACTTAAAAAGTATTTTATTTTGGACATTATTTACTTTATATTATATTGAAGATCTATTTATTTTTCAATAGTAATAAACTAAACACTAGAAAACATACACAAGTTTTCAAATGTTAAACAAAAACAAATTGTTTTCTTTAAGTTTGCTTCAAGATTATTTTTTAAAATTTATGTAAATATCATTTAGATGTCTAGACATATAAATAGGTGATTAGTAGATAGATAAGAAAAGAAAAAACTATTTTTAAAAATATTTATTCTAAAACCATATTTTACTAGACATTATTTATTTTATTTTTAATTGAAGAGTTATAATACTTTTCAATATTTTTTTAAGTAATTAAAAAATACAAGACATACAAATAATTATAAATTAGTGAAGTAGAAAATGTTCAAACTAATTTTAATATATTTTATTCTACTTATCAATTATTTTACTATTATTTTAAAAAATTTTAATTAAAAATATATCACTAATAATTTTATTTTTTATTAGATAACATTACATATATAATATTTATATTAAATATTAATAATTTGATGTATAAAGAATTATTAATCTTTTTATAATATAACTTTCCACTAAAGTATTATTCATTTTAAACTAAAATTAATAAAATTAATAAAATATTGTTAAAAATTTAGAATAATGACAAATAATATAGAAATAGTATCCGAGTGAAATGTAAAGATTAATGAGAACTGGACAAAACTACATTTCAGTACTAACAAAGATTCACCCTCTTCAACTTAAGTGAAAGAGCTAATAACAAATAAGATCGAAAGATTAACATATTCTACTTCACCGAATACACAGTTTGCACAGCGGTCATACCCAAAATAAGTATCGCCGCCACAAGGGAGAGAATATACCATGGCTTTGAACAATGTTCGTCTTTGAACTGCTTCATCCACACCTTCCATCGGCTGTTATAATGTTCTCTCGCCTCTTTCATCACTTCCTCAATTTTTTTAATTGAATCAAATGTGATTCCATCACAAATACTGTTCAGCATGTGAGCTATCCATTCATCACTGCCCAAGAAACTCTCAATGACTAGAGATTTTCGAAGTAAAGAAACATCTTTCTCTGAATCGATTAAATCATCCAAGAGACGTACAAACTGTGAGATTACCGTCTCTTCCGGAGACCATGAGCATCTTTGACACTCTTCATAAGCGATCAAGTTCCGCAACATTATTTCTGTGATGTCCGAGATTGTGATTCGAGGGAGGGAAAGCACACTTCTTCCAAACCTTCTCTTTTCAAATCCCAATTGGCCTGGCTTAAATTTGATACCAGCCTTGTGTAATAATTCGGCACTAGGGGTGGACCGGCTATCATCCGGAGAAAATGCTGGGGAAAGACGATGAAGTTTATCGATGAAGCTTAGTCGTTGCATCCAACCAGGTAGTGCCACATTCATCGACAACTCAGGTCGCCCATGCTCATTGCTGACATTATGAGCGCCATTTTCAACGAAAGTAGCCGATTCTGCACTTGTATTTGTTAACAGATCTCTAATCACCATTCTATACAAATCTAATAGATGGTATGCAGGTCGTTTCTTCATCATATATTCCTTCAGTTTTGATTTAGCATCTACTGAGAATAGAAATGGAAATCCGCGAAACACACTATATGTAGCCAGCATTTCAGCCAACTCTCTTGTTGCTCTTTCACGGGCGAAATATTCTAACTGGAGTATTTTTATGAGAATAAATAAAGGAATTTGGTTTTCCAACTTCATAATATCATCTAGTATTGCAGCAAACGTTGAGTTTGTTACATCACCTGTTTGAAAAACAAGGCTAAACCAATCTGGACTACTGTCCCCTCTTCTTACAGCTGAGCTTCTAAGGAATTCAAGAATAAAGCAAGCATCCATTGTTAACATCCAAGATAATTCTTCTCCATCTAGGTCTATTGGTTCTTCATAGCAATCTCTGATTTTATCTTCTAATTTTTTAATCTCTCCAACCAATGTGGCTACATCTATCCGAAGCCTTGTTAACATTCTACGGATGGCTTCCAATTTATGCCGATCCATCCTAGACAATTCAGGATTAATATTGTGATGATACGGTCCAAATGATACAACCAAAGGAATGTAAGCTTCCTGTTTAGAAATCATTACGAGTTTAGGCACCCTCTAAATGCAAACATTTTTTGACACTTGCCACATTTTATTTGAAGAATCGAATGTGTCCTTTACTTGGATAAGCCATGATTTAGCTGAAGCATTGCATTGTGTTTGGCCTCCACAATATACTTCCTTATGGATTTCTCTTGTTTTGAGGCTGCCACAAGTAGGGATGTCTAGTTGAGCCATTCCTGCTGTACATCAAACATGAGAGCCATATGTTAGAGAGAGAATCTGAAAGACAGCCTTAAATTTCAAAATTATAGAGAAAGCCAAAAAACAACCAAAGTGACAACAATCGTATTGAATGCTTTGTTTATTTTGAAATAAAGATTTTTTTAATTACATTTAAATATTTGATAAAAGAAATCTCTATATTTAGCATGGAATGTAATAATATTTAATACTAATGTTTATGATTGAACACTTAAACTGTTTATTATTATGTAATGATGATGATTATAAATTGTTTAAAAAATATATATTATTAATTTATATATTGTTCTTTTGTTATAATAATTTTAAAGTTTTCTTTTACTTAATTAAATTTAATTATTATAAAGTTATGTCTAAATTAATTGTAGTATTAATTTTTTATTTTGTTATGTTATATTTTTTTTAAAATTTAGATAATTTAATTATTATTTTTATGTTTTGAAAAAAAAAATAGTTTACAATTTTCTTTCTTTTTGTAAAGATTTTAATTTATAATGTATTATTATGTTTTCATTCATCTTAAGTAATGTGAGAATTCTAATGATAAAAATTGGAGTTAATATGGCTCTAAAAAAATTACAGTAGGAATTGGACTAAAAAGATTGTTTATATATCATTATATAAATCAATTCAACCATCCTTAGAAGTATGTCTTAGAATTACTTTTCCACTTAAATTAACATAACAAAAATTAAAGTATGACTTATAACTCATGATATAAAAAAAGCAATAAAAACATCAATGATACAAATTTTATGTTTGTGACTTCTTTTACAAGATATAAAACCTTTTTCCCTTATTTCATAATTTTGAACAAAATATTTGAAAAAATCCAATGTTTATGAGTCTTATGTCTATAATTGTCTCATCAATCTTTTATTGTGTCTTGTCCTCAAAGAAGTAAGACCATTTGTGTCACCTTCCTTCTTAATTTTTTGATTTTTTTTTCTCTTATATAGTTTCTAATATTCTCATCATGTTTCATAATAGTATAATTAATTTCTCTTAGAAATATTAACAGTAATATTTATTTTAAAAATTTAAAATGTTAATTAATCTTTATGTAAAAATTATATAGTACTATTTATAATAATTAATCTATTTTTTTTATAAAGATGATTGGTACACTTTAAGAAGGATTATGAAGAGAATAAGGAAAAGAAAAAGTATAATTATAATTCAAATTTGAGTGACTCAAATGAAGATACTCGTGATGTGTTTGTTGTATCCCTTTCTATGCATTCAAGGATACATCAATGGTTCTAGATACTTTTTTGACATGAATCCTCAAAGGGATTGGTTTTGTAAGTGGGAGAGATTTGATGTTAGATTTATGAATCTAAGGGGCCACACATATATATCAATTGATATTGTTTTTTATATTATATTCAATCTCATGTTTTTTAATAAAAAGGGGTAAAAACTTTATTGAAGATCAGAATCAAAGCATTACATCAAAGCAAAAGGCCAAAGCCCCATGGAACCCAAAAGAAACAACTAAATAGCGCAAGAGCCAATCAACATCCAACATCAATCTCTTCTCCTTCCTCAGCAATAATCACTTCCAGATCACGACGAAGCTCCTGGGAAATCTGATCCCACCTCTCAATCTTCTAGCCATCAAGATGCTCTGAAGCCCATTTCACCAAGCAATCTGCTACCCTATTCCATTCCCTCAGAATATGGGCAAAAGACACCACCTCCATCAAGGAACTAATCCACAAAATCTGTTGCACCATCCTAGCCAACTGCCAACTGACATCAGCCACCTTCCTAGCATTAAGAAAATTAACCAAAAATTGTGAGTCAGACTCACAAATAACCTTTCTACACCCCAAAGCATAGGCCTATTCAAGGGTGAAGAGGATTGCCAGACCTTCCATAAGGTTGACCGTTTGCACCCCTTCATAGACAGAGAAGAAGAAAACCACCATCCCTGAAGAATCCCTACCAACCCCCCCAATTCCTGCAGGCCCAGGATTTCCCCTTGAGGAGCCATCAGTATTAATTTTTAGAACTCTAATAGGAGGGGGGAGCCACTTACCCATTCACATCACTTTCTTCCTCACCCACCTTCCCCTTCGAACACAAGCTGAAGCCAAAGACATCTCTCGAAGTCCCAATCTCTCCACCTTCTCAGCATCCTCTTTCTCCAAGGGATACACCACATCACACTTCGCTTCCACCGTCTCCCGAATCATACCCATAATTCTCTTCCAAATTTGTTGAATGACCATCTTTTCACCATGGAAGATTCTACGATTCCACTCCAACCAAATCTACCAAAGAATGAAGGTAGGCCCAATATACCACAGGTCCTATAAGAAAGATGCCATAGTGGGAGGTCTACCAAGACTACTCCAAAAATCCACCAAGGAGGAAGCATGAACACAAGGGCTTTTCCTAGCTTCCCACCAAAAATGCCACAACCTCAAGGAGAAAGAGCAATGAAAAAACAAATGAGCAGAATCCTCCTTCCCATTCCCACACAAAACACACATGGATGGACCCTGAAATCCTCGCTTTTGAATATTGTCCCAAGTCAAGCACTTCTTCCAGGGTAAATTCTAAATGAAACAATTGCACTTTGGCCAAGAAAACTTATCCCAAACTCTCTGCCACCAATGAACCTCCACCCTATCCAACTTGTGAGATAAAAGAACCTGATAGCCAGAGGAAACAATGTATACACCCTTAGGGTTGGGGGACCAAGATAAAACATCTCCATCTGGAATGGAGCTAGAACTCCTGCCAGAAAGGATGCGTTGCAATTCTGTGCACTCCTCCTCCATACCAACCATAGGCCACTCCTCAGGAGTCTTCCACCTAGCCACCATCAACTGGCCATGGACAGACATAGACTTAAAATCACTCACCCTAACCCAACCAACCACAAAGAATCTTTGACAGATGGGCAACAGGTGAGGAAACTGGGACATAATAGGGTGGAAACCATCCTAAGAATCCAACCAAAAGTGAGCCTCTAACCCACTTTTGAAAATCCAAAACAACCCATCCTTGACGAGAGCAGCCCCTCTCTTGAGCGTATCCCAAATCACCGAACCTTTCCCCACCAAGGGATAGTGGGGAATATCCATCTGAGGGATCCCTGGGAAATATTTGTGGGATAACATCCTGGCCAAAGTCTAACCTTGCTCCACACACCACCTCCAAAATAGTTTAGCAGCAAGTGCTATCCTAGACAAAGATGACTGCCTTAATCCAAGACCGTCACAATGCTTCGGGCTACAAATAATTTCCCATCTAACCAAACTCCATTTGGAGGATAATAAATTACTTGCCCAAAGAAATTGTCTAATTAAAGCATCAATTTCTTGAAAAAAACCAACCGGGGCCACCTGGATCAAACATCTATAAATGGGGAGAGCCTGAACCACAGACTTGATTAGCTGAACCCTACCAGCAAAGGACAACCATCTATGGGTCCAATGGTTAACTTTTGTCTGAAGCTTATCCAAAATACTTTACCATGAGTCCCTGGGCATCCTTTCGACAGAGATAGGAATACCAAGATAGTTCAAAGGAAGGGATCCAATCTGAAACCTTAAGATATTAGCAATCCTCCACTGGATAGGATCAGGAGTATTAAAGAAGAAGATTGAGGACTTATCTTCATTAATTTGTTGACCCGAGGCAAGAAGATAAACATCCAGCACTGCACGCAAGTTTGTAGCCTCCTTGATTGTAGCCATACCCATCAGCGCAGTATCATCCACACTGCAAATGAGACTATGGGGGAATATTACCTCCCCATCACCACCCCTAAATGAAACCCATCTCAACATTCCTTTTCAACAACTGATCAAGACCTTCAACAAGAAGAAAGAACATATATGGAGAAACCGACTCGCCTTGACGCTGACCCCGAGAAGCACAAAACAATTATGAGGGTTCACCATTAATTAAAACAGAGAAGGATACTGAAGTAACACAACTCATGACCCATTGAATCCACCCATCCCCAAAGCTAAAGGCCCTAAGGATCTTTCAAAGTAAGGACCAATGAACTCTGTCATAAGCCTTTGCCATGTCTAGCTTAATGAACATTGCCTTATCCCTGGAAATGGCCATAGAATGAATGGTTTCTGTAGCTGTAACCACCCCATCCAAAATTTGTCTGCCCGCCACAAAACCACTCTGCTCCTCAGAGACCAACACTTTGAGCCATATTTTCAGCCTATCTGCTATAATTTTAGAGATAAGTTTATAAATCATATTACAAAGAGAAATGGGCCTAAATTGACTTAGCCTATCTGCCCCATCACATTTGGGATAAGAGCCAAAAAGATAGAATTCAAAGCCCATAACATCTGCTTGTTCATCTGAGATTCCTGGACCACTGCCAATAAATCCAGCTTGATAATATCCTAGAAATCTTGAAAGAACTCCACCGAAAAGCCATCAGGACCAGGAGCCTTCCCTTTCTTCATCTGGAACACCGTTCTCTCTAGCTCATCCATCGAGATATCACTCATAAGAAACTCATTCATCTCCATAGTAACCAATGAAGGGATGCAAGACAAAACTTGAGCCTCCTCATTTGGAGCCCCCTGGGGATCCTCCCTAAATAAAGAATCAAAATACTGCATTGCTTAACATGAAATATCCTTAAAAGAGGAAAGAGGCTCACCAGTTTCTTTCATCAGAACTGAAATTGAATTCCCATGTCACTTGGCTTTGACTGAATTGAAGAAGAAGGAAGTATTCTTATCTCCCTCCTGAAGCCATTCAATTCGTGCCTTCTGTTTCCAATAGATCTCTTCACGCAATTCACACTCCTCTAGTACTTTCAATGCCCTGGCCTCCTCTTGATGTAAGTTAGTAGTCACACCATTTTCCCTGATCACCCTCATAATGCTATTCAACTCGGCTTGGGCAACAAACTTGGCTTGAAAAATGTTCCCAAAGCACTGTTGGTTTCAATGCTTAAGCTGATATTTAACAAATTAGAGAAGCTTAGCAAAAGTATACATTGCCATACCAAAAGTAGGTCTACCATTTCTCCACCATTTGGCCATATGATCATAGAGAGAGGGCTCACGTAGCCACATAAGTTGGAACTTAAAAGGGGGCGAACGAGGCACATGAGCTGAAGAGACAACAAGCTTGATAGGCCAATGGTCGAAATCCCTCCAATCTAAGATTTCTAAGCTAGAAGACCACAAGCCACCAACCCAAAAACAAGACACCAAAAACCAGTCAAGTCTTTCAGAAATGTAGTGATCCCCAAGCCTTCGATTGCTCCAGGTGAAAAGACCATTATTAGGCTTAACATCAACAAGATTCAAAGTAGAAATATTGTCCTGAAGAAGGAATGCAGAAGGCTCCAATCTTGCAATACCACCCCACTTGTCAGCCAACTTAGAGATAGCATTAAAGTCACCAGCCATAATCCAAGGATAAAAAGGCACCATACTCTGGACAAATTGAATATGAGCCCACAAAAATTGCTTACCCTGAAACTCAACAGGCACATAGATATTAGTGAGGAGGATAGACTCCCCAGTCTCAAAGCAAGAAGCAATCATCGAGATAGAAGACTTGTTGGACATCCACCAAAGAGGGTGAATCTTCTGCAGATTCCAAAGGCAAGCCACTCCACCCGCAGACCCTTGAGCACGAATGCATTGGCACTCACCACTTCTCCACAACTTAGGAGATAAACCAAGCATGCATTCAATAGATAACTTAGTCTCCTGCAAGAACAAAATATCAAGAGAATGACTTCTAACCAATTCATGAACAACCTTTTGTCGAGGGTTGTTGTTCAAGCCCCTTGCATTCCATGATAGAAAAATCATTTTAGAGAGCTTTAGAAGTGTGAATCCAAAGTCTTAACTAACCCAGACTCCACCAGAGTTTCCCTAGCTAACTTAATCTTTTCCATATCCTTTTTCCTGCCAAGCTTTGAAGATTTCTCCCCCAACCCTTTTTTTAGGTCCTTTTGATGTAGACCCAAAGAAGGAGAAGACTTGAGATTCTTGCCTACATTTGAACTTGCATGCAAAGCCAGAATAGAGTTGTCACCCCCACTCTTCTTCATTTCCACAGTGGAAACCAGCTCCACTTGGACATCCATTTGAAGGTCAGTCACCATTTGGAAAGCTCCAGAAACATGTGTATCCTGAGTAACCCCAAAAGGAGGATCCTCCTGCCCAGAACACACAATACCCTAATCCAAGTTTACCAAGCCCAGATTCACTTCCTACTGGCCAAGATCCTCCAAAACCTTGAATCTATTAAAACATTCTTCATCTTGTCTTTCATTCAAGGTCCTCTTTTGACCTCGGTTTCTATTACGATTCCTAACAAGGGAAAAACCATCTGGACCAACTCCATCCCTAGGAATGGGATCCTTTCCCTTATCTTCCTTAGGTGGGTTGTGAGGAGGTTGAGAAGAATGGGTCTCAATAGGCCTAGCCCTTGGGCATCTTCATTGTAGGTGACCATACTCATGGAAGAGACGACATCAAAATGGAAGAATTTCATAATCCAATGATTGCACCTAGGAATGAGGACCCACATACATATCCAAAGAATTTGGTAATGGCTTACTTAAGTCAATTTCCACACAGATATGAGAAAAAGTTATCACCTTTTTAAACTGACTCTGTTGTGAAGAACCAACTGACTTCCTGAGCATTGACCCCAACAAATGCAAAACATCATATCGCCAACATTCCACAAGAAACTGTAGAAGTTGAACCCACACTGGGACTCGAGTCGGAAGCTCCTCAGTAGGGTTAAAACCAACATGCCATGGTTTTACAAACAAACCAACCTAGTTATAGAATTAGGGACCCCCTTCAAAAACCTTGTTACGATCCGCCATGCAATCAAAGGTAACCATGAAATAATTATTCGCTAGAAGCTTTATATCCATCTCACCCTCTGGCATCCAAGTCTGTCGGGCGCAAGACTCTAAAAATTGCATCGATATCCGCATACCCAAAAAATTGCAATAAAAAGAGTGCCTCAAATAATAATCAATATCCTCTGCAACCATCTCTAATGGGATAACCAATTTCAGCCTCTCCTTGCAACGTTCCAAGTATCCATTGATTTTCATGATCCGAGCCCCACTAGACAAACCCACTCCATCTAGCCTCGGTTCTGACAAATACAAATTATTATTGAAAATATTTGAAGCATGTGTAGGAGACTTCATGCCAATTGCAAATTGAAAGTCCATTTTGGGGCAAGTACCCGAGGTCTCCCTAGGTGACATTAAACCCAAGTCACAACGAGCATACAAGCCCTCAAAAAATAAAGAACCAAAACAAGCGTATCAAAAAACCCTAGCCCACATGTACCACTAGACGCAAGCAAAGTGCAGAGGAGGCACCTCCAAAAAGAGGTCATACAAGGAAGGCAATCCAGGCCCCAAGGGCCATTCCACGCAAGACACCCACGGCTCCCAATGACACTAGACTCATTGCATACACTAGTGACAAGTCCTCACATGCAGGAAGAGAAAGAAAGAAGCAACAGAAAGGAAAAACACCACCCATGCCCCCCAAACGCACGAACAGACCCCCCTCCCAACTCAAAAGCTAGCAGACTATAGGAAATGAGCTAGGGAATGGATGCCCTAGCTCGTCAGGCAAAGCAGTCAAGCGCCATCGATCCCAGTAACCCTATTCAATCTCATGGTTAGATATTGAAGGCTGAAGTCTATTTGTAGCATGCTACACATTTTTTCTTTGCAAGACCTATCATTTATATTTAAAATTAATGACAAACATATGTAGGTAGTATGTAGTAAGTAGATGTATGCCAATGCGTAGATCCATGGTATTGTGGAATAAAGCTCATTTTTATCCTTTTTTTTTCCTTGATGTGAACACTATTTATGTAACAAATTTGAGGTTCCTAGGTCTACAAATCCTAAAATTCCTAATAAGAAGGCTATGTAATTAAATGAATGTATGGGCCTCATTAGTGAGAAAGGTATTAGAACATTGAAATATAAAAAAATATAGAGGAAGTAATTGGGTGTTTCTTGGAGATTGACTTTTATGAAATATTCATTTATGGAAATAAAATTTCTTGTTAATTTTTAATTTATTTCTATTAGATCTATATGTAATTATATTTTATTCATAGTGATGTATTTTTTGTTGTGGGTTTACTTTCACTTAAAAAATATATTCATTATGTTTCTTTTGTTAATGATTTCTCCAAGAAAACAATAGTGCTATATCTTAATTTAAAAAAGAGGTCTTCTTGAACTTCAAAGATTTTGAATCTCTTTTGGAGAGTTGGATACAAATTAAGGTAAATGTTTTCATAATAAATAATGTTGGAGAATCTTATTCAACAAAGTGATAGTTTATGTAGGGACAATGAAATTGTGAGGCATAAAAAAGATCAATAAACCTGTTAATAAATTTGATTTTAAGACAAGATGAAAATGAAGTTGGTGGTGTTAGCTCTCAAAATATTTGCTCCACTTCCTAGAAAATATCCTACTCACAAGGCCAATGTTGTTATCAAGTGGGTAAAATGGTTCGTCAATAGAATGGTAGGTAGATTCTAAGCTAACTCAACAAAAGTGGGTCATATATTTTGTACTTTGACCTCATCTTAAACTTAGGAGGGTATTCCTAGGGTAAACCATAACAGATATGAAAATCACTTAAGATAAATAACAAAAATGTAAATAATAGCTAAACCCAACCTATATGAATATCCCCAAATATTTCTAGTGCCCTAAATAGATTAGTTATCAATAAGCCCTATAAAGCTTATAATACACCTTGGAAATATATGCAAGGTGGGGTAAGTTTCACAATTCATAGATAATGGTTTTATATGTTCCTTTCAAACAATGATATCATGAACTCACTAAATTGAACTAAAAACAAAAGATTTAATAAAAAAAATATATATGTGAATGACAAGAGAACATACAAGAAGACATTTCCTTATCATGGGTAAGAGATTCACAACTAGCAAGAGGGAAAATATAATGGGAGAAAAAACTGATATGATCTACTTATATGAAGCATCAATGAATATCATTCAAGGAGTTATCTAATACGTTATCTATAACTGAATTACCTAAACTCATATACAATCATATAAAAGGGTTATCATAACTCATACAAAAAAAAAATCCTCTAATACTAATTACATTCGCAACAACAAATATGATGAAGAAAAAACATTAGATATGATATATTTTCTAAGTTTACATACACAAAAATTGAGATATAACATAGTTAATGATATCACAATATTCTTAAACTAGTCTATTAGAATCAATGTGCCCAAGTTGTAACTATAGAGGAGGGGGACCAACTTCTTAGGACTCTAGGTCATGGGAGAGTCTAGAAAAATGGGTTTCCTTGATCTACCTCAAGATAATGAAATTGTAATGGCATGAATTTGCACCCCCTTGTAAATTCCTTGTTTACACTACCTCCTACATTAAAGAATAGAATCTGATAATGTAATTCACACTTTTTCCACCTCTCCCTATCCACATGGAAACTATTTCACGTGCCAGTGGGGTAATATTCTATTTGGGATACTAGCACAGAGGGTAGATGTTTGCATGGTGCACTATTGTCTTGACAAGATTCCTTCCTCTAGAATCTATACAGGCATTACACTCCTCCATTGGATGTGAAGTGTAATGTCTCCTACCCCACATATTGACTTCAAATGGCTCCTTTGCCTCTATTTCCACCATTGAAATGGTGATCTCATTCATTCTTTCATGCTTCTTGATCACCTTCAGAATTTGGGAAAATCTTTTTATTTTTACACTCACTTTTAGCTCCTTCAAGCTCTACCACCTCCATTGAAGCTGCAAGTTGATAATTTGTTGGTTTACTCTCTTCATTGTTGTGGAAACATTGGTCTTTGAAGGCTTGCACGCTTTCTCCTTGTCCCATTTTCCTTGAGTGCACATGGTTAAAGGTGATATCACTCTATCTTCTTTTTACTTTACAATATCATTTTAATATCATAGCATATTGTTGTTCAACATATTGCTTGGTAATGCCATTTCAATATCTCTTCTTTATCACACTTCTCCAATCATTTCTATCTTTTCTTTTTGTAGAGGTGGAAACATTAAAGTGGGGGACTGACTAAGGTAGTCCTCTAAACACAACCCCAACATTTTCATGTATTCTATGTGCAAGTTCTCCTTGAGGTGAAGATCTTAAAGATATCAACTTGTGGGTAGGAATGTGTGATTTCCTCACCCTTCTTTGTGATTTCATAATTAGATTTAGTCTTAGTTCTCTTCTCAATATTCTACTATTTTTCTAGTGCAACTTGTAAATGGAAAGTGGAGGGATATCACCTTCTCAACCAAGTTCTCTCAAGGAAAATGGAGGAAGGAGCAAGCATGCGAGACTTCAAAGACCAAGGTTGTTCCAACAACAAAGAGAGTGAACTAACAAAAAAATAACTTGAAGCTTCAATGGAGGTGGTGATGCTTTCAAAGGAGCTGAAAGTGAGTGAGAAAAGTGAAGAGAGTTTACAAAGTGTCAAGATAATTGGAAAAAAGCATAAAAGAATGAATGAGATAGCCATTTGAAAGGTGAAAATCGAGGCAAAAGAGTTGTTAGAAGTCAATTTGAAGGGAAAGAAATGTTACACTTTGCATCCAATGTAGGAGTGTAATGCCTCTATAGATTCCAGAGGTGAGAATATTGTTAGGACATTATTGTACTATGCAAATTTCCACATACCTCACTAGTGTCCTCAACACAATATCCACCACCAATAGATAAAACAGCTGCCAAGTGGACAAGAAAAGGTGGTGGAAATATGGATTGTTTTATTATATTTAATTCTCTAACGTAGGAGGTAGCATAAATATGGAGTTTTTCTGGGGGTGTAAATTCATGCCATTACATTTCCCCCCCCACTTTAGCGAGCATAAGTTTTAGCAAATGCATAGTAATGTAGAGAGAAAGATGAGGAACGCATAACTTAACCATTGAGGAAGCAAATTGTAATCTAGAAAAATTAGGTGCAGGAAGGAGAGAGAGAGAGAGAGAGAGAGAGAGAGAGAGAGAGAGAGAGAGAGAGAGAGAGAGAGAGAGAGAGAGAGAGAGAGAGATGGCTCCATAGGTACTCAGTCCTATGGAGATTTAAACAAAAGCATCGTAGGTGCTCAATCTTGCAAAAGGTGAAAAAAGGGTTTTGTAAGTGCTCAATCCTACAAATTTGGCTCCACGAGTGCACGGTCCCACAAAAGATGAATATAGGGTTCTATAGGTGCTCAGTCCTACAAAATGAAAATGCTTTACAAGTGATCGGTCTTACAAAGGAGGAACCATAGGTGCTTTTTCCTAAGTGAGGCTAGATATGAAAGGCTCTACAAAGTTTGATTGACCCTCATAGGTGCTCAGTCCTGCATGGAAAGATTGATTATAAAAGCAGCTTCATAGCTGATTGGTCCTACAAAGCAACATGATAATCCATAAAAAAACATGTTAGGAAAGCAAAGAGTCACGTAGATATACAGATAGTCATATCTTAGAACAAGCAATTGAAGGAGAAGCTTTAAAAAGGGTCCCTCGGGAACCCTTCAAAAGAAATATGGGTCTACTTAGGGGATGCTCTATTTGAAAAGAGATGAGAATTTTAGAAAAGATCTTTTCATCAAGTAATCCTTTTGAAAGATTCTCTTTCATCAAGGAATCTCAAAAAAGGAGAATGGCCCCCTCGAGGGTGAATTATCAATGCTTTTTTTTATAAATTCAATTTCAAATGAAAATCTTTCTAAGGGGATCCTTGATGAAGGATGCAATTTTTGAAAAATGTAAAGATATGTAAATATTTCTAGCAAGGGATTCATTGGCCACTGAATATAGCTTATTAAAAATTGGAATTGTAGGATTCCCCCTTAGGATGGTGTGTGTGAATTAAAGGAGCATATGGTATCCTGAGGAAAGGAAGAACATGTAGATATGTCGTCGCCCATGATAGATGACGAGATGTAGATGTGGAAAAATTTTTGCACATGTGGGGGGAACACAAAGATGCCACAACAATAACAAGAAAGTGAAGAAGAGAGAAAGATAAAAATCAAGAAAAAAAAATCAAAGACAAGGAAATTAAGACACAGGGGGATTTGATAATTTAGGGTCAGAACTACTCATAGATATAAATAGAAAAATATAATATAATGTATGTATGAATTTTCATCAATCCCCTACTATATCAAATCATGAAGAAGGTTACATAAAAATAAAAAATAAAATAAAAAATTGGGCCAGCATGGAAGGGAGGCCGAAATGCCCCAACATTTTTCATCATCCCCAATCGTCAAAAATCAAGATACTACATATAGAAGAATGATGGAACATATAGAAGAAGTTCATGATTCTAAACACTCCTATATCCAAGCACCTAAAATGGTGACAAGAGTCCTCCAAGAACACACAAAAATAAGCACAGGGGAAATAAAACACACACAAATCTAATCTAAAGATAAAGAAGAGGTGATCTCCTAGTTATCATCAACTAGGAGGTAATCGTTCTCCCAATATAGATCATTATAGGGAGAAATAAAACAAGTCTAGAAGGGAAAAATAGCAAGGGGATCACCCTCTAACTCTCCTATGACAAGAGATAATGAAGACGACCCCTAGAGGTATTTTTCACTCAAATCCTATGAGGTAAACATCATTGATCTTACAAAGATCACTAACACAACTAGGACATCATCCAACAATTCAAACATACACTTGATAGGGTCCTGTCATGTGTCAATTGGTTGGGAAAAGAAAGAGGTGCTTGATATCCACTGTTGACCTCACCGAAAGACTCGAGGGTAGTGAGAAACTCATGGGATGTCGAGGCTACCTCTATCACTAGGATGATGCAAGCCAAAGTAGAACCCTCTCCCAAAGAAGGCGATCCCTTATTCTGACCCTCATTAGAAGTAGGGTCATCCTCCAACTTATGCTTCATCAAAAGATGTGGGATACACTTAGAAGAAGTGGAAGGAAAGGAGGAAGAGGAAAGAACTACAGTGGATACCACCAAGGTATTTGACATATCCACATGCTTAAGAAAAGGTGAGATTTCTGGAAGGGACATTAGGAGAGGATACTCAACTAAAGGATCAATGAACACTTGCACCCTTTTAGGGTGAGGGTCATCCACACTCATGGGGGGATTTAGAAGCAAGATGAATGCAATAGGAATTGAAGCATAAGGGGTAAGAAAGGGAGGCACAACAAGGGATACTTAAACATGAGTTGTTGTCTCCTCTTTTTTCTTCTACAAGGCATCTTTCTCGATAGTCAAATCCTTCCTTTGGAACTTATGCTCGTGTGCAAGTCAGTTTCTTTGGCTTCAAGAACTAGAACTCATCACCTGAGAAGGAGTAGAAGGATCCTATTATTTCATGGTAGTGTTGATCATAGTCATTACTAACAAAAGGAGTGAATCTTGGATATAAATAGGAGGAAGAAATGTAAGAAAGAAAACAACAACTAGTATAAAAGCTGACTCAAGCACCTCGGTCATGGGTCTATTCCCATTTGCAACCCTAGGAGCAAGAGCAGTAGGAGGCCATGGAGGTTGAGATGTAGAGGAAACTCCATAGGAACCCTTCCCTTACCATAGATAACAGGTTGAGGCACTGTGTGTAAGATGGGAAGCTTGAATACCTAATGCTTGGCCTTTTCCAAGTGGAAACCATCAAACTCCCCATGTGAGGCATGGGAGCAGAAGCTAAAGGAACAATAGAAGGGTGGAATGTAAAATATGGAAAAAAAAAGAAGAGGAAGGCTCCTAGGCACGAGAATAGTTCACCTTCTCCTTTTAAAAGGAGGAAGAGGCAGCCTTCTAGTGTGTGATCATAGAAGTGTTAACCAAAATAGCATAGGAGCGAGGATGATAGGTCACTTTTGGTACTATGCCCCCATTCTTGTATTTTACATAAGTGTGATGTACAACAAGTCCATTCTTGGGGGAAGCAAACCAAGAGGGGCAGGGTAGAAGTGATCTAATGAATAGGCCCCATGTGACACCAAGGTCTTATACCCAGTGTCATGCACAACATGCATGGATCCCTCATGGGAGAACTTCAAACATTTATGGATCACTGAAGGGACTGCATTCATGGAAACTAACCATGGGATGCCTAGCTTCACTCTAAATAATTTAGTCTCCAAGATAATATCAAAAAAAGAAATTGCAGTCCTAGGTCCTACCAAGACTAAGAGGGTGATACAACCTATTGGAGGGACCGAGAGTCCATCATGTGTACGTATTGTTCTCTTAGATTCATTATACCCATCCTTATGTAGAAATTTTATTAGAATTATCTCCTCTATTATAACAGTGACTCGACATGTCGTAGGATCATTGTGAATGCAAGTCAAGGTGTTCCCATTAATACGAGCGGGAATGTACAAAGGAGAGGGTTCTTTATTCACATTCATAGGCAAGTCTTGTGATGTAAAGGTTATGCCAAGTAATCCATTCATAGGCTACACACAAGGAATGGGAAGACGCATGAAAGAGGCCATCTTTACGTGCTTTGAAAAGGATTTCATTAGGATAACCCAGAGGTTTGACAACTAGATAGTGACCTATTCTAGATTTTACTTCACAATGTCTAAGGATCCTTCTAGCTATGCCACTAGGGGTTATATGTTGGGTTGCAAGGCTATGCACCTTACAACACACACACCTACAATACACCTAGAACATGAGAGAAGATTCCTTCAACATTATGAAATGGAACCAAAATAGTTTACTTTGGGTTCACCAAAATGTAGAGGAGGGGGATTGGCTGGTCAAGACTCCAGGTCAAGGGAGAGTTTAGAAAAATGGACTGCCCTAATCTTGCTCAATCTATTGGAATGTTTTGGAAGAGTTCAAAGTTTAAAGGCCAAAAATAGCAACCTGGTTGTTGTCCTTTTACAATCCTGAATGTTTCAATAAGTCTGGTGAGTAGATTTTTGAAGGTTGGACTACAAATCAAACAACTTACTATCAAGGGACTACAACACAGGACATGGAATTCAACATGAAACACTCACATCTCAATGGTGTGTTTGCATCTGTACAAACAAAAAGTGCAAGATATAGTCTAAAATCACAAAAAGCCAACTAGCAACCCAACAAGTAAAGTTTAATGTGATAACAGAAACAAAAAGAAAAGAAGACATAATAATAAGAAGACTACTTTAACTTAATCTATTCTATGAATTGACAAAGAAGGGTGAGGAAAGCGCACCTTCCTACCATAAAGTTGATATCTTCAAGATCTTCACCTCAATGAGAACCTGCACACAAAAGACAAGAAAATGTAGGGGTCATGTTTAGAGGACTGCCTCAATCAGTCTCCCACTTTGGTGTTTCCACCTCCACAGACAACTAGATACCAACAATTGTAGAAAGATGATAAAGAAAGCTATTGAAATGGAAGTACGCCGCAATACATAAAAAATGATATGCTACGATATTAAATATGATAATGCAAAGTAAATGGAAAGTGGATGGATATCACCCTCTCAATCAAGTACTCTCAAGGAAAATGGAGGAAGGAGCGAGCATGCAAACCTTTAAAGACCAAGGTTTTCACAACAATAAAGAGAGTGAACCAACAAAACAATAACTTGCAGCTTCAATGGAGCTAGTGTTGCTTGAAGGAGCTGAAATTGAGTGAGAAAAGTGAAGAGAGTTGCCCAAAGTGTGAAGATGATGAAGAAGCATGAAAGAATGAATGAGATAGCCACTTGAAATGTGAAAGTGGAGGAAAAAAGGTCACTCAAATTTAGTCTAAAGGGCAGGAAATGTTACACTTTGCATCCAATTAAGGAGCGTAATTCCTTTGTGAATTTTAGATGTGGGAATCCTATTAGGACATCAATGCATCGCACAGACATCCACATGTCATGCTAGTGTCCCTGAAAAAATATCCCCCATTGATAGATAAAATAGCTTCCAAGTGGATAGGGAAAGGTGGTGGAAATATGGATTTCATTATTGGATTTAATTCTCTAAGGCAAGAGGTAGAATAAATGTGGAATTTTCTAAGGGGGAAAATTCAAGCTAGTATAGTAACTATCTTTCAATTTTTGTAACTTTCTACTTCTTTTGATTATTCCTCTATTGTCCTGTACCATCCAATTATCTTAAACAATCTAGCCATGGTTCTACTAAAACCAAATGATATGAGAAACCATAGGAAAAATTACTATAACGACATTAAATTGATGTTTGATAAAAATTCCCCCTAAAATTGATGCATCAAATTGATTGAGGGAATTGCAATAACTTTCAATTGGTCAAAGAGTAATTTCATCATTGTAGGTAGATGAAACACAAGCATGGCCAATAGTAATGGTCATGGGTGAATTTGAAATTAATAGGTGAATACCTCAAGCATCTAAAAACTACATAAAGATGTGCCAAAATTCTTGATTGGTGCATTTGAAATAACTAATGCCTCTTTGATACTCATAGAAATCATCCAAGGAGAAATCAAAAACTATTTTTGTGCATTATGGGATTTGAGAGGCCATTTGAATGAATGTAGAACTTCCATGGTCATCTAGAAATAATATAAATCAGTAAAAAATCCCCATAAGGTGCATTATGTAGGAAAATGGGTTGCAACTAGCATTAGTGTGAACAACACCCCCATTAGGTTCTTGTGGGAAGTATGAGTGCAAGTGCATTTGTACCTATGAGAAATACATCGAGTTAAGATCAAGTGGCCCACAATTTTTTTCCTTTCTAGACCCTACCTTAAAAATATTTATGTGGATTAGATGGCTCCATCAGGTCACAATGGGTAATCAACCTCCAAGTGGAACTAGAAAAAAAATTGCATCCACACTTTATCAACATTTTCGGTTTCAATGGAAAGTCTCCTAGTGATGTCAATACAAGGTGACATCAACATGATGTAAGCATAGGGGAGTGACATGGATTGGAAAGATTCAAAATTAATGATGTAAGTAAGGTGGGATGACATCATTAAGACATCATCCAGGTATAGATGTGAAAAAATGTGGAACTATTTTACAAGATAAGTCATTCGAATTGGATGAAGACTTTTGAAACTGGAAGCTTAAATGGTGAATGAAAGTCCACAAAAAAAAAGGAGTGGAGAAAATGAATTGGATTAGACACTTGCACATGAAATGATAAGCTCACTTAGAAATTCCTACAAAGAGGAAGAATATGTAAGCAATGCAAGAAGACAAGCTTCATCTGCCAATAAGATTTTACTTAGTCAATGTTGGAATGTTCTTGCAAGAACTTGGAAAGTATGTGGAAATGAGTGGGAAATTGATTAGGATATGGAATTAGGATGGTTCACATGGAAATACATGAAATTTTTTTGTTGGATAGTGTTTTCTCACAAAGCAAGAGATTCTAAGTGAACAAAACATACGAAGGGTGAAGAGGTGATGTTTAGATGAAAGAAGAATTCCCATAAGTTTGAAAATTATTCAATTTTAGCACTTAATGCATTTGTGGGAAAAACATGGTGAACTATACCATGTGGTAGAAAGGATAGGAACTAACATTAGTGAGTAAATCTATTGGGGTATGTTCAGGATCATCATGGAAAAAATAGGCCCTTAAGTGGCAAAAAATTTAGAAAAATTAGAGTTAGGAAACTTGACGTAAAAATTTGAATAAGTTATCTATAATATTTCAAAAATATGTAAGAATAGAACATGTAGTAAATTTAATGTAGTTTCTAAACTACTATGTTTGTTTAAATATAAATATAAATACATACATACATACATACATATATATATATATATATATATATATATATATATATATATATGGTGAAAATCTGAAATTTCAATGCAATAGTACTTAAATTTCAGGGAAAAAATAAGTAGGTGCATGTCTGACCACCCTAACCACAATAAAATGATAATATTTTTTTATAATATTTTATATATAAGTAAAGGACTCATGTCCCGATGTGATGCATATTTTTTTGTAATTTTTTCTAAGTAAATAATTAATTATGATTTTTTATTACAACTTTTATAAAATATAAAAACTTGTATGTCGACCACGTTAACTTGGTCAAAACTTCATGAAATTCATTTTTATTTTTCTAATCCTATATTATGTGAAGCATAGAATGTGACACATGTTTTGGATTCAAAAAATGGCACCATTTGAAAGATATATGTTTTTCAATCACCTATCAATCGGACTTTAGTCATAATTCAAATAGAAAATGAATAATAATTACTTATTAAATTCAAAATAAAGCATAATTTATATTGGTGGAAAGCTGAGAATCTCCTTTAAAAACCCTTTTTTTCATCAATTTTGGGTAAGAAAAAAGTCATGGTCAGCCACATACCCATCATATTGCCACTTTTTGGCCCATCATGATCCTACATATACCCATTGGAAGCTCACTTTTGTAGGTCAGATAGACTAAACCAGATGTAGGGAAGAACCTATAAGAGTATAATATCTTAACCAAAAGGAATTTTTAAAAGCTTGAAAAATGAATCTTGACTTAATTTTTTGTTCTTTACCCACTACTGCTAAGAAGTTTTGACAAAATACTACTCAATGTTTAAGAAATAAATCACTTACAAACTTGGGAAAAATGTATTTAAAGGCACAAAATGGGTAGAGACAAACAAAAGTAAACTATAGATTTGAGTCCCAATAGTGGCTCTAGTTGGAACAAGTGCTTATTGCTAGCACAAGGAGAACACAAAATCTCTTTCAAACCATCAAAGTTCACCGATATAAAATACTATGTTGATCCAAAAGGAAACAAGACTACTCAGAAGAAAAACCAAAATGGAAGATGAAGCAATCCACTTACCAAATAAAATTTTGAAGCACTTCTACTTATGAGAAGTAATGATTAAGATGTTTTCCATGAACAAGTAACTCCATCAATTCTCCTTCAACTTACACAAGATGATACAAATGAAAAGTTTACCTCTCTGCTATTTCATATGGTCCAAGCCATAAATATTTAAAATTCCCCATGTGTCCCCTTTTCTTTAGTCTTGGAATTCCATAATAAATTAAATAACCAACCTAAAATTCTCTTGGTGATGTCATGTTGTCATGTAGATTCTTCATAATCTACTTATGTTGATCACTTCTTTCATGAGTTGCTCTATATTTCTCATCCAATTTTGTTAATGGAATAACCTTAAGGGAGACATCATCATATTGATCATTGTAAATATCCTATAATAATTAATACATAGGTAGCTTCAAGTTGATAGGCATCCAAGAATTAGGATAAAAAATAGCTCAAATAGGCTACATCAAATGGCCTCTTTGATAGTGAATCTATCAACTAATAAAATATATTTTATTTTATCATCCTATCTCTTGTTGTTTTGATCTAGAGTCCTTTTGATTATCTTCATCGAATTATTGTTACTAGACTAAGCTTTTTCATTACTCTAGAGGTGGTAAGGGGAAGGATACTCAATGCACTAGGTCAGTACCATATTTAGAAAATATATTTTTCATTTATTTTGACCTCAAGTGCATAGCATTATCAATAATAATTTTTGGAACCCCAAATCTAGTTATAATATTGTTGATCAAGAAACCGATCAACACCTTATATGTTGCATTATGGGTTTGGATGACCTCAACCCACTTGGTAAAATGGTCTATGGATACTATGATCCACTTTATCCATTTCTATATTTTTCTTGAATTGAAAGAATGAAATCAATCTCCCACTATTGAAAGGGAGTTGACTCCAATAAAAGAAGAGAAATATCAAACTTAAACTTTCTTGAGAACTTCTAATAAGCTTCACATTTTTTTATCATCTAGTCCAAACATCCTTAAACAATGAAGACCACCAATTTTTTTCTCAAAATACTATATGTAGTGGCATTAGCCTTATAATGTCCCCCACATACACCAAGGTGACACTCTTGCATCACTTCATCAGCTTGTGTAATGTTAAGGAACTTCACAAAAAAATTGATGGTTTATCCACATCAATTCACCTTAGATCAACATGTGTAATTAATATAACCATCTTGGAGATATGACTTGTTAGAAAAAAAATAGTTTGATAAATATCACCTATCCTCTCCCACAACTTGTATGTGATTCCTTATGTGGATACATTGAAAAGGATGGAATCCATGAGAGAAAACCATATGATTCCTCATTCCTTCTTATCTAACTTTTTCCAATATTCATTAGAAATTGTAGCTGGTTTACTCTCGTAAAACTATAGACCATTGATCTCTCTCTTCAAGGAGATCTTCCATCTTTAGTTTAGACATCTCGTATCTTGTACCATTGAATTTCTTAATATCCTAGAGAGAGGTAGAATCCATGGTAAACAATCCTTTTCACAAATATGTAATATACCACAAAATTAAAGCTCCCACTATAGCCAAAAAAATTCCAATACTTAAAAGAAAGGTGTCCCCTTCTCAATATAACCGTTAGCTCTGATACCAAAAGTTGAAATAAATATGAAGGAAAGCTACAATATGAAATTATGCAAGTGAATTCAGATCTAAAAATTATACTACCAAATCAGATTTAAACATGTGACTATAGCATACATCACAATATAAAAATCAACAAACAAAATGTGACACTAGATTTACATGGTGAAACTATTTCAGGACAAAACTCCACATGAGAAAAGAGGGAAAGTATATTATTAATCTTAAAATGAGAATACACAATAATACACTCCACTATTAATCTTTGATCAACCTAACAACACCCTGCCACTTGTAATAACTCAACTTAAACTACCATCACATGGTCCCAATGTACAAAATTTGTGGGAGGTAAAACCACAAATGATAAACCAAAACAAGAGGTGCAAAACCACATGAAAAAACCTATTCCCCTCTTCACAAAAAACAAAAATACATAATAAAATATTAAATTGAAATGCAAGACTCTGACATGGGTGCCTAGCTAATAGACTTTCCAACTCTTGACTTTTGAATGTTTCAATGACCTTTATGATCCCTGATGGAACCCCAACAAACACCTTTTATCCTCTAATATTTGGTGCCCCATCCAGGAAATTCCAACTTCCAATATTGAAACCTAAGAGAAATTACTTATCCATTTTTGATGTGTGACCTCCACCAAAATTAGATCCTCTTTAAAATATAATTACATGTGAAAATTTAATAATTTTCTCTGATGTCCCCTAGAACACATTCCAAGGAACATGGAAACATAAAATGGCATAGTATTACAAGGTTAATGGAACCCTATCCTTAAAAATGAGTGATGGTTGTAATGAATTAGCTTGAGATAATAGTTTGGAAGAAACTTGAAAGAAAATTATCATATACAGTACTAAGCCTAGTGTATTATGGTTTCTAAAGAATTCCTTTTTCTAAGAACTAGATGAGTGATGGGGCCATACTAGTGAGGATTAGCTAGGCCCATATCTCTTTTGATCAATATTTAAGCATTTCATTTGACCATGTAGATGCTATCAAACTAGGTACAATGACACATCATCAAGTTCTCCTACATGTTAAGATATAATTTAAAATTTGGCACGAATCAAAAGTCCTTTATGAAACCTAAAGTTTTCGTATGTGATAACCATTGATCTCAACTATTCAAAAATATAAAGGGATGAAACATAGGAGAAAGGAAGGGAATATAATATGACCCTATTTTTCCCTATTTCCATTCAAGAAATTAGATCCAAACCATGAAGTAACTATCAACCCAAGAAGGTGAATCAAATCAAGGTTTGAATCTTGCAACTTATCCTTTATGCAAGGATTGGGGGGTTGAGCCACAAAACACCTTAGGGATAAGAATTTAAACTATCAAAACAAATCCAATCCTAAGTTTACAAAATGCAATGAAGATATCTATCACAAAACATAAAGAAATAGTGATTTTTCTAGAAAAACAAAGAGTAAAGAATGTTGTGCACCTATTCAAAACTTTTTGTTTCTACAACATTATCAGGGACTCATTTTCTAGGTGGTGAATGGGTCTTGGTAGAATTTTTTTGGGAGGATTTGCTTCAGAAACTATGACTTGTGAACTTTAAAATTTTGTTTCCTTTAAAACCCTAATAGGGTCTCATTTGCAAGGTGGTGAATGGGCCTTGGTAGAATCTTCCCAAAAACTCTGAATCTGACCTTTAAGTTTTAGACCTACAATTCTTTCCTATAACTTGAAATCTCGGCTTTTGGATCCAGATATGTCAATAATCTTCAAAATCAATGTTGATGTTTTCTGGTGGATAGGGGTTTACCTCAGTCAAACCCCATGTTTGGTAATTAAACCTTGATGATGAATAGAAATATGAAACATGAAATGTGTGTGCAATCCTAATCTTAAGTGTGTCAAAGATTAAGATCTCTAATAATGCCAAGAAAGACTAATGGATTGTGTTAGAATAGGATCCTAGAATGAAATATAAACAATGCAAATGACCTACTTTAGGAGATTCCAAATCCCCTTAATAAGTTAGAAATCTAATTATACCTCTCTTTAGGATGAAAATAGGATGATAATAGAAGATGTAATCACTTAGGAAAGAATTCATTAGGCTTGGCTGTATGTCTTGTGCACCTCCCAAAACCTAGAATCCATCGTGATTCTCAAGAGGCATCTATCATCACCTATTCAATAATTCTTGAATTGTGACAACAAAATGAGCTTGAAAATTTGCACAAACACTTTAATTTTGCTCCAATACTTCACTCTTGTTTTCTCCTTGAATGTGAATACTTGCTATTAAGATTTGAACTCTTGAAAATCTAGTTGAAACATATTAAAATTTATACTAACCTAAGATTAAATCCTCAAATTCAAATATCACAAGTTGACATAAAATCTAGGATTTGAAATCATTAAAATAATACCAAAAACATATCCAAAAGAGACCCATCCTAGATCTAAGTGAGGGCCAATTTTCCATGTGGTGAATGGTTCCTAGCACACTTAGCTAGGAAACACTTCGAGGATTGTGAAATTATATGTGAAAGTGGGGTCCTAAGACCTAGTGAGGACTCTTTCACTAGTTGGTGAATGCGTCCTAGGTCACTAAACTAGGACATGTACCTTATAAAATTAAGTTTTGTAATATCATGTAATAGTGTCGTGTTTTATCTCTTAGAATCTGTGATTAACTATGCTTGGATTTGAATTAAATGGGCCAATTAAGGAAAATTAACCACAATTAATTAATAAATCCCTAGATTAGTGTGAAAGTGTAAAGATACGCTTTACAACACCCTAAATAAGGCACCATTAAGTCCATTTTATTATTAATTATTCATTCCCAAATTAAGTGTGAAAAAGGGATACTTTTTTCTACACTACATTTAGCCCCCACTTTAGTAGCCATATGATACTACATGCATATGCAAGCTAAAGGAAATAATAATTCTATAAAAAGGATACTCATATGGATTCATTAGGGAGAATGAAGCCGCCACTATAGTTATGTGGAAAACCACAATGTTAAGCACCACATATTTCAACATAGGTTCATTAGTCATTCAAAAAATCCTCATATCAAACTTCTATGGAGAACTGAATTTGAGGGTAGATGTATGCCCCTTGATTTTGCTTGCTTTATGGAGGTGGAATCAGGGTGAATACAAAACCACATCAAATTACTTGAGTCATATCATAGGGAATTTCCAAGTATGACACCACATAATGATAGACATTTGATGAGATTGGGAGAAAGATCATGAATCCAATGCAACAAACAACATAAAAAACAAAGTCCTCTAGCCCCCAATTTGCTAATTTGAATAAATTACCCTTAAGATGAAATAATTTTTATTTAATAGGGTTTTACTATATACTAATGAAAGTGACACTTTTTACTGGTCTTTTGACATTTACCTTTTTGCAAATTACCTTGGTGTGGAGTGATTGAGGATTCCAATTTGAAGGACCTACAAGCCTCCTAAGCTAGACATAGTTCATGACAAGGTAGCACAAGGCACACTTCGATAGATGGTGAGTGGATTATGCTCTAATTTTTCATGTATTTAGAGTATATTTAGGACCCTATTAAAGATCAGAGCAAAGCATCCATTGCTGGTGAAACTGTCTCACCTTGGCACAAAGTATCCCACTTTGCTGTAAAGTGTTGAGAATTGTCTAAAGTGTCCAAGCCCCGAGTAGAAAAATGGTATAAGCATCCACATTGTTTGTAAATAATCTTAGAGAAACTCTAATGTTATTTAATTAATAAATTTGGGATTTATTTGGTGTATTTTGTTTTTATAGATTCCTCCTCGAACCCAAAAACACCTTAGAGGGAAATAGTTATGTTTCCTTCACGAGTCTATCAGATGACTATCAAAGGAGGAGATCAGCCTTTTTATAGGATGTAGGATTTTACTAGGTATTCCTCATGGCACCTATGAGGTATCACAATGCCATACTAATGGCCCTGGTAGTGAGATGGTACATTGACACATGTACCTTCCATCTTCCTACTAGGGAGATGACTATCACTCTAGAGGATGTGCATCACATCCTACATATCCCTATCTAAGGTGAGAGCATACTCAGTAAAGGAGTGATCTTTTAGACAGATGCAAGATGATATCCTATGTTTTCTACAATAGCTTATCTAACGATTGACCATCGGTCCACGCATTGAGCTGAGACGGTTTCTACTTTCACAAACACCACTTTTGCAATAGATTTTGATCACTACCATATCACTCACATTAGTACTAGATGGTCAAGGAGCACATTTAGATGGTGGAATTGTACAAGTTATCAGGGACATGGAGGAGTATAGGACCATTTATGTGTGGGGTCATAGTAAGCTCGCGCATGTATACTATGATTAAGGGCAATTTGTTTACCAAGGGCTTGATAGCATTGTACATTATATACTATTGTAGGTTTGGCTCATTGAGCACATCACATGTACCAGGCTAACTAGATTGCCTACTAGAGTGGCCATGGGTTACCCACATGCCTACAATTATTCATTGAGGTGAGCCTAGTAGGAGGGGATTTACTGCACTAGCACATTATATTTGATCAACTAGATAAGGATGATATCTATTGGAGACAATATCTCAAGATTCCCCAGTGGAAAGATGACAGGCATGAGCTAGTCAAGTAGCAGCATGACCAGTTTATTTTAGGCATACACGATTACATTGTGAGACCCTTCTACTATGATCATGTCATGCATTAGTTTGGACATGTTCAGGTGCCACTATGACCTAGACTAATGTATCGACGATCAACACAAATTACTTCTAGACCTAGGGAAAGTTGTTAGATTACTATTGACGATGTATACATTAGTGATTCTATCATGCATCAGTTTGGACATGTTCAAGTACCACTATGGGTCAGACCGATGTACCAACAATCAACATAGAGTGCTTCTATACCTGGGGATAGTCGTCGGCTTAAGACTATTGATGATGTATACATTAGTGATTCAAAGGATGAGGATCACAACATACCCCTAGTCTTTGATGTTGATGACATAGGCACTACTCAGGCCTATGATGAGTGGTGGGTTGCAGCATGACTAGCTCCTATCTTTCCTATTCACTACCATACAGGTCATACCAAACCTCTTCCAAGTCATAGAGAGGATAGGGATGATGAGCAAGTAGAAATAGATATAGATGATGAAAACACTATGCTTGACAAATTTATAGGTTTAGATGAGGATGAGGACGAGGAGGAGGATTCCCAATCTATGAGTGAGGATGTTGATAAGATAGAGGAGGATTAGTTTCCCCCAATAGGAGAGATAGTCCCCCTACTAGATTCACTAGATCACACGTTGTAGCCAAATCAGATATCTACACTTATGAGCATGGGGAGGCATGTAGTAGCAAGCCATCCACATCTCTCACAAAAATAGGTACCATTGCTATATGGCTATACCTCAACTAGAATATTGGATATCTAGGTGAAGATTTGATATTTATGTTCTCATTATTCTCTTTTAATTTTGTGTATATGGTTTATATAATTATATACGATGATGTATACTAATATTCCTTATGTTTTCCATCTTGCAAGGTCCACGCAAGAGTGGTGTGAGCTCTATCAACATGTTATCATAGAGATTATTCTTGTGCTACGTATGTAGGATGATCTACCCTTAGAGTATGTGCCCCCACCTTCAACGAGGCAACATGCAAATTTCTTCAGGGAGTTTCCTAGATTGAGGAAACATATGAGAGCATGACCAGATGCACTGGCCTAGCTATAGGACAAATTTCTACATTTTAGTTAACATTAGATGATATTTGAGCTTCCCGAGGTCCATCAGATAGAGGGATAGAGTCTTCCCTTCGAGAAAAATTCTTGAGGCTAGAGAGAGATATGGCTAGGCTATAGGAAGAGATGGATTGCATACATTAGGAGTGTGTTGAGGCACTCATATGAGAGGCAGATATGAGAGGAGAGGTGTGGGGCCTACAACTATCTACGAGTTCTATGAGTAGAACACCATCATAGTCTATCATCTCACAATGAATGGTAGCACCAAGCATTGAGGGGTCTAGTAGTCACAAGCCTATTAGCATTGTATTCCTTGATATATGTACCTAAATTTTTTGACGATATATATGATATATGAGCATTTACATTTTTATGATCTTCTGTTGAATTAAATACCAATGTGATTTATTAAATATCCTTTGTAATAATGTCTAATAAATGTCTCCAATATTTAATGTTTATGTGATTTAACTAAAACTTTTTTAGTTTATGTTAGATGCTACATTATGATGAAGTATGCTACATTAACTTAAAAACACCTGTGATCTAATACCCTTAAATGCATACAAGGATCTAAATTAACACAACACATGAGATCTTCTTGTGAATAGTATGGAAACTAAAGCAATAATTCAAAATAATTGAACAATCACTTTAGACTCTAAGACACACTATTACTGTTTGTCAATGAATGAAGCAATGAAAGATAAAATATAAACTATCTACCTAATCTAGCAATAGTGCTTAACACACCATTCAAAAGAGGGGATGTTATGCATAATAGCGATGCAAAATTGTGGCATTAATAGGTTCTTTTAGAGGTGTACCATCCATTTCCATTAATGTGTAGGCTTCAAACCCATAGTCATCTTTACTGACATAAAGTCCTAACCAATTAGGGCTAAATTTTCCTTTTTTATTCAAAAGAGCATTAACATTATGTTGATTTTCATATAAGACTAAGTCACCTCTACTAAATGCATGAGGGATGAAATTATCATTATAACCACGATTTATTCTTTTGGAATAATCTTGAAGATGTTCGAGAGCATTGATATGTTGTTCATCAAGCATTTCAAGCTAACACAATCGTTGTTCTTTATAAGTAGCATCATTAATAGGCCCCTTAACCAAAATTCACAATGAAGAAATATCTAAATCCAAGGGAATTATTGTGTTAGTGCCATAAACAAGGTTATAAAGAGTGTTTCTAGTAGATTTTCTAACACTTTTATGGTAAGCTCACAGCACATAGGTTAGTTGAGTATACCAAGCTTTATTATGTTTACTTACTATTTTTTTTCAAAATTTGTTCAAGAGTCTTGTTAGTTGATTCCGCTTGTCTATTTGATTGTTGGTAATATGGCATCGAAAAGCGATGTTGAATATTAAATTTTTCCAAGAATTTCTTGATTTCGTTGTTCTTAAATGAAGTTCCATTATCCAAAATCAATGCAGAAGGGAAACCAAAGCAAGTAATAATGTGACCCAATATGAAATGATATATTGCATCAGTTGTCATGGAATGAAGAGGGATAGCTTCTACCCATTTTATAATCAATTCTAGTAATGATAAATGTATTCCTAGTAGAAGAGGGTGGTGATATATTTCCAATAAGATCCAAACTTGAAACCAAGAATGGCCAAATGACAACTTAGTCATGAATCTCGGAAGCAAGAGCATGAATCAAATTGTTGTGTTCTTGACATTTATGGAATTTCTTAATGCAAACAAAATAATTTTCTTCCATGTGTCTCCAATAATATCCTATACAACTCAATTTTTGACCTAATCATCTTCTTGTAAAATTCCCCGCACAAGCACCTGCATGAGCTTCTTCAAGTGTTATAGGGATTTCAGATTGTTTAAGACATCTTTAGTAAAAGACCATTAAGTGATCTTCTATATAAAACATCCGCAAGGATTATATACTTATATACAAATTTTTGAAGATGAGCTCGAGTGTTCTTATTTGTAGGCTCAGGAAAGGTATCGTCTTTTAAATAGTTGAATATTGTTGTGTACCATTTGCTAGATTTTTTGGTATCGATATATAAATTTCTTTGCTTTTATCATCTTGTAGTGTATTGAAATGCATACCCTTGAATTTTCACACTTTTTTGGGCCCACCTTGCTTTGATTATCCATATTTATGTCTTAATTGGTCCTATTTTACACCCTCAAGCTCAATGAATTACATATTTTTTTGGTTAATCTTGATATTTTCCAATGGATAATGTTAATTTAATGATTATGTCTAAGTGTCCCTAATTTTTGGGTTGGGACTAAGATGCCACCTAGAGAATCTTTGTCCCCCAAAGGTCTTCGGACCCTTATTTTGAAAGCACCTGAATAGGTCCCTTTTTGGAGTCTATGCCCCGAGTTTCATGCCTTAGAACTAAGACACCACCTAGGGTGTCTTAGTCCCCCTTGAGGTATTTTCATGATTTAATTTCAAATTCGAATAGGATTTAGCTCCCTTTAATTAATAAATTCTTATGCCACTTAGGTGTGGTGTAATTTCAGGATATTAAGCATAGATAAGTATAAATACAAGGTTCCTTCTCTCATTTTCTCCTAAAAATAAATCTAAGAATGCAAGCATTTAAGTACTCAAGAGAATTCAAGAACAATTCATCAAGCATTTGGAGCCATCGTCAAGATTCAAGAATCATATCAATGATCTTCTTGCATCATGTGTGTTTTTGTGCTAACATTTGTGATATAGGATTTTGGTTCAAGTGAGCATTTCAAGTTCATATCTATCAAGCAATCAAGCCTTTCAAGATCCATATCCATTGCAGTAATTTCACACAAGCTTTTAGACTTTACAACAAGGGTTTTGTGAGTTGTAACATTTAATGTTATTCATTCACCATTTCCCTTCATTATTTTATTTCATTTCAAGGTTTAATTACCAACAAGGGGTTTGACCAAGGAAAACCCCCATTCACTAAAAATCAACAATTTTTTGCTCTCTTGCATGTTTTTGATTGCATATTTAGATTGAAGAATTCAAGATCATTTGAAGTGAAAAGTTGCATTGTAAAGTTGTCATCTTCATGGAAACTCACTTACAGGACAAATCTGGAAGTTTCAAAACCTAAGATCAAAGAAGAAGGAAGTGCAGAAACCAAGCCTTAGGACCACATTCAGAGATTCCAAAAATTCCAAATAGGACTAAGTCACCACCTAGGGCATCTTAGTCCTCCTAGAGATATTTTTTAGAGATTCTTCTAGATTTAGTTAATACTTCTAAAGATTTTGCATTTTCCCTGAAAAATAGAAACAAGACTAAGACAATAGTAAGGGTGTTCTTTTCCTCCATAGCATATTTTGATAGCTTCTTTGCATTTTTAGAATGCTCATTGCATTTCAAGACTTCCTAGGTAAATATATCCTAACTTCTTGAATGCTTATTTGTCTTTTCTAAGCATGTCCTTGGTGGTGAAGCCCTTAAAAGCTTAAATAATCCCTTCCTAGGTCTTCCTTATTGAGAATGACTCGCCTTGAAAGGTTGGCAGTCAATCCAATTAGGGTTTCTAAGACATAATTGAATGACCGAAAGAGAATAGGAGTGATCTAAACCCCCACTTTTCCAATTTTCTTCGGTTCATTTTGGTGAAACTAACCTTTTTGAGCATTTATTTTCTGATTTGGAGTTCATTAAAATTATAGATCTAGGTTCATTCATTCTTGCATTGCATCTTTCATTAGTGAAATTGTACCTAGGGTTTCTCATATTTAGTGAAATTGCATTTAGGGTTTCTCATAATTGCATTAGTGAAAGTGCATATAGGTTGTATTTTTTCTTTCTTGCATCATTTCATTTTATTCAAAAAATGAAAAGTACATTGCTCATCATCTTAATTTCATTTAGAAACATTCTTCTTTCATTCAAAATTGAAAAGAAAATTGCATTCACCCTTGCATTCAATTGCTTGTTAGTAGTTAATTTTCCTTGCATTCATTGGCATAGTTTTTTGTTCCTAAACATCAGCACCTTGAATAGGAAACCTGTGAACACTATATTTACACTCCATAATTTCTTGTTTTTTTTGAGAAAAACCTCTTATAGGACTTAAACACCCTTCCTTGCATCTTAGTCCCTCTTCATATTTCTGCCTCAAAATCCTCTCTTCTGTTTTCTATCTATTTCAGTCCATAGAACTTTAGAATTTCACCAATAGGACCAAGATGCCCTTACTGGATTCTTTGTCCCTATTGATTTTGACTTTCTAGATTTCAAAATCTGAAATTGCTTTTTTGTACTTCTATTTGCTGCTTTTAGTTTTCTGTTACAGTTTACAGAATTGTTGTTCCTTTCATTTCAAGTATATTTGTTTAATCTTGCATCATGGATATGCTCTTTGGAAAGCTTTGGATGTCAATAAAATCTTTGGTAGATGTGTCAAGTTTTTCCTTTGGTAATTACCCTAATGAAATTGAAATTTCTCATGCTCACATAACTCCTAATGCATGTCCTCCTCATGATGTTGACATCATTGGAGAAGATTATGACAACATGAAAAATTTCCTAAATGATTTCCTTAACAACCTTGAAGATAATGCATCCTTTTTCCCCCCCATGAAACAACCAAATCCCCCTACAATACCACCTCTTGAGATGTTTGGTTACTTATATCTTGAAACACAAGTTGAACCTAAGCTCCCCACAATAGGTGAACCTAGCTCATCTAAAAAAACAAACACTCAACCATTTATGATAACAAAATAACCAACACTCCCATCAACCTAGAAGAAACATATGGAAAAGGATTTAAAATCTTGAGTAAACAAGGATGTGATACAACAAGTGAGGACAACATTCACCAAGTCCTAGTGTAAATATTAATTAATGAAAACACAAAAGGTTAGGATATCAAGATCCACCTCACAACATAAGACCTCCTAGAGAATACCTAAGGCATCATAGTGATGGTATGGTAATCTTAGATTCTCCCCCCGACATGAGTGTCCTTCCTAAATAATAACTTATAACTCATGAAATAACAAAGGTAATAATGTCTCCTTATATCCTCTGGCTCCAAATTCAATTTGAGAAGTTGGTGAATCTAGCAAACATAAATAACCTTATAAATTACAAAAACTCCAACCCCCTTAGCCACCACCTAAAAGTGAAAGAAAATTACAAATCCTTCTCAACTAGGGACTTATCCTATTGCCACCAGAGAAATATAGACTAATAATATATCCTAAAGATGAAAAAGTTCCACTTTTTCAATACCACAAGACTCTTGGACATAGTATTGATGAGTGTCATCCATTCAAGATCATATTGAGTAAATATCACTTTGACAAAGATACTCGTTATCCAATGATTCAATAGCATATCCTTCATCCTTCTTGTCATGTAATAATTGTAGAATACTCTATTCTCACTGTTACATGACCCTTCCCATCACTTACCTCGGCTCATTCTTGTCTTACATAGTGGGGGAAAGAAGTATATAGCCTTGTCTTGGTAATAAATTTTCTGTTGTCCCTTTGGTTCATTTTCTACCTTCCTCTTATATAGATTGAGATTGGGAGGCAAATGACCTACCTTAGGTTGACTCACATGTGCCTTACTAGTCTTTTATATTTTCTTTTTCTTTTGCTTTATTTTTTCTTTTGATTGCATGTGTGTAATGTGATCCCCCATGATGTTTTGTTTGATGTTCTCTCTCTCTTTATGACATTCCTCTATTTTTATCTTCATTCTTCTATATTTCATAAGCTTTTTCCTTTCCATTGATCTACAACTTTCATTATATTTGCTTTCTTTTCATTTTTTTCTTGTTTTTTCCTTTTGGGGATGATGCAAGGCGTCAAGACACCTTATGTCTCTTCCATTTTGGCCCAAAATATTTTTCATTTTCTTTGCTTTCTTTTCATTTTTGTTTTTTGTTTTCCTTTAGGGGATGAGGCAAGGCATTGAGACAGCCTATGCCTCTTCCATGTTGACCCAAAATATTTTTTAATTATCTTTTCTTTCTTTTCATTTTTGTCTTGTGTTTTCCTTTTGGGGATGATGCAGGTGTAAAAACATTCATGTTTCTTCCATGTTGACCAAAAAGGATTTTCATTTTTTTTCACTCTCTTTATGTTATTCTTCTAGTTCTATGTGTATTTAGGGAATGATGAAAATTTCAAGCTCTCTAATATCATTGCAGCAAAGATAGATACTGGCCCCGAATCCATACATCCCTTGTGTCTTTCTAGGGGGAAACCCTTCTTTTCCTTTTTTTCCCCTTTTCATTTTTGGCTACTTTAAAGTAATTTCTCACAACATGGTGTTAGCACTTTCTTTAAAGTGGGGGCATACATTGGCATTATTTTTTGAATGATTTTTTTTGCATTTATTTCATGTTCTGATTTTCTTTCTTTATGCAATGTGTTTTTCCTCTTGGTGGTGTCTTTGGGTTTGACTTCCTCCAAGAGTGTGATATTTCCTTTTCCTCTCTTGGAAACAAGATGAGACCTTTTGCGCTTGTCCTCTCTTAGAAGCATTGGGTATGGTGTTCCCCTGGATGAGACCTTGTATTTATCCTCTCTTGGAGATGTTAAGCATGCGTCCCCTAAGATTAAGGCCTTGCATTAATTAAGAAAAATCCCTTTGATCATTCATCTCTCTTCTTTCATTTTTATTTTTGTACCTTATTAAATTCATGGAGGTATGGCTTTGATATAGTCCATTCAGGCTCACCTAGTGAACAACTAGCTTCACTAGCCCTTGTGAGCATGTACTTTCCTTTTTTTTCCTTATTAAAATCATGGAGGTATGGATTTGATATGGACCCCTAGGGCTCACCTAGTGAACACCTAGCTTCACTTGAACTCATGAGTGTGCATTTTCCTTCTTTTGTCCCTATCATAGTCATGGCGGTATGACTGTGACATGGACCTCTTGGGGCTCACCTAGTGGACAACTAGCTTCACTAGCCCTTGTGACCCTATACTTTGTTTGCATAGTGGACAATCTGTTCCACTTGTAAACCTCTTTTGGATTAAAAACCTGGATCCGGTCCCAACACATTGGGTAGCCATTCAAAGCTTGATTTGTTGCATTTTTCCTTTTTCTCTTTCCTTTTTCTTTTTTGTCTTTAATGATGTATGTTTTCGATCTGGTTATGGCTTCATATATCATCCACAAGCATGTTCCTTCATGCCTATGTTGGTTTTCCATAGGATCTTGATCCTAGGGGTTTGGACACCCTCTTGATTATTGTCATCCTCTCTTACTAACATTTGTACATTTAAACCCCTCTTGATTGCATGGTTGACAACTTTAGTGTGATTTTGAAGAAAGTTCATCCTCTCACCAAAGTGGGGGCTAAATTCAGTGTAGTAAAATGCATACCCTTGCATTTTCACACTTTTTTGGGCCCACCTTGCTTTGTTTATCCCTATTTATGCCTTAATTGGTTCTATTTTTCATCCACAAGCTCAATAAATTACATCTTTTTCTTGTTAATCGTAGCATACTCCAATGGATAAATGATAATTTAATGATTTTTCTTAGTATCCCTAATTTTTGGGTTAGGACTAAGATGCCACCTAGGGCATCTTTTTCCCCCAAAGTTCTTGGGTCCCTAATTTGAAAAGCACTTGAATAGGTCCATTTTTTATTCAATACCCTGAGTTTCATGCCTCGAGACTAAGATGCCACCTAGAGCATCTTAGTCCCCCTTGAGGTATTTTTGGGATTTAATTTCAAATTCTAGCGGGATTAGCCTCCTTTAATTAATGAATTCATATGTCAGCTTGGTGTGGTGTAATTTTAGGATATTAATCATAGATAAGTATAAATACAAGGTTCCTTCTGTCATTCTCTCCTAACAAGAAATCTAAGCATTCAAGAGCAATTCATCAAGAATTTGGAGCTATTATCAATATTCAATCATCATATCAAATATCTTCTTCCATCATGTGTGATTTTTTGCTAACATTTATGATGTAGGATTTTGATTCAAGCAAGAATTTCAAGTTCATATCTATCAAGCAATCAAGAATTTTAAGATCCATATCCATTACATCCATTTCACACAAGTTTGTAGACTTTATAATAAGGGTTTGGTGAGTTGTAGCATTTCATGTTGTTCATTCACCATTTACCTTCATTATTTAATTTCATTTCAAGGTTTAATTACGAACAAGGGGTTTGACCAAGGAAAACCCCCATTCACTAAAAATCAACAAGTTTTTCCTCTCTTGCATGTTTGTGATTGTAGATTTAGATTGAAGACTTGAAGATCATTTGAAGTGAAAATTTGAAAAGTTGCAAAGTTTCATTGCAAAGTTGTCATCTTCATAGAAACTCACTTGGAAGCCAAATCTGAGAGTTTCATAGCTTGAGATCAGAGAAGGAAGTGAAAACATCAAGCCTTATGACCACATTTAAAGATTCTCAAAATTCCAGATGGGACTAAGTCACCACCTAGAGCATCTTAGTCCTTCTGAAGATATTTTTTAGAGATTATTTCAGATCTAGTTTTGACATCTGAAGATTCTGCATTGGCCCCAAAAAATAGAAATAGGACTAAGAAAAAAATAAGGGTGTCTTTGTCCTCCATAGCATGTTTTGATAGCTTCTTTGTATTTTTGGAATCCTCATTGTATTTCTAGACTTCCCAGGTACACATATCCTAACTTCCCATTGCATAATTTCATCATTTAGCTTGCATTACTAGGTTTTTTGAGTTGAATGCTTATTTGTCCTTCCCACGCATTTTCTTGGTGGTGAACTCCTCAAAAACTTAAAGAATCCCTTCCTAGGTGTTCCTTGTTGAGAATTGACTCACCTTGTGAGGTTGATAGTCAATCCAATTAGGGTTCCTAGGACATAATTGAATGATCGAAAGAGAATATGAGTGGTCTAACCCCCACTTTTCTCATTTTCATTGGTTCACATCTATTGATAGTTTAAGGATCATTTGAACTATAAATATGAAATCAACAAAACGATCTTTAAGAGATACAAGGGAAGCAACACTTTCCATTGCATTTTCATGTTGATTATCCTTTCATGGTATGTTGTTGATTGTATACGATTCAAATTTATCTAATAATGTCATTGTGAGGTCCTTATATCGAATAATTTTATCATGATTCGCTTGATATGAACCATTTTTTTTTAATAACTAGGAGGGAATCACCAAATATAGAAATGTATTTAACATTTAATGCTAGTGCTACATGTATACTAGCTATTACAGCTTCATAATCTATAGTATTATTAGTCAAATCTTTTTGAATAGTCAACACTTTTTGAATCATTTTAAATAGTCAACAAATTCTCATCGGGGAGTGATTCTATATTAAGTAATGCTAGAGGATAGGGAGCATCAACTAATTGGTCAGTCAAAGCTTGTACTTTGATTTCCTTTTGAGAGAAAAATTTAAGATCAAACTTAGTTAACAGCATAACCAACTTAGCTAAGTATTTTGATAAATCTATTTTAGAAAAAAGGTGTTTCAAAGGATTAAATTTCATCATCACATGGATTTTAGCATTCAATAAGTAATGCTTGAGTTTACTAGTAGCAAATAGAAGATCTAAACATTTTTTTTCTATCATTGTATATCACATCTCATAATCGATCAAGGTCTGACTAATATAATAAATATGATTTGTTGTCTACCACTTTCATCTTGTTGAGCCAATAATACTATGAGAGTGTGGGTTGATATGTCTCTATAAAGGATAAATGGTTTATCTTGCATAACGGGTTGTAAAAAAAGTGGAGTAGCAAGATAATCTTTCAAAATTTTGAAGGATTGTTTACAGTCCTCATTCCAATTAAACTAAACCTCTTTCCTAAGGATTTGTGTGAAGGATAATGTTCAATCTACTAAGGATGCTACAAAATGACGGATAGCTTGAATTCTTTCTTGTAAAGCGCACAATTGAGAAATGTATTTAGGAGGTGGCATGTTCATGATAGCATCAATTTCTTAATGTCCACCTCAATGCCTCTATGAGATACTATAAAACCTAAAAGAATTCCACTATCTACACCAAATACACACTTTATCAGATTCAATCTTATGTTGTATTTTTATATTCTTTCAAATATCTTCCAAAGGATTTCACATTGTCTTGTTGAGTTAAAGATTTGGCTAGAATTTCATCAACATAATCTTCCAAAATCTTGTGTATGTAAGAATGAAATATCATTTTCATATCTCTTTGATATGTTATTCTTGTGTTCTTTAATCCAAAAGGCATAACTACCCAAAAAAATGTTCCCAAAGTTGTAGTAAATGCTATCTTGTATTGATCTTGAGGGTTGATAAAGATTTGACTATATCCAGAAAATCCATCCATGAACGACTACAAAGCATGTCCCACAGTAAAGTCTACTATCATGTCAATATTAGGAAGGTGAAATCATCTTTTAAAGATGCTTTATTCAATTCACAAAATTTTATACACATCCTAATATGATTGTCAAGTTTGGCAACTGTAATAATGTTCAAGATCTAAAGAGAGTAATTAATAGGTCAGATAAAACCAACTTCAAGGAATTTCTCAAACTCATCCTTAACCAATAAATCTATCTTAGGATTCATCATTTGTATCTATTTTCTCACTAGTTTAGCATCTTCTTCAAGGAATATGTTGTGTGTCACTATCTTAGCATCGATTCCTAAAATATCTAAATAAGTCTAGAAAAAAATTTTGTGAAAGGCATGAAGTAAAGTTGTATGATATTTTTGTTCATCTTCATCAAGGAAATTTCCTATTTGAATAAATTTTTCCTTGTTAGTTGTATCCATCAGTATGTTGATTGTATCTCCCAAAGGAAGTGAATTTTATTTTAGGATTTCAAGATTGTATTTGTCTTTGTCATTGTCTATCTCATTGCTTTCTTTCTCTTCATTTACTTGTTTAGCACTAACCATAGCACATGTGACCCATTTCTTTATAGGAGGAGTGAATGAATTATCATATACTTAGGTATGTGTAGGATCATCATGGAAAAAATAGGCCCTTAAGTGGCAAAAAAATCAGAAAAATCGGAGTTAGGAAACTTGACATTAAAATTTGAATAAGTTATCTATATTATTTCAAAAATATGTAAGAATAGAATTTGTAGAAAATTGAATGTAGTTTCTAAACTACTAAGTTTGTTTAAAAAAAAAAATCTATTTGGTGAAAATTCAAAATTTCAATGCAATAGTACTTAAATTTCAGGGAAAAAATAAGATGTAGGTGTTTGTCTAACCACCCTAACTGCAATAAAATGATAATTATTTTTTATAAAATTTTCAATATAAGTAGAGGACTCGTGTCCCGATGTGATGTATATTTTTTTGTAATTTTTTTCTAAGTAAATAATTAATTATGAATTTTTTATTACAACTTTTAAAAAATATAAAAAAATCGTATGTCTGACCACCTTAACTTGGTCAAAACTTCATGAAATTCATTTTTTATTTTTTTAATCCTATAATATGAGAAGCATAGAATGTGACACATATTTTGGATTCAAAAATGTGATACCGTTTGAAAGCTATAGATGTTTTTCAATCAGTCAATCAATTAGGACTTTAGTCATAATTTGAATAGAAAATAAATAATAATTACTTATTAAATTCAAAGTAAAGCATAATTTATATTGGTGGAAAGCTGAGAATCTCCTTTGTAAACCCTTTTCGTTTCATCAATTTTGGCTAAGAAAAAGTTGTCAGCCACATACCCATCATATTGCCACTTTTTGGCCTGTCATGATCCTGCACATACCCATAGTTCCTGGCATTTCTTTCAAATATTCATCATCTTCAAAGTTCTCTAATGATTCTTCACAAGTTTTATCAATCAATTTAGGATGCTTCAAAGTGAGAGTTTTTTTAGTAGGGTTACACATGATAGTGTTGATGTTGAGTGAGGGGTTTTTTGTTGCTTGCATTATCTTAGAAGGACAATACCCCAAACCACTTCTTTTTTCTTGTGCAAGGATCTATAGGAACATGGATGCCTTGTTTTTCCCTTCCACATCATTTTCCATTATAATCAAGTTTTTTTACAATCTCATAACCTCTACCATAAAGTTTCTCCATCTCTTTCGGGTTTGGTGGTTGTTGATAGTATATTTCATCAAAGTTCATTGTATAGCTCACGTCTTCTTCTAAAGTAGATGAAGTAGATGCTTGTGAGTTTTCTTCTAAATTATCTGTTGGCATTACCATTGGTTGTTTTTTCTTTTCAATTATTTTTTTATAATTTTGTATTCTCCCATAAATGTTGGTGTAAATTCCAAGGAACCCTAATCATCTTCTATTAACTTAGTAATTTCATCAATGCTCGTCTCATGTTCTTCCTTCGTGACCTCGACTTTTGTTGTTGGGTACAATGTTATCAGAGAATCTCATGATTCATTCTTAGCAATCAAATAACTTTTAGGTTCAGGATTATCTTTTAGTGTGTGAACTTTGTTGTCATAAACATATTTCATTACATGGTGTAGGGTAGAAGGCACTCAATTCATTTCATGAACTCATGGTCTCTCCAAGAGGAGATTGTAAGAAATATCATGAGGCATAACATGGACTAGAGTTTGTAATGTTACTTTCCCAAATTTAATAGGTAATGTGATGAATGCAAGCAGTTGTTTTTCTATATTATCAAATACATAGATAGACAAAGAATCAAGACAATGTCACTCTTACCCATATCAATCTTTTCCAAAAGGCTCACACTACACACATTAAGGGCCGAACCTTTTTCAACAAGGGTTCGTTTTATCATGATTTGATTAACATAGGCTATTATCATGAAAGCATCATGTTGCTTTTGAATTTCCAAGGAAGGTAACTCTCTTTGGTGGAAAAAAATATCTAAATTAAGCTCATTCATTGCTTGAACTAATATTTCCACATTGTTTTTAATTTGTATTAGGAGGAACCATAACTTGTTGTAAGGCTATTTGAAGCATACTATGGTAATTTGGTGAAGCTTGAATAAGACCCCATAGGGATATCTTAGCAAGTGTGTTATTAAGTTTTTCAGCAAGATTATATTCCTTTCCACTATTAGAGGGTAACCAAGGAGAACTAGGCAAGATAGGTTGAGGAAAACGTAATGAAACAGGAGTCATTTGTTTTTCCCTATTGTTCCTTGTATTGTATGTTTGAGAAATGGTATTGGGTCATGTTTCTTGTGAAGCATTGTTATTGTCAATTGAAGGCTTGTTTTTAGGTGGTTCTACAACGAGCATGGGTTTTTTTTGAACTTGAGATTTCTGTGAGGGAGGATAAATGATAACTTGCAATGTGATTGCATTAAAGTCTTTGTGTTTCGGTTTGTCATGAAAAGCCTGAGTGGATTGACCTTGCAAGATGAATTCCTCAAGGGCTTCATCTAACATGTCAAATTCATCACTACTAAAGGGCTTGAGGGATAGGTTAAATTTGAAAAAGAGATTTGACGTAATCAAATAACTAATCTTTCCCCAAGGGTCTTGTTTGATGATTAATGCTTTTGTCTTCTAATGATTGAAAAATGTAAACTAACATATCTAATGATGCAATAATGCTAGAAATGAAATAAAATTACAGAAATATAATGCTACTTTTAAATGAAATATCTAAGAAACTATTTTCCTAATGGTGTAAAATCTAACTAAATGAACAAAAAATTAAACACAAAGACAAACTATTTTATAGGACTACTTTCCAGATCTAACAAAAAAAATAGAAATGCATATCAGAAACTGAAAATCACTCAAAAAAATTGTTTCTAAAATTTGTTCAAGGACTCATTTTCCCTATTGTGAATGGCTCCCAAATTAAGTCTGATAACAAGAACATAAATGTAAATCAAGCACCAGAAATCACTTAAACATTTAGCTGAATAGGTGTGTACATGGACTCATTTACCAAGTGGTGAATGGGTCCTAGATTAGGGTTTTCTAAATTTGACTTTTTTTCTTTTGTTTTTCTTTTTTTTCTAAGTTGACCCTATGTGTTTGTTGTTTCAGGTCTGTAACAGTCAATTCTATAGCATATTTTCCATATTTGAAGTCTCCAAATGCAATGTTGACTAAGTTTGAATGATGAATAAGGTGACTATATTCAATGTGCAATATAAATCTAAATGATTGAATGATTATTTAAAGTGTAAATGCAAGAATATGAGTCCACGAAATGTGGAACATTTTTCCTTAGCAAAAAACTTGAAATCAACTTCAATAAAATAGGATCTCATTTTTGAATAAATAGGATCCTGTTTGGGTTTGAGACCCTAAGCCAAAAATGGTATACCATTCTAAAATGGGATCCTGTTTTATAAAATAACATTTTTTTATGTTTTTATGAAACAAGATCCTATTTTCAAATGGGATCCCAATTTTTAAGAAGTGGGATCCTGTTTTGAAAATGGGATCCTATTTCAAAAAAACATTATTTTTTATTATTATAAGAAATGGGATCCCGTTTTAAAACGGGATCCTATTTCTTAAAATCATTAAAAAAAATTGTGAAAAGGGATCCCATTTTCAAAATGGGATCTTGTTTTTTAAAATTTTACTTTTTGGTCAAGTTTTTGTTTTGTTTTTTTGTTTAGGAAAAGGCTTAGGGACACAAACCTAAGCTTTGGACCTGGTTTGACCTACAAGTTGAAGGTCTTAGCAATGTCACAGGAAAATAGTGACTTTGGGCATATGTCTGAAGACATTTTTGTAGAATTTTTTGACGAAATTAAAACCCATTATAGATGAGAGTGTAGATTCTAAATATGCAATTTTTTTACAAATGGGTTATTTTTTCTATTTTTCAATTATTTTTTGATGAAACAAGTCCATAAACTTGAATTATTAAGGTATTTTAGTATTTTAATAACTTTTTATTAACATAATTTTTTGAAAAAAAAGTTGTATGAAATCGTACTTCAGACAATTCTTTTTCAATTTGAAAAAAAATCAAAAAACAATAAGTTTCAGTCATATTATGTGTGACGTACATGATTTTTCAAAACACGAAATATGGCCAATAAAAAATTAACAAAAAAATATTCAATAAAAAATTACAAAAAAAAATGGAAAGAATGCTTTAATGAGTTGCAAATATTTTCCCAAAAATATTTAGAAAATAATGATTATTTAAGTCAAAATATGGATGGCGTACACGTGCATGGTATGATAAAAAAAAGTGACTTTTAAATAGTGGTTTCTCGAAACTCCTATTGAAAATTAGTTTGTATCATAGGGGTATTGAAATAAATTACATATTTGGAAACTAGACTCCGAGTAAGTTACATTTTATTATTGGTGACTTCTTCTAAGATTCCATCTGTAAGTGCTTCAAATATTAAGGTCAAATGTGTCAAATTTTGAAAATCAAGGAAAACACTTCAACTAAATGGCCAAAAAGTGGACTCAACTTCTTTCCAGCACCCTTAATTCAAAACTAGACTCAGATCTAATGCAATTTTTCTAATTTTTAGTCAATATAAGCAATGCAAACATGTAAATTTATCCTAAATGAAATGTTCAGTAATACATTCCAAATCAGAAATTAAGATGTTCAAAAGGTCGAGTTCACCAAAATGAAACATAGGAAAAAGGAAGTGACTATAATATGACCCTATTTTCCCCTATTTCCATTTAATAAATGAGATCCAAACCATGAAGCAACTATTAACCCAAGAACATGAGTCAAATCAAGGTTTGAATCTTGCAACTTCTCCTTTATGCAAGGATGGGGGGGTGGGGTGAGCCAAACAAAACCTTGGGGAGAAGAATTTAAGCTATCAAAACAACTCCAATCCTAAGTTTACAAAATGCAATGAAGAGATCTATCACAAAACACAAAGAAACAATGAGTTATTTGGAAAAATAGAGATTGAAGAATGTTGTGCACCTATTAAAAAACTTTTTATTTTTGCCACCTTATCAAGGACTCATTCACCAGGTGGTGAATGAGTTCTAGTAGACTTTTCCAAGAGGCATTGAATCAGAAACTATGACTTGTGAACTTTGAAATTTTACAACCTTTAAAACCCTAACAGGAACTCATTCACTAGGTGACAAATGGGTCCTTGTAGGCTCTTACAAAAAACTTTGAATCTAACCTGGAAGTTCCAAACCTACAATTCTTTCTTGTATCTTGAAATCACTACTTTCGGATATAGATTTGTTAATAATCTGCAAAACAAAATTTGCTGTTTGTTGGTGGATAGGGTTTTTCCACAATAAAACCCCAAATTTTGTAATTAAACCTTGATGATGAATATAAATCTAAAACATGAGACATGCATGCAATCCTAACCTTTAGCACGTGTCTAAGATTAAAATCTCTAATAATGCCAAGAAACCCTACTCGATTGTGTTAGAATAGGATCCTAGAATGATACATGAACAATGCAAAGGACCTACTTTAAGAGATCCTAATTCCCCTTAATAAGTCACAAATCTGATTATACCTCTCTTCAGGCTGAAAATAGATTTATAGTAGAAGATGAAATCACTTAGGAAATAATTCATTAGGCTTGGTTGCATGTCTTGTGCACCTCCCAAAACCTAGAATCCATCATGATTCTCCATAGGCATCTATCATCACTTCTTCAATAATGCTTGATCTTTGACAACAAAATGAGCTTGAGGACCTACACAAACAATTTAATTTTTCTCCAAAAATTCACTCTTGCATTCTCCTTGAATGTGAATGCTTGCTATTAGGACTTGAAGTCTTGAAAATCTAGTTGAAACATAGTAAAATTATCTTGTATTTATACTTAACCTAAGATTAAATCCCGAAATTCTATTATCACAAGCCAACAACAAATCTAGGATTTGAAATATCATTATAATACCATCAAAAACATATCCAAAAGAGGGTTCCTAGATCTAAGTGAGGACGCATTCACCATGTGGAAAATGGGTCTTAACACACTTAGCAAGGACACACTTTGGGGATTGTGAAATGATATGTGAAAAGGGTCTTAGAACCTAGTGAGGACCCATTCACCAGGTGTCGAATGCGTTCTAAGTCACTAACCTAGGACACATACCTTGTAAAATTAAGCGTGGTGTAATATCATTTAAGAGTATCAGGTTTTATCTCTCAGAGTTTGTGATTAACTAGGCTTGGATTTGAATTAATGGAGCCAATTAAGGAAAATTAACCTCAATTAATAAATAAATCCCTAAATTAGTGTGAAAGTGTAAAGATACACTTTACAACACCCTAAATAAGGCACCATTTAGTCCATTTTATTATTAATTATTCTTCACATATTAATTGTGAAAATGGGATACTTTTTTCTACACTACACTTGAGGGCTATAAACTAAAGTCACTTTAAAGTAAATAATTCCATCATCCTACTCACATGTTTGCACATTCATTTATTCCAAAGGTGGTAGAACAAACAAGTGATTTCAACCTTAATTTTCAAATCATTCAAATTATTTTCTAGCATTGATCATAATATTAGAAGTACAGATAAAACTAGCCATAAATGATATTAGTTAAAAATCTACTAAAAAATGAATAATCTATATGCATTTATGGATAATTAAGTGGTATTTTTTTGTAATATTTTAAATTTCCTACTATTTAATCAAGCTAGGGTTTGTTTGAATTTACTTACTTTATTTAGTGAATCTTATGTTGTAAGTAATTTTTCATTGTCTTCACTTGGTCAATGTAATTGTGAATATAATACTCTTGCATTTTTGAAATGAGTTGTGTTTAATCTAACATTGGTAAACCCAATAGGCTTCTTAACCAAGACCTAATTGTCTAGTGATTTAATTTTGTAAAAAAACCTATGCGTTCCCAATGCATAAGCCACATTTTGTAATAGATTTCAATATAGAGCCAAGTTTTCTAGAGAATCTATTATCTCCATGACTAAGTGAGACTTGTTTTTTTCTATTACAATAATTCCTAAACACTTGCTCCCATTTTAAATATATAGATCCTAGATGTAGGCAAACTAGTTTTTTTGAATGTTTTTGTTAGCACCAACTCAATATATGAAATTAATTAGCAATATAAATCATAATATATAAATTTGAAGAAAAAAGTCGGTGAAATATTGGTAACATTAAAAAATTACTTCATTAGAAAGGTCTTAAACTTGAATTCCTATGTAAATTATAAAATTAACTTTAACGGATTACTCCAGGAATATGTTAAGACAAGAGTAATTACAATATAAAGTGGTTTCCCTATCATGGACCTAATGGCCCAACTAAATTAGAACTAATTATTTTAGATTAAATTGAGCCATTTATTATTGACAAATTTGAGGAATATTTTAGGATATCCTATATTTTTTGTGCCAAGTTTTAGCAGTAAATTAAAAACTACAAATTCCTATACATGTGGTGATGATTTTAGTAGACATTCAATGCCAATATTCCAATAGATTGCTTGAAATTTCTCTATTTGTTGTAGAACATATTTGTAAATCCCTAAGATTTGATAATATAATTCTCTATTTCAAATTTTACTCTTTTCTATGCAATATCTAATTATACCTAAGGAAATGTACATGAGACCATGCTCTGAAGGTTATAATTGCATCACCAAAAAACACATTTATTCTAATTTAAATGTTGACATATATGGATGCATAATACTCAATTTTTTTATTATTCTTCTTCTTGGGAATACTTTAATAAAAAAAGTATGATTTTATTTAGACATCAAAAAGGAATAATATCTAAGGATTTCATGAATTTTTTAGATCGAAGCAATCTAATCCAAAAATAGATTTTAGGAAAATTTTCAAAGAATGGTTCCTATATTAAGATAGGAAAATCATTAGAGTTTATAAGATTGAAGTGAAGCCATATGACCTTCCCTTTTGGATCCTAAATAGAGTGTCTTTTCTCAAACCAATGTGGTAGCTAAGTGAACTTGATAAGATTCATTTGAGATAGCATAGGAAAGGACCCCTCTTTCCATCCACTCCCAAACTATTTGATTCCACAAGTACTACCAAGGAGGGTCTTGACCTCTTGGATTCAAAACTATTAGAATATAAAATTTTATCAAACAAATGTAGAATATTTATCCTAAAACACTTTATTGATGAAACCAAGAACGAAGTGGAGAGATTAGGGTATGGCTATCCATTTGATGAGTTAGAGGAACTAATCAAAAACTACATGACTAACGAAGAGATTGGTAAAGGAAGAAATTATTTTGTACAAATATGCACGTGGGTAAAAATAAGATATTGTACAATAGAAAAAAGTATTTCTTGCTTGATATGGGAATAATTGATGACAAATTGGACTTAATGAGGCCTTGATTTAGTGTTGTGAGGTATTTTTCACGTCCACATTAGGTCTTGGACCCTTGTAAATGCATCTAACAATGTATTGTAAAGGTGTTGTAAATTGGTGTAAAAGACTTTCACGCCTCTCTAGACTTAATAAACCCATATTTCCCTAATTCAACATTGTAAAATATATTTAATTGAATTATCACATTAATATCGAAGGCTTGTAAAATAAAGTTAATGTTAATCCAGTGTTGTAATGTATCTTACACATTCACATTCGATGTTGTTCCTTTTCAGGCTAAGTAGACCTCATTTTAGTTTTGTAAAGTGTATTTAATGACACTTTCACATTGAATTTCATGTCCTAAGCCATAATTGACCTTTCCATCATCATTAATAGGCCCTTGTTGACCCATATTGTGCATTCTGAGGAATAATTTGATGAAATAACTGACAAAGTCACCATATAAACCTTATTCCCTTACTTCCTAGCATCCTAGCTACAAAAATGGGCCTGGTGGGACCCATCGCCCTTGATGGTGATTGAGTCCCATTTGAGCCATTTTTGGGGTTTAAGCAAGAAATTTTGGATTTTAAGTATTATTTTCTTCCATTTCAGCCTTAGGGATCCAATTAATGGGTAAATAAGGTGAATTGTCTGTAAATACAAGTCTCTAAACCCTAATTTATATCTCTTAACTCATTCAAAAACCATTCTTCATTATTCATCCATCATTCTTCTATTTCAAGTCAAGCAAGGTAGGGTTTTATCATCTCAAGTCACCTAGATAGCATTTTCAAACATTCAAGGACAAATTCTTCATGTTGTTGCAGCAATCCAATATCAATCATCATTGAAAGGTATTAATCCCTTCATTTCATGTCCATTCTTCATGGTATTTCTTCATTTGGTTTAATTACCTAAAATGGGTTTGACCAAGCAAACCCCCATGGCCTAACATTCAACATTTCTCCTTCTTGTCTTGTGTGTTTGCAGATTTAGGCATCTTGGAAGCTTGGAAATAATTAAGAACCAAGTTACAAATTTTTTTAAGTCTTCTCTTCATTTTCCAAGGAAAAACATCAACAAAAAGTCACTTTCAGACCTAAAAAATCAAACTTTCAAAGGCAGACACCTATGAGGAACCGAAGTGCAAACCAGAGACTTCAGTTTCCACTTTTGGATTTTCAAAAATTCAAAAGTGGACTGATTCACCATGGATGGTGAATGAGTCCCACTGCCAAGCCTGAAATAGGTTTTCTATAGATTTTGATACCCATTTGTCTAAAAAAACCTCTGAAATAATTTCCCAGATATGGGACTAATTCATCCAGAATGGTGAATGAGTCCTAGTAGGCTAAATTTCCAACATCAACTGTATTCTAGAGGTCATTTCTAGTCTCCATCAAGATCTCAGGTGCACACTTTTAGTTTCATCCATTTATGTTGTAATTTGCATTCATTTCTAAATGTTTTCGCACATCACAATATGTTTTCCAATAACTTGCATTTCAATAGTTTTTTCTTAATGATCAATAGCTTTTATTAGTTATTTTAATTTAGTGTATCTCATCTAGGCACATTTCATGCATATTTCCATTATACTTGCATTAGTTTGAGTGAACCACCAAGGTTTTTGGCCTATCTCTCCTTTTAGGTGAAAAACCCTAAGACTATAAGAGAGCTATAGCACCCAAAAATCTATGGTTCATTTTGGTGAACCTAACTTTCAAGTACTTTCTTGTCTAATTTGGAGTCCTTCATCATATATCTATCTTGCATTAACCTTGCATTAGGGCTTGCATGGATTAATTTGCATGCTAGGTTTCAAATTTTGCATTCATGAAAAGTGCATTTAGGTTGCATTTTTGGCATTAATTTTTTTTACATTGGAATTCTCATCTTAGGTTTGATCTTACAACTCAAAAACCATCAAAATCACTCAAAATTTTCTAAAATTTTTGAAAAAAATCCCCACTAGGACTCATTCACCACCCTGGGCGAATCAGTCCCTTTTCACCCCTAAAACTGCCTTTTATAGAACTAAAAACCATATTTTTAATCTTTTTTTTGGTGCCATTATCTAGCTGTATCAGTTGGTTGAGTTTTTGTAACATGCAATTCATTAGATTTAGCCTAAATTAGCTCATTTCATGCATTGCCTAATTTCAATTTTGCATTCACAAAATTTCATTTTCAGATAATTGCATTGTGTAATAAAAAAATTATCTTACTTGAAAACTAAAAATTGCATTTCAAGTTTGTATATTTTGTATATTTTACTTTTTCCAAATTTTAGTTTCAATCTTCTGCAAATTTTCAAATAAAATGTTAGTCTGTAAGCATGTTAGTCGTTCATTCACTGCATTTCCTAGTTATGAAAGTCTCTTAGTGCAAGAGAATGAAAACGAAAATTTTAACCTTCAAATTGCACCCCCTCCTACCTCTCCTATTTGTGTGGATGATGTGATAGAAGACCATACAAACATAGATAACCATGATGATCATAATTGTTCTCCCAATACCTCTCCTTTTAGTGACAAAGGTATCTTGGTGAAAAAAGGTACAATCATGTGAATCATGAGGATCTTGTTTTTCCTTCTCCTTATCCCCTTTGGGAATATATTTTAGCACAAGAGAATGAAATCATAGACACCTTCTTAAACATCACCTTACCTAATTACCATTCTTCTTTGGACTGTGAGAATGATTTCAAGGAACATGAGATTACAAATGATGAGGATATGTTGGTCTATCACAACCCTCTTTATGATCCTTCCCCTATCTCTCCTATTTTGAAAGACATTCTGGAACAAAGAAATGAAGTCATAAATGATCATGATAATCATACTTGTTCTTCTCCTAGTATCTCCCCTAGTTGTAAGGAAGATTCTTTTATGTTAGAAAACACAACCAATGAGAGTCATGAGAATCTTAGTTGTCCCCTTTCACCTAAGGAAAACCTTATTGAGAAAAAAAATTCAACCATTGATCATTCCCCTACTTGTGATGAAGTCATTTTAGAAGAACCAATCCTTGAATTTCAAGAACATTTGGTTTGTTGCTCTCCTAAACACTCTCCTCCTAGGGAGAATATCATGGTGTTAGAAAATGACAACAATAGTAATGTGTCTTCCTTAGCTCATGATAAAAAGGTGATTCTAGAATTCCCTTTATTAGACATACATCAATCCAAGACTGTTGAGGATATGAATGCGCAAGTGTCCATTAGATCCCCCTTGATCAATGTACCTCATACATAACCCATGAGACATCCTAACAACCCTCTAATTCTCTACTCACCTTCACATAAACAACAAACTCAAAATAAACCTGAACTTGTCCTTTACCCTCCTAAGAATAATGTTTCATAGAAATTGAGTCATAAAATTGTTGCTCATATGTATAAGACTCAAAACAATCCACAACCACCACAACCAACCCCGAGACCCTTAACATTGCCCAATCCTACCCTACCTAACCCTTTCTTTCCAAATCGAAAGGAGTATGATCTTTTTGAGCAACTTAAGAATACTCCTTCTAAGATATCATTGTGAGGCCTTATTCAAGCCTCCCCTCACTATCACAACATGATCAAAAAAACCTTACAATAAGTTCTTGTCTCTTCTAATGTAAAACCAAATGGCATAGAAGCCATCATTCATGGACTAAACAATGACATTATTTTCCACCAAAGTGAACTCCCCTCTTTTGATGTGCAAAAAAAAATGCTCCTTTCATGATCATAGCACAATAAAAATGCAAAGGGATAAAGATAACTCTTGTAGATACTAGTTATGACCTTAATGTGTGTAGTGTGAACCTTTTGGATAGGCTTGGCATTGATTAATCAAACATTCAACCCAATTCCTTATCTATTAAGTGATTTAACAGTGTTGAAAAGAAACCACTTGGGGTAATCATTCTACCTCTTACAATTGGAGTGGCCACATTGAATACACCAATCCATGTTATGCCTTATAAACTTTCATGTAATCTTATCTTAGGCAGACCATGGATTCATGCAATGAATGAGGTTCCCTTTGCTCTTCATCGTAAAATGAAATATATCTACAACAATGTAATCCACACACTTGACATTGATCCTAAGCCTTATAGTGTCTTATAACTTGAGAAAAACAAAGACAATCCCTTCAACACATCAACCTCAACTACACAAGTGGAACCCATTAAACAAAAATACAAACAACAACATATAGAACAAGTTACAAAGCTATTAGAAGATGATTGGGGTTCTTTGGATTTCAAACATGAATTCATAGTTGAGTACAAAATCATACACAAAGATTCAAATAGGGGAAATGAAAAAGCAGACAACCCTTCAAAAATTTCCACCTCAACCACTTTAAATAGCAAAAAAAAATACACAACCACCTTTGATGGTGCTTATCACCAACCACCAACCGATCCAAAAGTAATGAAAAAGCTTTATGGAAAAGGGTATGAGCTTATGAAACAACTTGGCTATAGTAGAAAAAGATGTGGTGCTAATGAACAAGGTATCCAAAACCCTATAGACCCTATCACACAACAAACCACTCATGGTCTTGGTTATTGTCCTTTGATAGAAATTTCCATGCCTTCACTCAATACCACCACTCTCACACAATAATAGTGGTTTACAATTTTTTGGCCAAACTGGACACTGAAATTATTATTTTTAACTGAATCTTCACATTCGGGCACCTCTAGCGGCTAAACTGTGAGGAATTTGAAGATGGTGTAAACTAGAGTCTCATCAAATTTTCTCTATAGATTCTAAAAATATTTTTTTCAAAATTTTTGGAATCAAATTGCACTTCTTTTTCCATCTCCCACAAAAATTGATTTTTTCAGAAAACAACATTTTTAAAAAGTGACTTACACCATATAACGATAACTTTTTTTCCATGAAGGATAAAATTCTAATTCTTTCAAATTTAGATTTGTAACTCTGATATATAGTGCTTCCACTTGGTTAGATAATTTTTTATTGAATATTTTTTCCTTAATCAAGTTTCAAAGTCAAACAAATTACAACAAAGCGACCGTATAATGAACTTTTTTTGTATATGTCAAAATTTTATTTTATTTTTTGTTGGATCAAGGACTTCAATATCTGGTGCACTCATATTTTTCAAATTTTTTTTATAATATTCTATTTTTCCACATGTGAAGAACAAAGAAATTCATTTTCGATGAAAAACCTATGTTTAATAAAACTTAAAAAACAAATACATAACAAAACCATAACATATTAAAATTATATTCATTGGATAGCTTGTTCTAAGGAATACCATAATCATTTGAAATAAATTTTAAATGAATTCATTTGATCCCCCAAAAGCTGAATCAAAAGTGATTTTTTATCAGCATTTTAATAGGTGTAAAGGAGATGCATTTATAGGTATGGTTTAAAACTATCGAGGTTCTATCCAAGGGGGTTTGATCTAAGGTGATTTGATCAAACCCTCTTCAATTGGAATCCTTAAAATGGAACATTTTAAGGCTTAAATCATTATATTTTCTAAAAATATGTGATTTCAGCTAAAATTTGTTCCTCTCAGGAATTGTAAACCACTATTATGACAACACAAACTGTAAAGCATCCTGAACTGATCGACACTAGTGGTCTTGATCATTCTCCTTTGAAAGAAATCAAACAAACAAATAAACCTTCTCTTAATGTCAATGTCATCTCATAAAACACTAATGAATTGACTTTGTTAGATTTTAAAACCTCCTGTAAAGGAGAAAATAGAATCTCACAATCTATATAGTATTGCATAGATATGAAACCTAATACTAAGAAATATATATCTTTGAATCAAACCATAGGAATATCTTCTCTCATTGATCAAGAAGGTATTTTGTCAAGACTCCTCCAATATCACTTGATCTCTCTCCCTTTGTACCACAAAAAAAAAAAATCATTGACATTTTCATGGTCTTTTAGGTCTTTCTCTTGTGATGTTTGAATTGCCTTGCTTTGATGTAATGTTGCAATGTAACTTATACATTCACATTAGGTCCTTAAAATTCAAATTATGACATCTTTTGAAGGTGTTGTGAAGCATTGTAACACATTTCTACACTTTTCTAGACTCTTCTCATTACAAATCACCTAAAAATCACCTTTTCATCACTTATCAAGTTCTATTTTAAAGTATTGTAAAGTCCTATAACAAGATTTCACACTTTTCTAGGCTTCTTATCACTATTTACACCTTTCTTATGCTTTATATGACCCCTTTATGCACTCATAAGGCTTAATTAAGTGTATTTTTTAATATAAACCCAAAAAATAACATTAAATGTGACTTAATTCCAAACACCCACTTACAAACCCAAGGTGGGACCCATTCGCCATGGGTGGCAAATTAGTCCCTCTTGATCCAAATTCAAAATAATTTAAAATTCATTTTGGTTTTTTATTTAAAAATACCTTATGTTGACCTATGATGATGTATTATTGGGTTATTAGGGCATAAGTGTGTATAAATAAGTTTTTTTCTTCTCATTTCAGCCCCCGTTTACTTGCATTCATTCATTCAACATCAATGAGAATTCAAGCACTTTGCATCATTCAATCCAGCACTTATCAAGCATCTTGGAGCATCCATTGACATTTCTTCAAATTTCTTCAACAAGGTTGTGGTGAGTTTAGGACACTTTCATGTTGTTCATTCATCATTCCTTGCTCATTTCACTTATTTTCTTCATTAAGGGTTTGATTACCAAAGTGGGATTTGACCAAGGCAAATCCCTATACTCTAACCCTTTAACCATTTTCCCCCTTTTGCATGTGTGTTTGCAAAATTTTGTATGCATATTTGTCAAGAAATAAGGTGTTGAAAGGTGGTCAAGAAGTCAACAAAGTGTTTCAAGTCAACTAAACTCTATTTCAAGCTTGGAGAAAACCTACATTCTATTTTATGCAGATTTGACTTCGTCAACCTGACAAGAAGACAAGTGAAGATCTGGAGCTACAAAATTGACCTTTGATTTCATAAAATTTTGGAGGACTGATTCACCATCAATGGTGAATGAGTACCACCTTAAGGATGAAAAAGGTGATTTTGTCAGATTTGAGTTCCTGACAGTTGGAAAGCATTTTTTAGGTGTTTTTGTTAGAAGTAGGACTAATTCACCATTAGTGGCAAATGAGTCCCACTGGTGATTTACATTGATCTCTGCTAGATTTCAAAGGATTCTAGATTCATCATCCAATTCCAAGGTGCACTTTGTTTTACCTTGTTCAATTATGTTTGCATTAGTTTTCATTTCTATTGCATTTTTTCTATATCACATTGTGATTTCAAACATTACATATTACATTAGTTTTGCATTAATAATCAATCAATTACATCATTTACTTACATCTACATCATTGTATTTAGTCTTAATTACATCATTCAATCCTCTATTTGAGTGAACCACTTCAATTTTGGGGTTCTATCTCTCTCCTTTTAGGTGAAAGATCTTAAGAGTGCAAGAGAAGCACATAAAACCATAAAAATTTTGGTTCACCCTCCAAGAACTCAAAATAAATTTTATAACAAAAATTCATTTTGCACCTATCACAGAGTTCATGGCCACTCCACTAATCAATGTAAGGATTTGAGCAGTAAAATCCAACATTTTAACGAGTTTGGTGTTCTTCCTTATGTGGGGGGAACCTAATTCCATTAATTGATATTGATTCTCACTCTTCCTTACATCTTGTCAACCATTTTGTCTCACCCTTGTCTTGCACTAAATGGGGGCAAGTGGTTATGTAGCCTTGACCTTGTATGTCACTTGTAGTTGCCTCCTTTGCCTAGTCATTAACCTTTCATTAACAGATAAGAGCAAGATTGGTACATGGATGATGTTCCTTAAGTTGGCTCACATGTGACATACTCCCCTTTTCATGATGTAGCTTCTCAGAAACATATGACTTGGCATAGGGCTTTTTGAGTAAGATCCTGTGTCTAGATATGTGTAGGATCAGGATGGGCCAAAAAGTTGCAATATGATGGGTATATGGTTGAGGAATTTTTTTACGCAAAATTGATGAAACGAAAAGGGTTTTTAAAGGAGATTCTTTGATTTACACCAATATAAATTATGCTTTACTTTGAATTTAATAAGTAATTATTATTCATTTTCTATTTGAATTACGACTAAAGTCTTGATTGATAAGTTGATTGGAAAACATCTATAGATTTCAAACAATATCACAATTTGTGAATCCAAAACATTCATCACATTCTATACTTCGCATGCTATAGGATTAAAAAAATAAAATTGAATTTCATGAAGTTTTGACCAAGTTAAGGTAGTCAAACATAAGAGTTTTAAATTTTTTAAAAAGTTGTAATAAAAATTTCATAATTAATTATTTGCTTGGAAAAAAAATACAAAAAAATATGCATCACATTGGGACATGAGTCCTCTACTTGTATCTAAAATATTATAAAAAATTATTATCATTTTATTGTGGTTAGGGTGGTCAGACAGACACCTACATCTTATTTAAATTCCCTAAAATTTAAGTACTACTGCATTGAAATTTCAAATTTTCACCAAACAGATTTTTTTTTTTTAAAACAAACCTAGTATTTTAGAAACTACATTAAATTTTCTATAGATTCCATTCTTACATATTTTTAAAATAATATAGATAACTTATTCAAATTTTTATGTCATGTTGTCTAACTCTGATTTTTTTAATTTTTTTTCCACTTAAGGGCTTGGTTTTTCCATGATGATCCTACACATACCTGCCTCCTTCTTCTACTTTAAATCAATTGCTCATAATAATGGTTTTTGTAACCACTTTAAAGTGGGGACATACATCACCACTCACATTTCATTATGCGATTTCTTTCTTATTGCAATGCATCCTCTTCTTGGTGGTGTCATTGGGCTTGATTCCCTCCAAAAGCGTGATACTTTTCTAACACATCCTCTCTTGGAAACATTAAGCATGATGTTCCCTAATATTAGACCTTGCACGAACTAAGTAAAATCCCTTTGAACATTCTTTACACCATTTACAATGTCTATTAGTGTCAAACATACAAATTTTTGCTTACCTCATAGAGCTCAAAAATCATTTTCATTGTGGTGCCTTATTAAAGTCATTAGGAGGTATAACTTTGGTATGGTTGAGCCAAAAATTCCATTCTAAGGCATGAATTTTTCCCATAGCCACCTTGTGGATTCCTCACCCCATGGACAACTAGAAGTTTTGTGGCCCCCGAGTGAGTATACTTTGGACTTCTCACCTGATGGACAACCATGAATTTCGTCACTGCAGAGTGATCATGCATTTTGTACAAATAGCCTAGATTTGATCCACATGTTGGACAAATGGTTGAAGCTTTATCCACCTTTTTATTTTCACTCTTCTCTTCCTTATAGTTATTGCCATTGTATGATCATGCATCTTGTTTTGCTGCAAATCATTCACCTTGTGTGTGTCTTTCTATGTTTATATTGGTTTCACTTAGGATCTTAGATCCTGGGGGCTTGCACAACCTCCTTTGATCTTTTTCATTCTTTGTCACCCATATTGGTATGATTGGACCCTTCTTGAATGTCTACTTTAGCATCAGTTTGAAGCAAGTTCATACTCTCACTAAAGTGGAGGCTAAATGTACCAGAGAAAAAAGTATTTCTTGCTTGATATGGGAATAATTGATGACAAATTGGACTTAATGAGGCCTTGATTTAGTGTTGTGAGGTTTTTTTCACATCCACATTAGGTCTTGGACCCTTGTAAATGCATCTAAACATGTCTTGTAAAGGTGTTGTAAAGTGTTGTAAAAGACTTTCACACCTCTCTAGACTTAATAAACCCATCTTTCCCTAATTCAATATTGTAAAATATATTCAATTGCATTATCACATTAATCTAGAAGGCTTGTAAAATAAACTTAAAGTTAATCTAGTGTTGTAATGTATCTTACACATTCACATTGGATGTTGTGCCTTTTCATGTTAAATGGACCTCATTTTAGTGTTGCAAAGTGTATTTAATCACACTTTCACATTTAATTTTGTGTCCTAAGCCATAATTGCCCTTTACATCATCATTAATAGGACCCTACTGACCCATATTGTGCATCCCATGGCATAATTTGATGAAATAACTGACAAAATCACCATATAAACCTTATTCCCACACTTCTTGGCATCCTAGCTAGCAAAATGGCCCCTGTGGGACCCATTTTCCATTAGGGGTGAATCAATCCCATCCAAGTGGGACCCATTCACCCTTGATGGTGAATGCGTCCCATTTGTGCCATTTTTGGGGTTTAAGTGAGAAATTTTGGATTTTAAGTCTTATTTTCTTCCATGTCGACCTAAGGGATCCAATTAATGGGTTACAAATAAGGAGGATTTCCTATAAATACAAGTATTTAAACCCTAATTTATATCTTTGAACTCATTCACAAACCATTCTTCAATATTCATCCATTATTCTTCTATTCCAAGTTAAGCAAGTTAGGGTTTTATCATTTCAAGTCACCAGGATAGCATTTCTAGACATTCAAGGATAGATTCTTCATGTTGTTGTGGAAATCCAAGATCAATCCTCATGGCAAGGTATTAATCCCTTCATTTCATGTTCATTCTTCATGGTATTTCTTCATTTGGTTTACTTACATAAAAGGGCTTTGACCAAGGCAAGCCCCCATGCCCTAACATTCAACATTTATCCTTATTGTCTTTTATGTTTACAAATTTAGGCATCTTGGAAGCTTGGAAATCATTAAGAATCAAGTTGCAAATTTTTTAAGCCTTCTCTTCATTGTATAAGGAAAATCATTAACAAAAAGTCACTTTTAGACCCAAAAATCAGACTTTTAGAGGTAGACACCTATCAGGAACCAAAGTGTAGACCAGAGACTTTAATTTCCAGTTTTCAATTTTTATAAATTCAAAAATGGATTGATTCTCCATGGATGGTGAATGAGTCCCATTTCCAGACCTAAAATAGTTTTTTCTATAGTTTTTGATACCCTTTTGTCCAAAATGGGCTCCATAATAGTTTCCTAGATCTAGGATTAATTCATCCAGAATGGTGAATGAGTACTAGTAGGCCAAGTTTCTAGCATTGATAGCATTCCAAAGGTCATTTTCAATCTCCATCAAGATCTTAGGTGCACACTTTTAGTTTCATCCATTTATGTTGTATTTTGCATACATTTCTAGGTGTTTTTGCATATCACAATTTGTTTTCCAACAACTTGCATTTCAATATTTTTCACTTAATGATCAATAGCTTTGGTCAATTATTTGCATTTTTTTTAATCTCATCTAGGAACATTTCATTTATATTTCCATTATAATTGCATTAGTTTGAGTGAACCACCAAGTTTTTTGGCCTATATATCTCATTTAATGTTGAACAATATTGATATTCTAGGAGTTGCACCCTTAATAAATGCTTGCATTCTGGCTCCTGAGGAATGTTTCATAAAGGTCAGGTAGACAACTTATTAGGATTCAAAAGTGGTTACCCTAGTGACTACAAAGGAGAAAATCCTTACAAAAAGGTACCCAAGGGAATATTAAATCACTAGCTCATTATAACATAATAGAGGCTAGTGGAGAGAATAAACAAGAATCTTAGGAGATATTGTAGACTATTGCTTCACCCCAAAATCCTAGTCTTAATGGAATCCCCTTTGAAATGAAATTGATGAATTTGGAAGAATGAGAAAGAGTTGTCAAGAATGTGAAATCCTTATCTAATGAAAAAATGTTTTAGATGATGAATTTATCATGTATGATAAATTAAATGAAGAATTATAACTTAATTATATAAAATATATTTTTTTATTCATACCAAGAGTGTAAAGGATATAGATAATGTAATAATTTTTATCATTAATTTTAGAAGTCCCTATCATACTATATGAACCTTGACATCTACTTTTGCACTACAATACAAATATATTAGATACTTTAGACTAGTGTATCAAATAGGATTATATGCCATGGTTTTGTAGAGAATAAAATCAAAGGGAGAATACCTTATTTGTCCCATTATTTTTCTAACCTTGCAACAATATTAAGCATTGGAGCACATAATTTCTTATAAAGTAAAATGCCTAACATTTTCCATATGTTTCTACCATAGAATATATGTCTAACTTGACTCATGCAATCAACTAGTTTTTTTTATAGGTGGACATCAACAATAACCATTAGGTGGGGTCAAACTAAAATTAGAGTAAGATATATATTTCATCTTCAATGGTATATAAAAATCAACATAAATCTAATCCAATAAGATGAAAGGAAGTGTAGAGGGATGCAAGAAATTAATTCAAATTCATTCTATATTAGACTTTGTAGATAAGATTTCATAAGGGGAAGAATGTAATATCCCATCATTTATTATTCTAGAAAAGGCTAGTGATTAGGGAAGAATAATAAGAACCTTATAATGAAATTTCTATCTCAATCAACATTGGTGGAGCACAAGTGCGAGCAAGGGTGGAAGAAAAGGAATTTTGAAATTCAAAGCAATGGGAAAGGAAACAGAGCAAGATCAAAAAATCTACAGTTGAATCAAGAGCTGGAGTTGTGTCAAAAGCAAGGTAAGGATGACCAGGATGATGTGGACTTCATAAACAAAATACAGGTGGAACCTGGGGGAAAGGAAATTCTCTATTTGGGGTAAAACCTAATGGAAAATCTTCTTTTCCTCCAGTGCAAAATATTTCATCTCCAGTAGGAGGTAAGTTTTCTATCTCTATTCCAGATCAGCTCATTGACCATAATATAGCTCTAATGGAACGAACTCTGGTAGGAAATTTTATGGGCCCTAGACCAAATATTGAAGTGGTCAGGGAGTTTGTTAAAAATAAATGGAGAACTAGTGGAAAGTTTCTGTTGCTGCTCTTCCAAAGGGTTTTTTCGCGTTTGATTTTACTTGCAGAGAGGACATCATGGCAGTTAGAAGTGGTGGTCCTTGGGTGATAGGGAAATCATCCCTGGCTCTAAATAAGTGGTCATCCAACTTAGATCTTTTGGACTCCATATTTGAGAATGTCCCAGTTTGGGTTAGACTTCCAGGCCTGCCCCTAGAGTACTAGAGTGAAGATATCTTTCATGGTATTACGAGATCCTTTGGGGAGCTCCTCTCTATTGATTCAATGACAATGACTAGAAAGAGACTAGTCTTTGCTAGGATATGTGTGGGAGTATCCCAGGAAGCAGATCTTCTATCTTCGATTGAGATTCAATCTAAACTAGGCTCCTAGGTGCAAAATATTGAGTTTGAAACCATCCTATTTGCCTACTTCAAGTGCAAGAAATCTAGTCACTGGGCAAAGAAATGCCCCCTAAATGCCACCTCAGAGAAAGAAAAACTAGCAGGACCTAGAAAAAAGGAATGGAAAAAAAAGAATGTTTCAGGAGGAGAAAGGAAGGAAAACAAAGAGTAGGTATTGGAAAATAATGAGTCAAATACTCAAAGAATCTCTCCAGAGATTGAAGTGGTTATGGAATCTAAAGGTGAGATCCCTATTGATCATCATTAAATGAATCTTGTTAATACGTCCTCATCTAAGGAACTTAGGGAGTTTGATGAAGACACCTTAGTTGGAGAAGGAGATCTAAACCTTTCTTCCTCCTTATCCCAAATGACTGTCCCTTCTAATAGAAACGAAGTAATCTTGAGTTTGGAGGATATTCCTAATGTGGGCTTGTCCTTGGAACTGGATATTCCTTTCCCCTCCCTGTCTCCTGATAATCTTCCCCCTCAGGGAGTAGTGTATGTGACAGATCCCAACTCCCTAGATAGGGTTTTGGAGTCCCTTGAAAATTTGAATCACTCAGTAGATATGTCCAGTAATATCTTGTCTGGTCAAAAGAACAGTAACATGGACACTTTACCTTGGGAACAAAGGATACCAACTGATAAGGACTGGGAGTCCAGTAGAGAGACGGACAACCAAGAAGAGACTGATAAAGAGGAGAATATTTCAAGCAAGAAAAAAGAAAAAAACACTCAATGGAAGACCCCAAGTGGCATTTCTACCAGATCAAGAGTCAAGGAAGGCTGTGGAGCAGTAAAGAACTCAAGAGGTAAAAAGTCTTCAAAAAAGAAAAGAGAGTTGAACAGTTTTTAGGATATAGCAGATGGTTCTCAAAAAACCATCCCAAAATGTCTTAACTCCCCTGGTATCTAATGAAAATTATGTCTTGGAATATCAGGGGCCTCAATAGCCCCCCCAAGCAGGGTGTTCTCCGCAATTTCGTTAGATGAATCACAAGCCAGATATTCTTCTAATTCAGGAAACTAAAATGCCAAAGGAGAAAATTGAAAAGATGAAACTTTTTCGGTATTATAGTAACCAGGGGAATAACTCGAGTGGAGCTTCTGGAGGCATTGTGACTTTCTGGAATAGCCACATAATTAGAGGTGATCTGATCTTGGAAGGTATGAATCATATAGCCACTAGATTTACACATATAATAGATAACTTCAGCTGGATTCAAGTGAACATATATGATCCTAATGGAAAAGGAATGAGAAAATCTTTTTGGTTGGAACTAGCTGCCTTTAGGAGGATTTTTGATAGAGAAGCTTGGATTGTTATGGGGGATTTCAATACTCCCCTAATGAATGGAGAAAAATTTGGGGGATCCTAGATCAATCTGGAAAGCAAAGAGGATCTTCAAAATTTCATTGACAATCAAGGATTGATCGACATGGATCTTCAAGGAGCCTCCTTTACTTGGTCTAATCGCAGAAAGGGGTCAGATCTCATACAGGTCAGATTAGATAGATCTTTAATATCAAATCATTGGTACTTTGACTATTACTGCTCCCTTAGAGCTCTTACTAGAATAGGTTCCGATCATTTCCCTATCATCTTCACTACAGATCCAATAAAAAAGAAGAGGAACACTCCTTTCAGATTTGAAAAAATGTGGATCTCTCACCCTACTTTTAAAGAGGAAATAAAGAAATGGTGGAATATAAGAATTCAAGGAACTGCTATGTTCAGAGTTGCTAAAAAGTTAAGGGAAGTGAAATGCAATTTAAAAAAATGGAAAAAGGAATCTTTTGGGAATATCTTTAGGATTAAGTATGATCTCCAGATGGAACTGGGAGAAGTTCAATTTAAAATTCAGAAGGAGGTCTATTTGAACGACACTAAGGAAAAAGAGAATGAGATCCTTATGAAGATGCATGACATAATTGGAAAGGAAGAGGAATTCTGGAGACAAAAACAACAGGTACTTTCATCTTTCAACTTCAAAAGACAGAGCTACAAATAGAATATCTCAAATTGAAGTGAATGGAACCAGGTATGAGGAGGAGGAGGATATTCGAAAGTAGGCGAGTTCCTTATTTAAACACATTCTCTCGGCTAGTGAGGAAATAAACCAAAATGAGCAGGATCAGTTAGTGGAAGCTATACAAAGAATTATCAACTAGGAAAATAACTCTCTTTTTACTACTATCCCCAGCAATGAGGAAGTCAAGCAGTCTATATTTTCCTTTGAAGGGAGTAAAGCTCCGGGGCCTGATGGTTTCCCTTTATTTTTCTTTCAATGGCTTTGGGAGATTGTTGAAGAAGATGTGGTAAATGTTGTTAAAGAATTTTTTGGCTCCAGAAATCTTCTAAAAGAATTAAATGCTACCTTCTTGGTTCTTATTCCCAAGAAACCTGGAGCTAATAATTTTGAGGCTTTTAGGCCTATAAGCCTCTGTAATTCCTTATACAAAATCATCTCCAAGGTCTTAACTTCTAGATTCTTAACTCTTTTGCCTTCACTAATTTCTCCTCAATAGAACGGCTTTGTCCCTGGTAGACAAATTCTTGACTCTATTGTTACGGTTCATGAGAATATTCACTCCTTAGTTGAGTTGAAGACTGAAGGCTTTTTATTAAAGCTCGATATTTCAAAAGCTTATGATAGAGTTGACTGGACTTTCTTACTTAAAATTTTAAAGGCTTTTGGTTTTTGTAACAGGGTTATCCAGATGGTGGAACAACTTGTGTCCATGACTTCTATATCGATTATGGTCAACGGATCCCCTACCTCCTTTTTCTAGAGCACCAGAGGTCTAAGGTAGGGTGACCCTATCTCTCCTATTTTATTCACTATTATGGCTGAAAGTCTAGGAAGGAACCTAAAAAACTAGTTGACTTCAATTTTCTTTCTGGTCTTAAACCTTCCTTGGGAAATCTGGTGTGTTCCCATCAACAATTCATTGATGACACTATGCTTATGGGTAAAGCCACGGTGGATGAAGGAAAAACCATAAAACAGTTGCTTGACAAGTATGGGAGAGTTTCTGGACAATTGATCAATAATAAAAAAGCTCATTGTTCTTCTTCAACACTTCGGATCATAGACAGGCTAAAATTGCTAGAATCCTGGGTGATAGAGTGGATTCCTTTCCTACCACCTACCTTGGTCTACCCTTAAGTTTGAAACCTCCAGAGTCATTCTGGCTCTCGTTGGTTGAAATATTTAGCAAGAAGCTCATGGGCTAGAAAACTTTAGCTACTCAAAGCCTCTCTCTAGAATTTTCCTATCTATGCCCTAAGCCTATTTAAGATTCCTTCTAAATTTGTTGATGCCATTGAAAAAATCCAAAAAAGATTTCTATGGTCGGGTGTTAAGGAAAAAAAAGACTTCCCTTAATTGGTTGGAATTTGGTTTGTAGACCTAAAAAGGCCAGAGGACTTGGTTTAAGAAGAATCAAAATTGTTAACAAAATCCTCCTTGCTAAATTTTTTTGGAGAATTTCCTCTTCTTATGGGGAGTGGATTGATATCCTGGCTAGCTAATACTTAGAAAAAAATTTCTTTTCCATTATTAAGAAGGACCTCCACCTTCTTCCCAAAGGGTCAACATGCTAGAATAATATAATCAATGGAAAAAAGATTGTGGATGATGGTATTGGTTGGCAAGTTATAAATGGTCATCATAATAGATTTTGGGAGGACAAATGTCTTTTAAAGGAGCCCATTATAAAATTCAACTCCTTCAGCGAATGGGTAGATACCTGCAAGGAACGGTTTGAAAATTATGTGAAAGATTATAGAGCGAATGGTAAGTGGGTGGACATATGCAGTGTTAGTTAGGCTTTGGCTCCTATCCAGTCTTCTCTGCTGGCTATTAGACTTAATTCTGAGCAGCTGGATGATTGCGTGGTTTGGATAGATGATCCCTCTGGCAATTTTTCCATGTCTTCCACTTTTGCTAGGATAACTTCTTCTCTGGACCATCCTCCCTTCTGGTCTAAAGCTTGGTTTAAACTTTTGATACCAAAAATCAATATATTTTTCTGGATCCTTCTCCAAAACAAGGTGCTTACAATTGATAATCTGTGTAAACGTGGATTTCAAATTCCTAATAGATGCTTTCTTTGCAAGATGGAGGCTGAATCAGTGTGTCACTTATTCCTTCATTGTTCTTTTGTTGCTTCTATCTGGGGAAAAATCATCAGGTTATGGCACATCCCTTGGGTCTTCCCATCATCCATTGAAGACTTTTTCACTCAATGGAAAGCTCCAACAAGAAATCCTATGCTCAGATATTTTTGGGATTTAACATTCCCTCATGTTGGTTGGGGCCTCTAGAAGGAACACAACAATAGAATTTATAGAGGTAAAGAAGCCTCTGAGGAAATTGTCTTTGATAAAATTGTCAGATTTCTGAAGGAAAATTTCAATGCTTTGGTTCAGAAGGACATGTCCTTGAAAGTGGAGCACTTGGTCTATGACCTTACTATTGCTAAGGAGTGGAACATAAGTCTTGTTCTTTCTAGAACCCCAATGATAGCCAAGAAGGACAGAGAGGGTGTTTGTTGGTCTTTTCTGCCAAACGGTTGAATCAAACCTAACTTTGATTGTCCGACTAAAGGTAATCCTAGGGCGATAGGCTATGGTGGAGTTATAAGGGACTCCTTTGGTAATTTCATTGGAGCGATGGCCTCTCCTCTTGGCTCCCAAACTAATCATTTGGTGGAGGCTGCTAGAGCTTTCCACATCATAAATTTAGCCCAAAGTCTTAACATCAAACATTTGTGGCTTGAAGGAGACTCCAAAAACATAATCGACTATCTTAAGGGCAAGTCTCCCCCCTCGTGGACCATTAAGTCATGGATTAAGGACACCAAATTGACTTTGGCTAAATTTGATAAAGTTAAAATATCACATTCTTATAGAGAAGCCAATGTTGTAGTGAATTTTTTCGCTAACGAAGGAGTTAAGAGTAATGATGAGCGTACCTGGCTTAATACTAGTGATTTAAACTCTAATGTTTGTGCCCTACTAAATTATGATAAATCACATGGAAAAGCAACATGTTATCCCTTTAATGAAGACAGATAAGACCTTTCACATCACTATCATTAGATTGCATGGTACCGATCCTAGCGGCTTAATCTGCAAGAAAGTTTCACATGCTTTGTGGGTTCTTAGTTGTGGCGGGGCCAATTTTAGTAAATATTTCATTTGGGTCTACCCCACTGTATCGGTTGAGATGGGAGGAGACAGAAAGTGAATTGAGCCAGAAAACTATGAAACACACATGAAAAATGCCAAGGCCTGGGATAAAGTTAAAAGCGGAGGGTTGCTTCCTTTCCTAGAGAAGCTCCATGGCTCTAGCCAGGAGGCTATAGACCTCTTTGTTAAAAATTGGAATAATGATAACTTGACTCTGTTTGGTAGGAATGTTGAGCTTAGCAAAAATTTAATCACTGATGTTACAGGCTTATCAACTGAAGGGAAGAAGTTTTTCAAGGACAAGGCTTTTTTTGATGAATCCGTGATTAGATTTCCTAAAAAATACAAAGAAAGGTTAAGCCTGGTGAAAATTGCTAGCAGCTACTTTGATGTTGATTCCATAAAGGCCATTTGGAGGAAGGTTCTGTGGGTCATCATGGAGTACATTACGGTAGATGGGCACTTCACCAGAGTTTATGGATTCCACTTTGCTCTTCTCAACCACTTCCACCACAAGGTTAGGGTCTCTCTTATTATTTTTTCTGTTCCTTGAAGAAAATCCTGGAGGATAATAAGAAAAACCCCAATAGATTCCCCATCTTGCATACGGGGTTAATAAGGTTGATTGTTGAGCATTTCCAAAACATGCCTACCCCCGCTATCCTGGATACCACTCTCGACTTTGAGAGTGACGACATAGAGCCCAATGGCTTGGAGTATCTTCCCAACCCTAGTTCAGCTAGAAAAGTCCTTAGCTCGCATGTTGGCCCTTCTAGGAATAAAAACCCCACTCCCCTTTCTGGTAAAGCCAGTACTGAGCTTGAGATTGATAGCCCCTCCCTTTTGAACAAATCCTTTCATAAGAAACCCCAGGCTAAAATTCTTGTTTCCTATTCTGAAGAATCCTCTGAGTCGGAGGAGTCTGACGCCAACAAAACTGTGGTTAGTGTTGAACCTCTGCCAGACAAACATGCTAATTATGATTCCCCTGTTACTCCTAATCTTGAGAAAACTGATCCTAATATCGGTGGCGCACCCTCTCTAGATTTTCTGAACCTAGCCAAAGCCAACTCTGAGTCCCACTTCAAACTCTTGGACTGGACTTTCACTGAAATTAATGAGTTGAAAATTAAAAATTGGGCCCTTCAAAGTAAGATCGAAGAACTGGTTGCTAAAATTGCTGAGATTGAAAAGAAAGATGTGGACAGGGGGGTCCATGGCCACAATAATAGAGATTTTGATTCTAAGGTTGAATATATAATGAAGACCATCAAAACCGTCGCTGAGCAAAAATAACAGAATGGCTAGACACAATGCCATTATCATTAACGTTATGGGTGAGAAGCTTGATAAAACCCAGCAAGGGTCTTTGTTGGTGGATCTAGAGGAAACAAAGTACAAAAGCCAGGACACAGATGCGGGCATTTCCAAAAGAACCAGAGCCAACCTGAACCGCAAGGTCTCGCCTACTTCTAGGATGATTCAAACTTATAAAAAGGGTTTCAATGACATGCAGAAGCTGGAGGAGGAGACAGAGTCTATCCTCATGACTCTAAAGTAAAGGCTGGGGTTTCTGTGCTTTCTTTTCTTTTCCTCTTTTTTCGTCCTTTCTGGTTTTGTCCGGTTGGTTGCTGCTGATCTTTTCTAGGGCAGCTGGTTTTTGTGGTTGGACTTCTTAGTCCTTTTATTTTGTAAACTTTGTGGTTTTGGGTCCCTGTAAAACCCGTTTTACCCTTTTATCAAAAACATTGATCAATTAGGCAATGTAAGGGAGGGTTTCCCACAAGGGTAATACATAGCTTATGTCAAATCACACATCAATTCTAATTATAAAGTGGGAATTTTCAATTATTTTTTGAATGAGGAACGGGGCCTCCAACTTTAGTGAGATTGTTTACCTTTGATAATTTTGTTAATTTTTTTACTATGGGTGGGATTTTTTTTTAAATATATATTATATAGATATTTGTATTAATATTTTCTTAGAATTATTTAGAACATGTTAAATAAGTATGTATTTAAATTATATTTTTTCTTTTGGCTAAGTTATCATGAATAGAAAAATTAATTGGTGGAGGCATGCAACAATTTCAATTCAAATCCATTCTACAATGAATTTAGGGAAAAGGTTTCATAAGGGGAAGACTCTAATATCCTATTATTTAATTCTCTAGAAAAGTTAAGTGAATGGGAATAATTATAAGCCTACGAATTCAATTTAGAATCTAATGATTGATACCTAAGGTATAACTTGTTAGAATTATCTAGACTATGGAATTTCTATAGAAATATTGATGGTGAAAACTATACACCTAAGTAAAATTCCTAAACTTTTCAATGTCTTTCCATCATAGATTATGTGTCTAACTTGACACATGTAATTGACTAGCCTTTTTTTTAGTTATACATTTACAATAATCACTAAATGAGGCCAATATAAACCTTAGAGTGACTTGTTCTTATCTTCAATGGTGTGGTAGAATCAACACAATTTGAATTTTATGACATTAGAATAAATGTAGAGGGATGCAACAATTTTAGTTCAACTATATTCTATAATAGACTTTGGGGATAAATTTTCATAAGGGGAGGACTAAAACATCTTATTATTCATTGTTCTATAAATGGCTAGTGATTGGGGAAGAATACTAAGATCCTTATAATAAAAAAATGGAAACAAACTAAACTATGGAGTCAACTGAGACTTTAATGATTGAATCCTAAATTTTAACTTGTTAGAACTATCTAGACTATGGAATTTATAGAGAAATATTGATGGTGAAAACTATCCACCTTGGAGTGTGATAGAGATGGCTTTAAAATATTTATAATCAGTATGGAATTCTAATATTTTTTGTCATTGATAAAATCCAAAGCCATACTAAGGAAGTTTTCATGTAACTAGAGGTGATTTTATAATCAAATATTCTAAGCCAAGGTATATAAGTATATAGGATCCATATCCATTGGTACACTCATATGAAAACACCACTCCATTCCATCATCATGAGAAAGTGTAAAGTGTTTCTAAGAGAGCTCCAAGATTAATTAATTCATGTAGAATGATATTTTTTTCATCTTGTGTACGTAGTGATTGTTATGTTGAATAACTATATGGTAAATTTACATGAAAATATTAAAAAAATTAATTAGCCCATTTGATGTGTTACGTTTCCACAAAAAAAGTTCTTTCATAACGTAGTGGACAAGTTTTGTGCTACTATTTCAATCATATGGCATTCAAAAGCTCATAATTTTTATTTCATATTCAATGTTGATATTTTAAAATTTTGAGAACTTTGGGGCTCGATAAATGCTATGTTAAGAGTGGATTTATGGATATAGAGGAGTTATTAAGAGCCATTTCTTTTGTAAATGGTAGTATTTTTTAGTGCTTCAAGATCATATTTATGGCATTCTTTTAGTAGAGGAATATATAATTGTAGGAAAGTGATATATTTTTTCTTGTAAGGGTATTTCCAAAAACTAGATTAAATTAGGACTTCTTATGAATCCTTGTCCCAACATGCCCAAACAAAGAAATCCCTTTTGGGGAGACTAATCTTGCTTCTTGAAAGCATCTCTATCCTAATTATTCCTTTTCATTTTCTAAGTTCACTAGCTTTGCTTAAGTTTTTATTCCTATTTTTAATTGATTATACTTTGTTGGAATATAATTCTTTTTTCCTTTTCTTATTTCAATCTATGAGGTTAGAGGGATTTCACCATTCAGTTTTAGCTATATGGTATTCCATATATATGAATTCCTCTTATCATTATTATTTTCTTAAGAAGTGCACATGCCCTCATTTCTAGTATTTTATTTCCTAACATCTCCAAAACTTCAATATTATCATGTAGTTTATTTTCTTGAGACAAGAACATACCCTGATTTATAGTATTTTATTTCCTAACATCTCCCAAACTTCAATATTATTGTGTAGCTTTTTATCTTACATTTTATTAGTTTCATAACTTTAGAGGCTATTTTTCTCAATGTTATCTTCATTTTCCTTTCAAAACCTCTCTTGTAATTGAGAATGTTTGAAACCTAATCCAAAATTCATTTTAGATTTAATCTATTCATTGAACTTAAACTATTCTAAGCTACTTTAATTCTTCATTGAGTCTAAAATATCATAATGTCTTATCAGTTATCATTTCAATAAATGTATTTATGCCTCACAAGGTTGGGATTTTTGAAGTTTTTGAATTTAATTAATCTTGAGTGGAATTTTATGCAACAATGCATATTTTTGGGAGGACCCTACTCCAAAAATAAAGCTAATCCTAAATCTTAAACATAATTTTCCATAATTTAAATTTTTTCCAAGTCTACCTTTTTGGTAGAATTCAAAGCTTTATAATTTACTATATATATTTTAAAACTATAGATGTTGAAAAATTATACAAACCATTTTTATTCTATGGTGACATCATAAAGATAATTATTAGCATGGTATCATATTAATTGAAAGTACTAATCCTTGAAATTCCCTAAAAAATGGAGATTCCCAACTTATAGAGAGCTTTATACATGTAAGCTCCTTGTCTAGACATATAACATACAAAGACATAATAAAATAGTTTATGTACATAATTGACACCCTAGTATTGACTATAAAATAGGGCATACGATGTTTTCAATAATTCTTATTCAACCAATGCCCACTTCATCAAATCGAGTTATATAAATACTATGTTGATGCAACCACAAGACCTAATGAGTACTTAACACCTACAATAGTTTTATTTTCCCAATTATAAAATTTTAACATCAATTATGTCCTTAACAAGAAAACTACAACCACTAATATAATCATAACTTAAACATCTATTGTAGGAACATAAAACATCTAATAGAATAACTTACACAATAGAAGAATATAATAGGAAACATGCTACAAATACTTGATAGTAATATTCCATTTTGAGAGGGAAATCTTCTAATCCACTTCAAGGGGAGTGCCTCAAATATTATCCAATAAGAACATAATACTCAATATGATGATAATAACCAGCCACTAACTCCTATATATACCTAATTTTTCTTTGGAAACCGCCCAAGCAACCTTAGATACTTAAGTGTAACACCTAGGATGACCTAACTACCTATTTATGATTATAATAATAATAATTATATAACTTATTTAAGGGTTTTTGTAGCCACAAGTCGACTACTCACAACCCAATACACACTATAGTATTAGGGATGTATCATGCATTGGGAGATAATTTGACAAAAAACATGAATGTAACCATAATTCTACAATAACTCCTTGAATCATACTCCAATTTCCTTAAAATTTATATTGCAATAGCTTCAATGTGGTCTTGAAAAATATTTTAAAATGAGGGAAAGAAACATAAAAATTAGAGAGATATTTGCTTTCAAAAATGACCTCCAAAATAAATAAAAAATGTCTTACCTTCATGTTTCCAAGTTTTTCCTCTAATATTAATACAATAAAAGAATACAATAAGAAATGTGCTACACAATAATTGATAATAATTTGTCACTTCAAAGAGGAAACCGCCTAATCCATTTCCAAGGTGATACCTAAAATAGTATCCAAGAAGAACACAATACTTAATACGATGATAATAACTAGCCACTAGCTCCTACATATACCTAGTTATGCCCTTACAACCATGTAGGCTAACGTAGATACTTAACTATAACCCCTAGGATGAACTAACTATAAATATATGATTATAATAATGCTTATATGAATTATTTAGGAGTTAAGGTAGCCACAATATGACTACCTAGAACCTAATATACACTATAGGATTAGGGGTCTATTTAAACATTCCTTCAAATTTGGAGAAGAATAATGTCTAAACACATTGATACATAGTAATTTTAGACTCATAAATCAGCATGCCTATAATGAAATGAATGCTTATTGGTTTAGAGAACTGCATTAAATCTTTGAAAAAGGATCATTCTCTATGTATTCTACTCTCAAATATTACTTTTGGAAGTGCCATGGAATCTATCATGTCATTATTGGATCTTCAAAATACCTCCTAGGCACATGGAAACATAGTTAAAGAAGATACAATTTACCTCTATCGATAGTTGTCATGTCAATAGCTAAACAATTTGAGCCAAAAATTACCTTTCTGAGATCTAGGAAGCACTACAATTCTCATTACATGCTTGAAAAACTCATTTTTCAAAATTTTCCACTATATATGTGAAACTCTCGGATTTTGGTACTTGGTTCTTTAAAAATGCTACAAGAGAAAACAAGTGATTAAACATTTTGAGCTATGGCTTCAAATGGTGGCTTCAATTTAATGCTTTTATTATTTACATCTTATGCTTCAACACATCAAGAAAACATTCACACCACTTTCTATTCTATTTTTCCACTTCAAATGAAAAATAAACATGCAACCTCTTTTCACTATAAAGTAGATTTTATAGAATCTTTTAACTCCCTACCAAGTAGACCAACCCAAACACACAAAATACCCCAAATAGCTTTTATATCACCCCACTACACAAAGGAAAAAGTTGAGAATGATTATGAAGAGTTTCTCCTATTTTGTTTAAATATTTGAATAAAAGTTGGACATATAGACCATTCCAAACATCACTATACAACATTAAATACTAGTGAGATTTAATTGAATGGGCCATATATCTTTGACACCTTTTTCAATACAACATTTCATCATTCACTCATAAACTTGCCATCTATTTTACATTTAACACAATCACCAAAAATACATCCATGTAGCCAATTAAAAAACTTGAAGTGCTACTTTTAACCATAGGAGAAATGGTGAAATCATTACAAATACTTTATCCATTCCACATTTTGATATTTCTAGTGAAAAGATGAAATGTATTTTACCATAATATTTTTATAGACACCTGAAGTATTTACAAACACTCTAATTTGTATAGTTGCTCCACCACTTATGTCACCTTATGATACATGACCATCTTTCATTCCCTCACAAAGCCATTTAAAATCATACCTATATGTTATAACCACAATATCATGTACCATGGTTTAAATCAAATGAAACATGATAAAAATTACAGTTATATGGCCAGAGATAAAATGCACTAGGTGAAGTTGCATGCCCTTGACAATTTATTTCATTATTGCCAAAAATGTTTGAAAAAGTATCCTCGTTATTTCCTTTTTAATACAATGTGGCCGATATACCCCCATCCCACCAAACAAAAACCTCTAATATACATGAAAAACTAAAATTACCTCCTAAATGAAGTGGACCCATGTAGGAACCCATTTTCTTGTTGTTAGACCAAAGAGTGCTTGATGCCTTAACACTAGACCAATAGAAAATTTTATACATATACCAAGCCAAACAAATAAATTGAGAAAGGTAAAGTCATGTTTATTACTTCTTCTACTTTTTTGTAAGGTATAAATAATAGTTACACTTATGCTTGGGACTAGTGAGCCAAGATGAAAAGCCGATATCCACTCACCACATAGTTCAAAGAATATCACTTGTTATCATTAGTTGGTGATCTCAAAAGTCAACATTCAAAAATAACATAGAATATAGTAACAATTCCTAAACTCGGGAAATCTAAGAAGGTCCAAACAATGCTCAACTATAGAATGAAGATGAGGAGGATTACATAGAAACCAACAACACGATAAAAAAAAAAAAATTTGACACAAAACATAAATAAGATCTCCCAAAACATGCACACTGGTATAGCACAAAAGCCTTAATTTTATATTTTATAGATCAATCATCACTACAGGGCTATGAAATGAAACAAAAAGGTTTAAAAAGGTGTAAGCTAGAAAGTTTATAAATAGGATGCTATTTACTTTAAGTACAAAAGTTGATATATAAAATTTATTTGAAAGGAATGAGTTTCCTTGTGAGACCTTATGTCGGTAGGTCTAAGGTTGTCATTGCTAGTACTTCAAGTACTAAAAGGCTAATGAGTGCTATTGGATAGTTTTGTTCTAATGAATGAGGGGTTATATGTACATGAAAGGGCTCTGGAAATGATTTTTTAGAGCCTCAATTTCCTATAGAACAATGAGCTAAGTGCTAAAAAAATATATAAAGAGCAAGGTTATCACAAGAGAGCGAGCATTTCAAATTTGAGGAAGGGGAAGAGTGCATTTTTTTTAATTAAAACATTAAAAGACAATAAGAAAGACCTTTGAAGAAAGTTGGTTGACTTTCAATTGTCAGCACCTTTATTTAGTGTTGGTTGGCACACATGGAAGCATGCGAACTTTTGAATTAAGGTCCTTCATTTAAAGCTTTTCAATGATTTTGGCCTCCTATAACTTGATTTTAGGAAATATCACTTTATGCTTCCACACAAATATATTTGGAGGTGATTAAAAGGACAGTCTTAGGTCATTCCTTAAAAAGATTTATTATTAATCTCATCCTCAAGGTCAAGAATCAATAAACCAATGTTTCTTGCAATCCAAATCACCTTGCTTAACATTTCTTTTAAAATCATAAAAAAATCCATTATTCTTTGCATGAAACTACTGGTTCAATCCATTAGTAGGATAGAGTAAATTGAAGTTATTGGCAGTAGATTCATCTTAAATAAGGTCATTCTAGCTTGTAAAACTAGATAATGGGATCGATAAACTACCCAAGCTATCCTCAGTTCAATAAACATTATTCCAGTAAGGCCTACGATCATATTCATAAACTTTCAAAGTCAAAATTCTTCACTGGCTTGGGTTTGTACCTTGCGTAGTCTACTGAAACAAAAAATTATTCTCTAATGCCAAATAATATAAAATGTATAAAGATAAACAATCATGACCAGCATAGACTATTAAATCGACGACAGCACTCAGATGCGTTTTAATGAAAGCAAACAGAAATGTATGTTTTTTATTATTTAGTTTAAAGGACAAAACTTACCAGAAAACAGTTACAAATTGAAGCTCTTATGGATTCAGGGGCCTGGTGCGCATAAGCTGCAGCAATCACAGATAACAACACTGTAATGAATAAGCATAACAAATAGCTAAAGCAAAAGCTTAACATAATTAAGTCTAGTTGTACAATACCTTGCGTTTATTGACAAAATCTCTCCGGTGAAACTTCTTATAACCGAAACTCTCAGTTTGTGAGGAAATAAGTTTCAACTACTAATAAGGCTTACACGAAGATTATTTCTTACGTTACGAATCCCGACAAAGCAGAATACATTATTGAGAAAGAAGCAGTCCTTCAATATTCTAAAATTGCTTTAGATGTGGAAAACCAATCTAAAATTTATCAGCGGCCCCTCCAAAAGCGTAATGGCTTAGATAAAGAGGATACAATAAAATAATGTGTTGGGCCACGTAGCAAAATTCTGTTGCTTGGCATCGATGATATCTGACATAAATTGGATACTTCATATAAAGCAGTGAAAACAATAAAATCTTCGTTTGGAGCATCCCAATGCAAAAGACATCATCAAGCTATGTATTGGATTCCAGCTCCCAACTATTTTTTAATTTTCTTTTTATTGTGAAAGGAGATTCGTTGCCACATATATACCATAACCTCAGCTGAGTGAGAATCGACATTCATTTTAACTTTAACTCGCTTTGTTGAATGCACATTCAGTAATGTATTTCAACTATAATTTTCGGGATAGGTTTAACTACAGTGGCAAAAGGGTTGTAATAATTTGGGAAAGCAAATATATGTCAATATAAATTTTAGAAGGAATAGGGGAGAGGGCCCAATAGTCGTGCGGGGTCTAATAGTCGTGCATCCAATCGTACATATAATATCCAATAGTCGTTTATATAATGTCCAATAGTTGTGATTTGACTACCCATAATTAAACAAAATGTATGCTTTTGATCTAAAAAGCAACCAATCATGTGATACCACATCAGCGCTCAACTACTCATGATGTAATGCACGAGAATTGGTCTCACTATTTTTTGGGGCCTTTTTGGACACCTTGACAAAAACACATGCTGATGTGGCATCATATTTGATGATGTGGCCCTGAAACCTTAGTTATAAGTAGAGAACTTGCCAAGTAAGCTGCTGTAAAAAATTGGGAGTGATTTGAAATTTCAACGTAGGATAATTAGAAGCGCGAAGTTAGGGTGCACGACTACTGGACCCTCTCCCCTAGTGCATTTTGTATTTTAGATTAAATAAAAAATATAATATATTAATTCATTTAAATAATAGGTAGAAGGAAATCACACTTGCAAGTTGATGTAAAAGTTTAAAAAAAATCATATTATTATATAGCTGAATTAATTCTAGTAGGAAGATGAAGAGAGTCATGATTAGGAAGGTTCAATCTACTTGACCATTAGGAATAAACTTCCATCCTATGCTGATGTTCTCTTTATCATTTTCTTCTTTTCTTCTTCTTGATTAGTAGGAGGCATGCAGACATAAAAAATAGTTAGATTAAATTGAAGAGCTTCCCTCTATTATGCTAACTAAGGATGCCACAATCATGCTAAGAATCAAAAGTTTCCCTGTGTGGTGCAAGTGGCTAGTCACGATGTTTATGCTGAGAAAGTCCATGGGAGCCATGCCTAAAACAAACATTGTGGATTACATGGAGGGGAGGCATCCTTGTTGGTAAACGAAGGTGGTACATGGACAATGATGCATTAGACCTTGAGAACCTCTAATGACCTAGACCTAATTTTTCAATAACATTAGAGCATGTAATGGCTTTACTGTACATGACAAAAAGAACATCCACAATAATACTTCTTATGAGACTTTATTTTTTCTATGATAGACTAGCATGCTACTGCTTGTGTGGAGTGTGATACTCGATGAGACATTTTGTATTTTTTATTTCCTATTATATTGCAAACTTTTAATTTTGGTTGTTCATTTTGACTTTCAATGTGTTTGTTCATGCACACACATATATGGATATGGATTCATTGTGATTATAATTGTAATGACTAGTTGTGTCTATAACCAAAATTATCCAATGATTTTTTTTTTTGTTTCTATATGATGATTTAATGTTTTGATTTGGTGATTTATGACCCATCTAATATATATGGATTTATGATCATGTATTTTGGAATGCAGTTTAATGTTAATATGATAATAAAAGAAACATGTAATAGAGATGGTTTCATTATAGATTATTATTATATGTGAATGTATATTGTAATTTCAATCATATGTTGCTTAGGCTATAAAAATAATTTTATGATGGACTAATCTTTGCAATCTAGTGTGCAAGATATCCCATGGCCAATGAAATTGGGAAAAAACACACCCTATTATGAGTATCCAATTTAGCCAACCTAGTCTATTTGGAGAGACTCGCAAACAAAGACTCGGGCCAAGTGTGTTGTGAGTACGGTTGTATGAAGTGTCATATGTGAACTAGATTTATCTTAGATTGCTAGTGTCAAGTTTTGAATTAATCTTTTGTAAGTTAGAAATGGTTTAAAAGAATATTTTTGTTTCAATTTGATTTCTTATGCCCTGGGTCATAGGGATAAAGGTTGGGAGCCATTTCAAATCATTAAATTTGATATAGCAAAAATTATGAAACATTTCATTTTCACATATAACAAAGTGACAAATTTGGAATGGTTAGAAATTAGAAATTGTTCAAAGGAGAGGAAGGTGGAGTGTCCAATTGTGTCACTTCATACGTAGAGTTAAGAAGTTTGGGCTCACTTGTATAGAATATCTTATTCAGAGAGAAAACATAATTTCTTATGGGGGGATTATGAGTTTTCTTGAGCTTGCATGTTGGAAGAGAAATATGGGAGTTAGAATAAGTGAGAAAAGTTGGAACAAACCTTGTTGTATAGATAGACATAATTTCTACTAGTGTAACTACCTCATGAAGGTATGTAGTGCAACCACCTCATGAAGGTATGTAGTTGTTTCCAGCTACTTTTTATGAAAAAACATTTTGAAAACTCTACTTTAAGTCTTTTTGATAAATTCCTCTTATTGTGTGTTGAATTTTGAACTATGGATTTTAATGATGATTCATGTACATTTTGTGTAGACTGTATGTTCATTTTTGTTGTGTGTGTTCCTCAATTGGGTTGTTGTATTGTGGGTTTGGGAATAGATGTGGGTTTTGTCTACCAAATTGTTGACATCACCACTTGAGTGGGGTTAGAATAGGTTGTAGATCTTTGTCTAAAAAGGTTTTAAAATGGTTAACAGTATCCTTATAATTCAATTGCAAACAAAATTTTATTGGGTGAGTGCCCTTATATCTCATTTGTAGGAGAGGTGAGAAAAATTTATGGGTGTGTTGAAGAACAAATTTTAAAGGAGAAAATGATAGATGGGATGGTAAGAATAGGTTGCAGATCTCTGCATGGAAAGGTTTTTAAATGGGTAAGAGCACCCTTATAACTCAATTGCAAAAAAAGTTTGATTGGGTGAGTACCCTTATATCTCATTTGTAAGAGAGGTGAGAAAAATCTCTGGGTCTGTTGAAGAACAAATTTTGAAGGAGAAAATGATGGATGGAATGGTTACTGCAAATTATCTGTTTTCTAGCTCCTCCCGTCACATTGTGTATCTACTCCCCTTTATTGAGGTTCTAACAAAAACTCTTGTGTAGAACTCTTTTGTGGCTGAGTGTAATACGGTTGCTGTGAATATTCAATTGTTTACTGTTCTGTGATATGGTTGTGTGTTAGTGTGGTGTCAAAATTCCTAGTCACGATGTTTTTCCCCGAGCTTGGAGGTGGATAGTTTCTTGTCCTAGGCTGAGTGGTGAATACCCACTGGCCATAGAAAAGGTTTCTTGCAGGGTGTATGTGCAATGGTTGGAAAGCTGTGTAAAAAACAAAGTGTGCTCTAGAGCTGACTTGCTCTAATGCTATTTGAGAAATAATGTAACCTTTTGAAGTATATTTGTAACTGTTTTAAGTATATTTGTAAATTGTTGGAAACAAAAAAATAAAAAGAGAGAATAGTGTACTTGTTCAGAATGATGTCTAATGCGTAAACTTTCTACTACTAGTATTGTAGTAATATAATTCTATATAGAAACACAATGAGTATTGTAGTAATATAATTCTATATAGAAACATAATGAGTAGGTTTGAATCTTTTTTAATATATATGTGTGCTATATGAAAATGGTTTAAAGAAAATATTTTATGTCTTCTATAAACATAAGAATGTCTTTTTTGGCTACTATAAGGCAACGCTGTACCAAAATCTTATACTGATTTCATATATTTATGTTCAATGCTCTTCCTACCTTATCTTGAAAAGGAATAAAAATAGCAACAAAAAATATACAATTTTAATATAGGCAACATGGACATATAGAAACATGACTTTTTCTCAAAGAAAATAAAAATATGCATGTTCTTTTACGCAACTATAGGCTTAGTTCTAGAACTCTTATTTACAATGAATAGTCAATTAAACGAGAACAAAAAGAGAAAATATGCAAGATTTAAACATTTGAGCATTTCCAAAATAATGGGGTCTCTTAAATAACTAAAATAATAGATTAATAAAAGAGTAAGATATTTAAAGACAAAATACATTATGGATTATCGGGTCATTCAAGCCTGCAACTAAATACAGTTGCTATGCATTAGCATTTAACATTCTTATAAAATAATTTCACACTGTACCACAAGTATGTATTGTTAATTTCTATAACCCAGCAACAAATTAATTGCACAATAAATTCACAGAAAGAAATCTGATTTATAACAATTAATACAACTAGGTTAATTAACAACTAATAATAGCGGAAGCAAAAATAACATAAAGCCAAACACAAAAAGACAATAACACAGATATACCCAGGAAACCCCAATGCGGGGAAAAACCTGCAAATGTTGGATCTTCTATTCAGCCTAACAGCAAACTTTTCTTTTGAAAATACCATTTATGTTTGCTACAACAATCTTGCATTTATAGAGCCTAGCTGCTTTACTTAGCGTGCAAGGAAAGAATCTTTCCTTTCTTTCTTTGGCTTTATTTACACATAAAATCACTCTAGGATTTATCTTATCCTCACAAACTTAGAAACACTCTATTAAAGAATAAAAAAATCTGATGTTGCTAAAAATCCAACTCGAATTAATTTAAAGCAAATCTAATCTTGAGTTGCTTTAAGGAAAATCCATATCCCACTTTTTGAGCTACAAAAATCAACACTCCCTCTTAGCGAGGAAAGTGTTTTGCACCACACCCAACTTGTCCGTGAAGAATTCAAACTTTCTCTTCATCAAGGCCTTCGTTAGGATATCTGCTATATGTTCATCCATAGGAATGTAATTGAGCTCACTATCCCCTTCTCCACACAATCTTTGATGAAGTGGTGCTTGATCTCAATGTGCTTTGACTTGTCATGAAACACTGGATTCTCAGAGAGTTTGATGTAACTCTGATTATCACAGTAAATGACTGTAGGATCCAACTCCTGATTAAAGAGTCCAGCTAGAAGTTTTCGAAGCCGAATAGCCTCACATGTAGCCATACTAGCTGCCATATAGTCAGCCTCTGTAGAACTCAGTGCAACTGACTTCTGTTTCCTGCTATACCAAGAGACTGCTCCTAATCCCAAACTGAAACTGCACCCTGAAGTGCTCTTTCGATCAGCTGTACTGCCTACCCAATCTACATCAGTAAAACCCCTTGAGCTTCACTCCATCCTGTTGAACATACTTCAACCCATAATCAACTGTGCCTCAGAGATATCTCAAAACATTCTTCGCAGCTATCCAGTGCACACGTTTAGGTTCCACCATAAACTAACTGAGTGAGTTCACTGCAAAACAAATGTCTGGCCTGGTGTTGACCAGATACATAAGAGAGCCTATCAACTGTCTGTATAGAGTAGGGTCCACTTCCTCTGATCTAGAAGCATCAATCTTCTTCCAATTGGTCACAAGTGGCGTTGACATAGGCTTATAGTTTTCCATCCTGAATCGCTTCAAGATATCAATTAAGTACTTCCATTGTCCAAGGAATATCTCTCCCTCTTTCTGCCACAACTCCAATCCCAGAAAGTAATGCATCAACCCCAAGTCCTTCATCACAAACTCTCTTGCAAGATCCCGCTTGCAATGTGCTATGAGCTCCTCTGACCCTATGAGAAATAAGTCATCAACATATAACAACAATATGAGAAGTTCACCCTTCACCTGAACATAGTATAGGTTTGAATCTGCCTCACTCTTGATGAAGCCCACACTCTGCAAGTAACTATCAATACGTGGATACCACACCCTAGGAGCCTGCTTGAGTCCATACAGTGCTCTTTTCAACCTGCATACATGAGAATCCCTCTCATGTGCTTCAAACCCTTCTGGTTGCTCTATGTAAATCTCTTCCTCAATCACCCCGTTGAGGAAGGCCATCTTTACATCCATTTGATGAATCCTCCAACCCATCTGTGCTGCTATAGAAATGATAGCTCTTATGGATGAGTACCTGGCTACTGGAGCAAAAGTCTCATCATAGTCGACTCCCTCCTTCTGAGAAAACCCTTTAGCCACAAACCAAGCTTTGAACTTCTCCACACTACCATCTGCAGCATGCTTAATCTTATACAGCCATCTCGAGCCCACCACAGACTTATCTTCTAGTCTTGGTACTACCTCCCACACACTATTTTTCATGATGGAAGAATACTCTTCCACCATGGCATCTCTCCACACTTGATGCTTGGATGCCTCCTGAAAGTTGGAAGGCTCTACTTCAATTAATTCACTCATAAGTGCCACATACTCAAAATAACGTCTGGGAGCCCTTCTTTGTCTGACTGAATCTTGAGGATCACCTACATATTCTTGAGCCTCTCTCAATGTTTGCTCAACTGCCTTGTTTCTTCTCTTCTCACTAATAGGAATATGAGGCTGAGGAATTATTTGTTCCTCTATCTGATCATCCTGCTTGTTCTGCTCTCCAGCTTGCATGACTGAAGTTTGAGGAATTTGTGCTACCTCAACTGTGGATGATTGTTCCTCCTCATTCATCAAGTTACTTGACTTCTGAAGAGCCCTCTCTTCCTCAAACTTCACATCTCTGTGAACCACTATTTTCCTGAGAGCAGGAATATAAACCCGATAAGCCTTAGAAGTTTCACTGTACCCAACAAGGATACCCTTCTCTGTAGTTGGTTCCAACTTGGTTCTCTTCTCAACAGGAATGTGACAATACACAAGGCATCCAAAGATGCGAATGTGCCCCAAATCTGGTTTCTTACTAGTGAACGCCTCTTTTGGAGTCAATTTTCCCAACACTTTGTGAGGGCTCCTATTCTGCAAATACACAGCTGTGTTGCAAGCTTCTGCCCATAAGAACCAAGGCAGATCCTGATCATGAAGCATGGCCTTGGCTGCTCCAACGATAGCTCTATTCTTCCATTCAGCAACCCCATTCTGCTGAGGGTTGTACGGAACTATCAACTCTTTCTTGATACCTTCCTGAGCACAAAAATCTTTGAAGGCATTCGAGGTATACTCGCCTCCATTATCAGACCTCAGTATCTTGATCTTCTTCCCAGTTTGGTTCTCCACGAGAGCCTTAAACTCTTTGAACCTACTGAAGACCTCATCTTTATTCTTTATGAAATATATCCATGTCTTCCTGGAGAAATCATCAATGAAGGTAACATAATACGCATATCCATTCAAGGATGTTGTTGACATAGGTCCACACACATCTGAGTGTACGAGATCCAAAATCCCTTCGGATCTAGTGTCACTGCTTGGAAAATTGGTCTTGGCATATTTCCCAAGAGCACAACCCTTGCACACCTCATGCTTTTCTATCTTCATCTCAGGCAGCCCTATCACTATTTCCTTAAGAATATTAAGTGCTCCAGAGTGAAGGTGAGCCATCCTCCTGTGCCACAATTCTCCTATCCCTTTACAGCTACTAACCAACGCATGTGTTAGCTCAAACTGTAACCGAAACAAGCTGCCATGCCTAACACCAATCATTTTTGCAATCTTGGAATCTTTGGGATGAATATAGACTTTTCCCCTCTCAAAGGTCACGATGTCACCCTTGTCTTCCAAGGCAGAAACTAAGATTAAATTCTTTGTCATACCAGAGACATACAACACATCCTCCACCAACAAAGGTTTTCTAGACTCCCTCTGAAACTTGACAGTGCCAATACAAGTTGCATGGTACTTGACATTGTCTCCAAGCTCAATATAGAAATCCAGCTTCTTCTCCTCCAACTTGGTGAAACATTCTTTGACTCCCATCATGTGGCGAGAAGCCCCACTGTCAATATACCATACCCTATTGGCAATTGAACTTGAGAGACAGGCAATGAGTGAAAACTCATTCTCAAATCGTGATGCAAACTCGTCCACCTCTGCTGTAGTGGCAAATTGCTTCTTCTGCTTGTCCTTATTTTTCTTATTCGGACATTGACTGGCATAGTGACCCATCTGATGGCAGCAAAAACATTTAATCTTGCTCAGATCTTTCTTCTTCCCACTCTTGGAAGAAGAACCTTCTGATTGCTCTTTATTTGACTTCTTCTTACCCTTGCTTGCAAGAGCAAGATTGTCTTCATCTTGACCCTTCTTCGTCTGATGAGCACCTTCACGGATCTCCTCCTGAACAAAATCATCCCAAAGTCTTGCCCAATCAGGTAGTCGATCTCTGCCGACAACACACTTGACAAACACTTCCCAGTGCTTTGAAAAACCATTCAAGGCTATACGCACCAACTCATCTTCTTTAATCATCTCTCCAATAGTAGCAAGCTCATCCCTGACCTGTGTCAGCTTGGACAAGTAAGAGGTAACACTCTCACCTTTGGACATCTTGGTATTATGCAATTTGTCCTTGAGCATCATCTTACGACTCTGATAGTCGCTCTGATAAAGTTTTGTGAGCGTATCCCACATCTCCTTGGCGGTGTCTTTCCCTGATAAATGAGGAATTAAATGATCTCTTACTCCATCCAGGATAATCCTCTGAACTTTCACCTCTTTGACTTCATGCGAATCTAAGGCAACAGGATCATTTGTTGGTGGAGTCACTTCTGTGCTAGCATAGATCCATAGCCTGTTCTCCTTGAGAACATATGTAATCTGAACCTTCCACTGCAAGAAGTTTGACACACCCTCGAGCCTGTCCTCATATCGAACGCTAGTTGCCATAGCCACAAAAAGAATTGGAGTCGAAAATCTGATGACTTTTTTTTTTCTTGAAATCTGCGTTACAAATCTTGGCTTCGTATTCAGAGTTTAGAGCTCTAATACCATGTTAATTTCTATAACCCAGCAACAGATTAATTGCACAATAAATTTACAGAAAGAAATCTGATTTATAACAATTAATAAAACTGGGTTAATTAACAACTAATAACAGCGGAAGCAAAAATAACATAAAGCCAAACACAAAAAGACAATAACACAAATATACCCAGGAAACCCCAATGCGGGGAAAAACCTGCAAATGTTGGATCTTCTATTCAACCTAACAACAAACTTTTCTTTTGAAAATACCATTTATGTTTGCTACAGCAATCTTGTATTTATAGAGCCTAGCTACTTTACTTAGTGTGCAAGGAAAGAATCTTTCCTTGCTTTCTTTGGCTTTATTTACACATAAAATCACTCTAGGATTTATCTTATCCTCACAAACTTAGAAACACTCTATTAAAGAATAAAAAAATCTGATGTTGCTAAAAATCCAACTCGAATTGATTTAAAGCAAATCTAATCTTGAGTTGCTTTAAAGCAAATCCATATCCCACTTTTTGAGCTACAAAAATCAACGTTGTACCAAAATCTTATACTAATTTCATATATTTATATTCAATGCTCTTCCTACCTTATCTTGAAAAGGAATAAAAATAGCAACAAAAAATATACAATTTTAATATAGGCAGCATGGACATATAGAAACATGACTTTTTTCTCAAAGAAAATAAAAATATGCATGTTCTTTTACGCAACTATAGGCTTAGTTCTAGAACTCTTATTTACAATGAATAGTCAATTAAACGAGAACAAAAAGAGAAAATATGCAAGATTTAAACATTTGAGCATTTCCAAAATAATGGGGTCTCTTAAATAACTAAAAGAATAGATTAATAAAAGAGTAAGATATTTAAAGACAAAATACATTATGGATTATCGGGTCATTCAAGCCTGCAACTAAATACAGTTGCTATGCATTAGCATTTAACATTCTTATAAAATAATTTCACACTGTACCACAAGTATGTATAACCTGGAAGACACAGAGAGAGATGAATATCTACTTAACCCAATAGAGTTTTTCACATTAGTAGGAAGAAATTTTTGGATGCTTTCTTGCCTGCAGTATGCAGAACCCCTACTTCTTGTCCTTGGTATCTCTCATGCAGGTCTGTGACTCTTAAAGAAGAAGTCACGATTTGATAGTGTAAACACACAAGAAACAGAAAGACATAAACCTAAGACTGCAAATGATCACAGTAGTGATATATAAATAATCTCAAAGAAATATGTATATAAAAATTCTAAACTAGACGCCTCAACAAAGAGCAATTAAGCCTGTGACCTGCAATAATAGACACGGATAAAAATAAATAAAAATATAAGGTTACGCTGGAATGGAGCAAGCCCAATGCCTCACATTCTCCTGGACTATCTTGGCAAGAAGATCCTTGGTGGAGAAACCGTCACTACCCTGTTCTAAGCCTCTGAAAGAAGACCCATGACCTGCAACTTTCACAAAAAGAGCGATGCCTATAAAATGAACCCTAGCTGCCATAGCCAGGGGAAGAAGAAATGCATTAAGAAAAAGAATGCGAAGATAGAGGGCTCGGCGAGTAAGTTTATAACATGGAACGAAATGGTTGTTTGAAGGAAGCGATAAAACCCTAACGCAGCAGCCTCTGCAACCAAGTTACAGGGAGAGCGGCGAAATATTATCAGAGGCTATTTTCTACAACCACGCAAGATAGGGAGTGTAGAGGTATCTTCTTCAAAGGCGTAGGCTAGTGCACGAGGCCGCGGCCGGGCTGTCATTTGACTTGTTATTAGTGCTCAAATTAGGGCCATTTCGACTCAAAAGGGATATTTGGAACTGCCGCATCTGGTAATTATTCTCCATTAAAATTCAGGGAAGCCGAAAAACGAACCCTATTTTTTCTTTTGTAAAGCGATGAATCCTCTCATTACTTCCCAGCGTCGCTGAACTGGTGCAGCGTATGGTGTCCAAACACAAAGATCCGTGCTCTGCAATTAGGGAAGAAGATTCTGAGCAAGGGAAGGTCATGAATATTGGTGGGGAAGAAGAAGAGAGGCGTCTAGCACAAATGAAGATCAAGGCTGCGGCCAAGCAACTGGGAGCTGTGAAAAATAGTGAGATACTGATTTCTAATTCAGACATGGAGGAGCAGGAAGAAAGTCATGAAAATATAGGAGAAAAATCCCCCATAGAGTCTGCAGTGAATAAATCCATCATGGCGACTACTTCAACAATCCATGCTAAAGTAATGATATTGCGATGGATGTCTCCCGCTCTTCCCGCCCATCTGAAATTTTGAACCTGCCTGACCGTTTTACCTCCCGCGCGGCTGTGTCTTCTCCGCTAGGTTGTGCGCTGGTTGTGGACCTCACGGGTGAAGTTCCTGCGTCGGATTGTGTAGATGTGCTAGCCCATACACTTCCTACGGTGGAAGCTGCAGTGGTTTCCCCTGCTTCGAAGGATTTTGTCCTGCATTCGTTTGTTGATGCCGTGCGGACCTTCAAGTCTGGGGAGGGTTCTGTGCATCCTCTTCGGTGTGCAGATGATGTTGCTCCTATTATTTTCCTAGGTAGGTAAGTCTCTGAACACATTGATTTCTACTCTAAGATTGCCCTTATCTGCAGATTTTTTCGTCGGTGGCCTTCCCTCCGTTAGTGGAGGGCCCGATAGAGATTTATCCTTCGCAAGAGGTTTCTTTGTTGTTGGATTCAGTTTAGCTAAGGATAGACAAACAGTTTTAGATTGTGGATTGTGGGTATGGGACTCTCACCCACTGTCCATTCCTTTAATCTTTTAAAGAAATCTATTGATTTTCTTCCTCTTTGGGTAAGATTGTCTTATCTTCCCTTACAATTTTGGTGCCCCTCTACTTTTGAGGGCATATTTAAAGCTCTTGACAGGTTTTTGAAAGTGGATATTGCTTCCAAGAATTTTACTCACATCTCATTTGCTCAAATTTTGGCGGAGGTAGATTTGTCTAAAGCCTTACCTTGTGAGGTGGTGATCCAGGTTAATGGATTATGAAGGCATTCATTTTTGTTCCAGACTTTGTTTTGCAACTAGTCTCTTGGCTCGTGACAACTCCCGTGGCTCCCATTATGTTTCATCCCTACTTGGTGGAAGAACTCTCTCCATGAACATTTAACAGTGCACCCTGCTGCAAATTCTTCTTCTAATGGTGAAGATTCAAGCCCTCCTCCTTCTTCACGAATGAATATTCTTGTGGCTTTTGTTGTGCTATCTCTGGAAAAGGCTGCTCCTAATGTTGTGCGTGTTGCCTCCCCTAAGGCCTCTGCTACTCCTACTTTGAAGAATATTCCTGTTGCTAATGGTGTTGCTCCTCTTGTGGATTTTGTTGGGTTATTTTTGGATTTGGTTATTCCTTCTATTGTTTGTGATACCCCCCTTGAGGCCCCTACTCCTTTTGTACTAAAAAAGGATGACTTATCTTTAAATCTTGTTGCTTCGTTCTTGGATTTGAAAGTTTCACGTAATGCTTCTTTTGTTCCACTTGTTTGTATTTGAAGGGGATTCTTCCCCTTCTAATATTTCTAATCTTGTTTCTAATTCTAGGTGGACAATTGTGAATCAAAAGAAGTCTAAGAAGGCCATTATTTCATTTAATAAAGTAGATGGTTACTAGCTCATGTGCTAGAGTTGTGCTCTTTTAGCTACTTCTGGGTTGTTTCTTGCTAGTGGCTCCTCTTTGCTACCTATTGTTTGGGGAGTGAACCTGTTGTGTTGTTTCCTTGGTTGTCTCCTCTGTTTTGTGTTCTTGTCTAGTGGTTGTTTGATTTGGACTGTTTTGTTGTTTTTGTATGAGATTAGGGCCCTACCCTACTTATTTAATAAAAAACAAACCATGCTATTGAATATGACAAATTGTTTCAAGATACTTCAATGGAGGAATAAGGTAAAAATTTATAATTCTAGTTATGTGATCTTGTTGTTCAAACACAGTTAAGCTCTTGACAAAAACACACTAAGAAGAGGCATGATAGCATAAAAAATGCATAAAACACACATAAAAACATACATAGAAAAATACATAACATGATGGGATGACTTAGTGCAGGGCTCGTCAAGACGGGAGATAAAAGTGATGAAACTAGCAGACAAGAGATGTTATGAAAAATGGAAGTGAGGAGATAATAGTGTCATCATGTTATTTTTCTTGCCTTTTGTCAGTCATGATGTTTTGGCAGGAGTTCAATATAAAACTCGAGGACCCCATGGCTTGCGTGAGAAGCTATCCTTTTCACTAAATTCTATGCACTCGTGAAAATTGGAGGCGGATTGACGTGAGTAAGACCTATGTTGAAAATTTTAATAAGAATTATTTTTCGAGAAGGTGGAAAACACTCTACGTTGTGAGTGTTTTCAGTCTACACATTGAAAGCTCAAGGTTGGAGTGTACGGGGATGAGTTGGAGATGAAAACTGACCAAATCGAGGTGAGCGGTGACTAACCAATTGGGTTGTTACTTGTAAATGGTTTAAAAATAGTATGTGGGTTGCAAGTTTCATAACACCCAGGGTTTTCCAACCTAGAATTTTACAAAACAAAATGAATGTCTTGAAAATATTTTGTTATTTAGATAGTACGAATGTAATAAAAGACCACTTCAAAATTTATAACGACTCTTAATTTGAGTAAATATTGCATTTCAATTTCTTCATGATTGAAAACAAAGGTGCACAAAATAATTATTAATTGGAAAACACAATGTGGGTTGTTAGTTATTTGAATCTACATGTTTAAATGTCAAGGGTTGTCTTGAACAAGGAGGAGTTGCAGGTGGGGGTTACATAAAACTAACCAAATTTAGCTGTGGAGTGACTAACCAATTGGGTTGTTACATGTAGAGGGTTTTACAACACTATGTGGGTTGCTTCTTTCTTAATACCTAGGGTTTTACAACATGGAATTTCACAAAACAGTGTGAATGTCTTGAAAACCTTTTGTTGTTTAGATAGTACGAATGTAATGAAAGGACCCTTCAAAATTTATAACGACTCATAATTAGAGTAAAAATTGCATTTAAATTTCAACATGTGATTAAAAAAATACACAAAATAATTGCAAAATAGAAAACACAATGTGGGTCATCAGTTAATTGATTCTGCATGATTAAATATAAAGAGTTGTGATCCAAAACACTCTAAGGATGCTCTAGAGAAGTCCAGAGGTGACAAAATAGAGAAAAATCTAAAATCCAATTTTTTTGAATTTTTCGATAATTTCTAGGTTCTAGTAAATCACATTTTCAGAGGTCTTCGGAGCGGAATTTGGGGCTGAAACTTGCATCATCTCCTTAAAATCAAATGTCGAAGAAACTGGATTTTATGGAACTGAGTTAGTACCCTTGGAGACCTTTCCAATGGTGTAAATAGATTTGAATTCCTAGCACAGAGTAGAAAGTTGTGACCCCACAAAGTTGGGGTAAATAATTCCTAGCCTTTTTGAAAAAAATTGTAATCTTCTTTGTATTTTATCATAGCCAACTATTCAATTCGAATTCCTGGGGTTGTTGTGACTTTTTCACATTCTCCAATTTGTATACATTCTATCTATTTTGAATAAAATGATGATTTGGAAGGCATACAACTCTTTATACAAGTTTGCTACTTTATCCAAATTGAAAACAATATTGTAGGTTTCCTTTATGCTAGATATTGTAAACTAAATTCTCACCTTGATTCAGATCAGTGGTATTAGAGTGAGAACACTCTTGAATGTTGGATCACACAAAGGTTAAGATTGGACACACAAAACTTGTCAGAATATCCTCCTTTGAGAGACACACGACCAAACATGGCAGACGAGAAAGGTGATTTATCATACTCTATAAAGATAGTGGTGGAAGAAGCTTTGAAAAACAACAAGAAGAGATCATGAGCTAATTCTCACATCTCCTGTAGAATCAGTAGCCAAAAAGGACAAAGGAACCATTTTGTGGACATACTCCTTTCAAAGTGCAGGTAAATTTTGATATCCAAATTTTGAAGGGAAAATTGATGCTGACACTGTTGATGATTGGTTATGAAAACTAGAACAATACTTCACTATAAATCATTTCTTAGGTGCAGAGAAAATAAATTTTGCTCTCCTCAAAGATGAAAGCCATTTGAAACAAGCGTGGGAAATTAAGGTGGCAGATAGAGGAATACCTATTGGACTAGAATTGGAGTTAACCTTTGATAACAAACCAACATGGGGAGAATTTGTGGAATACATAAAAGAAGCATACTTCCCTGAGGATATGTATGAACAAAAATATATACAGTGGTAGTTTCTTCGACAAAAGAAAGATTAATCTGTGCATGATTACACAAATACTTTCTATGCACTTTTGGTGAAACTTGGTATTGAAGATTCAGAGAAACATCAAATTCTAAAATATCGTAGTGGACTTCATAGATATATTCAAACTGAGATGGATTTTTTTAACATTTAAACATTGGTGACTGCTTTCAAGTATGCTACAAAAATTGAGGAGAAATTCAAGCAAAGGGAAGAATGACTACTTTGCAAATAATAAGTTCAAGGGTGAAGGTAGCAATAAGTTTACAAGAAAATAGGTGGTCAAGGAACCTCCCTCAAACTCACCTAAGAAGACATAGAGTTCTAAGAAGACAAAAATCAGATACAGTCATGTGGTGTGACATACATAAGAGTGCATTCCATAACACCAAGGATTGTCGAAGCATCAAAAAATTGATGATAAAAATACGGGGAGAAGAAGTTGAGCCTGAATCATTACCAACATATACTTTTGAGTAAGAGGATAGTGATTAGATCATAGAAGTAGACCTGTATGCCATAGCTAAAACTACCAAAGTATTGCCTCATGCTCAGATGAAGAGCAACTATTCCATTCACAAATGTGGGTCAGTGGAAAGCCTCTACATTTTATTATTGATAGTGAGGGTGTTCATGTTGATCCTACAAAGATTTAGATAATCATAGATTTTCCACCTCCTAAAAATTTCACAGAACTTCACAGTTTCTTGCACCTAATAAACTTCTATTGTAGATTTGTTCTTGGTTTTTCCCATTTATCATGGCCTCTAAATTAGACACCAAGGGGTGGAGCACAAACAAAATTTTAGTTGACAGATGCAAAGCAACTTGAGAATTTGAGGAATTAAAGCAAAGACTATGTTCAATACTAGTGTTGGTCCTTCTAGACCTGGAATAATTATTTGAAAAACAAACTAATGCATCTGAGTATGTTCTTGGCACTGTACTCATTCAACATGGACATCTGGTTTCCTATCATAGTGAGATTTTTTATGATATAGTGCGTCGATACCCCACATATGACAAGGAGCTATATTTTATTGTTCAGGCCTGCAATTAGTGGAAGCATTATATTTTTGGAAATGAAACTATTATACATACAAACCATAAACCTCTTCAATTCTTGCAAACACAAGGGAAGTTGTAGAACGATAGACATCAATGATGGCCTACTTATCTACAACAATTTCACCTCAACATTCATCATTAAAAAGGGAGCACTAATAAAGTGACAGATTATTTAAGTAGGCCTCCAATTGCAACTTTTACAATGGTGTTGGATTCATGTCATCATCAATCATCAACTTGGGCCCAACTATATGGTAATGACCCTTATTTTGCTGACATTTACAATAATTTCGTAGGAGGAAATTTTTTCCTTGATTTTCATTTGCAGGATGGGATGCTTTGTCATGTTGGTCACATATGTGTTCCCATTGAAGAACGAAAAATGATGACATGGGAAGCACACTATAGTCATGTTGCAAGCCATTTTGGTATCAGTAAGACTATTCTTGTCCTTCAAAAATATATTTATTTACCAAAAGTGAAATAGGATATCATTTTATATATCCAAGCATGTGCATCCTGTGTAGTTGCAAAGCCTACAAATCTTAAATTAGGCCTATACTTACCACTACCTATTCTTGATAAACTGTGACAATCAATTTCAATGGATTTTATGTCTAGGCTTCGAACTACCAAATGGGGTCATGATTGTGTATATGTGGTGGTAGATAGGCTTTCCAAAATGGCTATCATGGTGGCTTGTAAAAAGATAACTTATGTAGAAGAGACAAGCAAGCTATTTTTCAAACATGTTTGGGTTCATTTTGGTTTTCCAAAAAGCATTATTTCTGATAGGGATAGTAGATTCATCAGCAATTTTTTATCTTCACTATGGGCTAAAATGGACACGAATTTTATGAAGTCTACAACATTCCATCCTCAAACATATGAGAAGATAGAAGTGGTAAGTCAAATTATCATTCACATAATCCAATTGTATCATTCAAAGCATCCTCACACATGGGATGAGAGCCCGCCCTATGTGCAACACAACTACAACCGTGCACTCCATAGTACTATAGGGCATAGTCCATTTGAAGTTTTTCTTGGGTATCAACAATTGAAACCTATGGATACATCAGTACCTATTCTACAACCTAATATTCTAGCGAATGTTGACAAGGAGGCAGATAAAGCAGAAACATTCATTGACAAGATCAGACATCTACAACAAGTTCATGAGATTTTGAAGCAGAGCAATAAGAAGTATAAGGAAAGACATGATCAACATAGAACTCCTCATCAATTTTAGATTGGTGACAAGGTGTGGTAGCATCTTCAAAAGGAGCATCTTCAAGGACCAAACAAGAAGCTTCATCCTCTTTTTTATGGCCTATATACCATTATCAAGAAAGTTGGTGAAAATGCATTTGAACTCAATTTTCCACCATTTCTGGGGTTGCACCCAATTTTCATTGTGGAATTGTTATGACATTATTTTCCTCCTTTGTTGGACATTTCACAAGCCACTAAACACATGTTCATGCAAAAAAATTGAATTCAATGAATACTACTCCACTCTAACGTGACCATGTCACCAAAGTCATTGTGAAGACTCTCAAAAATCAAAGAATCCCTCTTTATCGAGCGGTTCAAGTTGGTCAAATTTCTCATCAAGGCAAGTGGCTAACCAAGGAATAGGTTCATGAACAATATCTTCATTTGTTGTAGCATCTTAGTGCAATGGGGCCCATTTCCTTTCAAGGGATGAGGAATGATCTAGAATAGTTTTAGGATGTTCCAGAGAAGTCCAAAGGTGACAGAACTGAGAAAAACTAAAAATCTAATTTTTTGGATTTTTTTGGTATTTTCTAGGTTCTAGTAAATCACTTTTTCAAAGGTCTTCAGAGCAGAATTTGGGGTTGAAACTTGTGTTAGTTTCTTATAATTTTGACACCCTTGGAGACCACCTTTCCACCAGTGTAAATGGATTTGAATTCCGAGCACCGAGTACAAAAAGTTGTCACCCCACCAAGTTGGAGTAAATAAATTCCTAGTTTTTTTGAATTTGTTTTAATTTTGGTTGTATTTTCTCATAGCCAACTATTCAATTCAAATTCTTGGGGCTGTGGTGACTTTTGGTATTCTATAGGTTGTATATATTCTAGCTATTTTGAATAAAATAATGATTTGGAAGGCATACAAATCTTTGCAATTTTTCTACTTTATCCAAATTGAAAACAATATCGTAAGTTTCCTTTACGCTAGTTATTGTAAATTGAATCCTCACCTCAATTCAAATCAGCTTGTCTCACAAGGAGGAGTTGTAGCTGACATATACATAAAACTAACCAAATTGAGCTAAGGGGTGACTAACCAATTGTGTTGTTACATGTAGAGGATTTTACAACACTATGTGGGTTTCAAATTTCTTAACACCTAGGGTTTTGCGACATGAAATTTTACAAAAGAGTATGAATGTCTTAAAAAACCATTTGTTTTTTAAATAGAACGAATGTAACAAAAGGCCCCTTCAAAATTTGTAACCATTCTTAACTAGAGTAAAAATTGCATTTAAATTTCTTCATATGATTGAAAAAAAAAAGCACAAAATAATTGGAAATTGGAAAACACAATGTGGGTTGTCAGTCATATGATTGTGCTTGTCAAGGCATCTTTATCTTTTATAAGTTGTGCAACTGCACCTTTGACTTTTGATCTATAAAAATGCTTTACACAAACATTATAGGTAAATTGAACATTTCCTAATTGATCCTCAAGGTGCTTGATATCATCCTTCAATTTTTGAACTACCTCAGATTCTTGCAAACCCTCATTTTGTAATGTGTCCATGTTCCCTTCTTCATAAGCATCACCTTCCATTGTTGTCTTTATTTTGTTAACTTCATGTCTTTTAGATTGAAACTCTTTGTAAACAAAATTAATTAAGCTCATTTTCTTTCAATGATAAAATCTTCTTTCAATCTTTTAATTCCTTTTCTAAGTGGTTAATTGTAGTGTTTCTTCTATTTCATTTCAGTTTCCACACTTCCAACTATTTCTTTTGCATTTCTAAGTTGACCAGCCACACATTTTTCCTCATCCCCACTTCTCTTACATGTTAATTACTTTAAGCTTTGGAGCAATTTCTCTATCATTAGCCCTTAGGAAAACACCATCCATTTCTTTGATAGAGTTTTCAATGTCTTCAATACTTAAATTATGTAGCTTTGCGGCTGCTTTTTTCTTATCTTTGGGAGTGTTTCTCTAATTAGAGAATGTAGATGTTTCTTTTTAATAAGTTTTCCTTAGGATAACTTCATAACAAGTTACCTTTACAATTAAGACTTCCATGTCTCCACCCAACTGATTCTCTTTTTCTACACTAAGATCTAGTTTTTCCTTTTCCTTATCATCTATTTCCAATTGTATTTGTTCCATGGAATTCTTAATTTTAAGAATCTTTGACTTCATTTGTTAAACTCCACTTATAACATCATTTCTCACTTTTTTCTTGCACAAATTCGTATGCAATACAAAATATCATGACTTTATCCACTATTGTATTGCGATTTTCCCGTTGCACATACTGCACACACTCCTTTGTCAACTTCTCAAGAGTAGGAACAATCTCTTCATTCAATAAATTATCTATCTCATTCACTTTGGTTTACTTATTTTCAAGTGTTTTAGACCAGATTCCTTTTTCATTACATACTTTCTAGTACTTATTGCTTGAGTTCTACATTGCCATTTGCCCATTGCACATACTGCACACACACCTTCCTCAACTTCTAAACAACAAGGAGAATATCTTCAGTCAATACACTATATGTCTCATTAACTTTGGTTTGCTTCTTTTCAAGTAAATTAACCTTTGACATTTCATACATTCTAGTATCTATTGCCTCCAATTTTGCATTGTCATTTTCCCATTGCACATACTTGACATGCTCCTTCCTCAACTGCTCAAGATCAAGAAGAATCTCTCCATTCAATACATTATTTAGCATACACTTTGGTCTGATTCTTTTCAATTATTTTTACAACTATTTCCTTATTCATTTCATACATTCTAGTACCCACTTCCTCCTCAAGCACTGACAAGATCTTAGGTTTAATAACACCTAGTATTTTCCAACCTTGAATTATAAATAGACAATATGATTGTAATGAAAGCCTTTTTTTTTATTAGATAAGTAGGGAAGGGCCCTGATCCCATGGTTATAGAATCAAACAAAAAAGAACTAGAGAGAGGTGGGAATTGACACCACCATCAAACCAAAAAAACAACATCAATAAATTAGCACGCAAGCCAACATTTAAAATAGTAACCATTGTTCAACCAATGCTAATAAAAAATAGTAAGCTATTACTAGTATACTTAGTTATATGTAAGCCATTAATTAAATCGATGGGGTCCCAGGTGGTATTCCACCATAACATAGAGATCAAAAAACAATAGTCCAAGATAATAAAATAGGACAAAAAATTCATCAAAAAACAACAGAGTGGCAACAACAAGCCATTAACTAGCTTTCTTCAACAGGTCCCCATACTCTCCCATGAGAGAAATATATTCATGCCAATAAAGTCCCTTTGTGTCATCCAACATCTTCAGCGTATCAAGTTTCCCCTATTTCTTTAATTTCCTGGTAATCTTTGTTTCCCTAGAAGCCACACCTAGAATTGTTCTTCTCATCAATCTGTTAGTTACCCTCATGAGAGTAACTAACGCTTTCTCCATATCTTCAAATTGTACCTACAAAAATATTAGCCTACTTTTAAAAAAATCAATACTTAGCTCCTTAGTATTTTTCTCCCCACCATGATTCCCAACATCTTGTCCTAATACACCAACATCCTAAACATTTTCAACCTCAAACTTCTCCTCGGAAGGATCAATTTTCTCCTTCTCCTCCTCTTCCTTATCCACCTTCGAACCATCTTACCCCATCTTGTATGTAGAGTCTTCAAAGTCCATGTCCTCAGAGCCATCTTCCTCCTGGGATTCAAATTCTTCATACCCCAGGTCCTCCTCACTCACAGACATTTTATGTTTTCCCTTTTTATCTTTCAAAGCAACTTTTGTCAAGCGAGCCGACCTCCCCCCATTACCACCACTCCCTTGCCCATGTAAAGTTCCCTTTACCTCATCACTTTGATTCCCTTCCTCTGTGATGTTGATAACATCCTTGGGATTTATGTCTCCTTTTGGTTTCTTAGCCTTTGGGAGCTCCAACAGCAATGGCAGATGTTTCCTTTTGTCAGGCGTGGCTCTAAGGAGCTCCATCTCATAAATTCTATTTTCCTCACTCTTCTATGACCTCAGAGTTGAGGGGTTTGACACATTATCCATAGGGGAATTACTTTTAGCAGAAATAAGAACACTTCTAACAACAATTGCAGGGGGCTGGCGAGGGATAGGTTGCTCTGATAGGATTTCAACAGCAGTGGGGTTTTCCTCATTAGACTATTCTTCATTATTTTCTTCAAAACAATCAAGGTTCGCATTTCAGCCAACAATGGGGTTCCCATGAGGATTCAAAGCCAAGGCATACTTATACAGGGTAAGCATAAGGCCTTGGTGAAGAGGAGGACTAGCACCTATTTTGATATTAAGTTGCAGGGAGGACAACATACATAAGGGTAAATTGATTCTCTCACCATGGCAGATATGGTTTACCAGAGGGAAATGGTACACATGTACTGACATATGCCTACCCTCGAGAGTAAAGTATCTCATTACAAATAGACTAACTAAAGAAAAGGAGGAGGAAGTTATAGTCTAACATACTAGAAGCCTTTTGTTGTTTAGATAGTATGAATGTAAAAAGAGGCACCTTCAAAATTTACCAAAATTGTTACTTACAATATGGATTTCATTTAGATTTCCTCATACCATTAAAATATAGGTAGGTAGAAAAACAAAGTGGGTTGTGAGTTAGTTCATTTTGCTTGTTCAAAGCTCAAGGGTGGAGATTTCGAGGAGGATTTGCATCTGGGGGATACATAAAACTAACCAGATTTAGCTAAGTGGTGACCAACCAATTAGGTGTTTACATTTATAGGATTTTACAACACTATGTGGGTTGCACCTGTTTCTTAACACCCTGTTTTTTCCAACCTTTTGTTGTTTAGATAGTAAAAATGTAAGAAAAGACAACTTCAAAGTGTATAACAAGTCTTAGGTAGACTAACTACTTGTTCTAAGCTCAAGGGTGGAGATTTTAGGGAGGAGTTGCAATTGGGGGATACATAAAACTAACCACATTTAGCTGAGGGGTGACCAACTAATTGGGTGTTTACATTTGGAGGGTTTTACAACATTATGTGGGTTGCGGGTTCCATAACACCCCTTGTTTTCCAACCTCAGATTATGCATAGACAATATGATTGTAATTAAAGCCTTTTTTTGTTTAGACTACACAAATGTAAGAAAAGGTACCTTCAAAATTTACCAAACAATTACTTACAGTATGAAGTGCATTTGGATTTCCTAATATCATTAAAATATAGGTAGGTATGAAAAACACAGTGAGTTGTGAGTTAGTTCATTTTTCTTGTTCAAGGCTCAAGGGTGGAGAGTTCAGGGTGGTGAGTTAGTTTTAAGCTTAAGGATGTTTGACTTCATTAGTTGAACTCCACTTATAACATCTCTCACTTTCTTTACTCATAAATTCATATGCAATACAAAATATTTCAAGTTTATCCACTTATACATTGCCATTTTCCATTGCACATAATGCACACTCTCCTTCCTCAACTTCTCAAGAGCGAGAAGAATCTCTTCAATTAAAACATTATCTATCTCATTAAATTTGATCTCCTTCTTTTCAAGTGTTTTTAGAGCAGATTCCTTTTCAATTTCATAAATTATAGTACCTTTTTCTTGCAATTTTGCATTGTCTCTTTTCCTTTGCACATACTACAAACACTCCTTCATCAATTTCTCAAGACCAGGAAGAATCTCTTCAGTCAACACATTATCTATCTCATTCGCTATGGTTTTCAATGTAAGTGACCTTCACAATTTATTACAAGTGTTGTTTACACTTAAAATTGCATTTAAAAGTCTTCATATGTTTGACAAATAAATACACATGATTTGTTAATTATTGTATTGTATTCAAAATTTCACTTACTTTTTTCATCCATAATTTGTGACGAATTATGCAAAGAACAAGGAAATGAACTGTGATTTAGTGTTGTGATGAAACAAATGGTTGCCATTCAATGTTATCTAAAATATATTGTTAGATTTATTATTTCTTTTGTTGGTGTAATCAATATATGAGTACTCATGCATTATCCCCATTTGAAAAATGTTTCAACCTATGCAAGGAAGGTAAATTTGTCGAAGGTTTTTACTAGTTATAGGGTGAATATAGAAGAAAAACATGATTGCAAACTTCAAAATTGTGAATGTTTGAATGATATATTTTCATAGTCCATAACAAAATATGGGTAAGAAGTTACCCACATATACACATGCACCAAAACCAACTTGTGTTGCTGTATTTTTTATTGTGTCATTCATTTATATAGGTAAATACATTTCATTTTCTATGTTACCATTTTAGGCCACATAAAAAGTTGTGGGTTGAACCACTCATCGTGTTTTTCAACCTGCACTTTTTTATTTCATGAATTGTCAGATGTGCTTTTTTTTACTTATGTTAAGTCACCCCAAATTGAAGGATTGATATCACAACATGCCTACTTAGGTAAACATGGTTTTTACACCCCATATATCTCTGAACTCTTATTTTTATTTTCATACAAGGGTATGATTTTACTTATAGTCTTTATGTCCACTTTGAGGTTCAACTAGACACTATGTCTTCCAACCTGCATTGGCTTACATCATGATTGATAGTAAATTTCACACATTTATGCCATTCATGATTCTCTCCATTACTAATTCATTATTTTATCAATAGATACAAAAAATGTGCTATTCTTTTGGTGTTGTTGGAAGCACTGGATGCATTCATTATTTTGTCAACTGATGAAAAAGCATTTTGTTTTTTTTGGCATTACTGGTAGCAATGAATGCAAATTTTTTTACATAAAAGGTTGTCATAAAAGGTTTTGGCTGACCTCTAACCTTTCATCTCCATTGATACATACACACACACCACAACCAATGTATCTTCTTAAAATAATACATTTCATATTGTAATTGTAGAATTAATTACATACTGTTATGCACGTTACACTTGTATGCCACATATGAAGTTATAGGTTGAACCACTCATCATATTGTTCAATCTACACTTTTTTATTTCATGAATTGCTAGATGTGATTTTTTTCCTCATGTTAAGTCACCATAAATGGAAGGATCAATATCACAACATGCCTAATCAGATAAAAGAGGTTTGTACACCCCATATATTTTGAGCTCTTAGTTTATTTTCATATGAGAGGTTGCAATTTTACTTGCAGTCTTTATGTCCACTTTGAGGTTCAACTAAACACTATTTTTTACAACCTACATTGGCTTACATCATGGTTGATAATAAATTTTACACCTTTATTCCTTTCCCGATTCTCTCTGTAGACACTAAAAAATGTCTTAGGCTTGCGAACGCCATTTTCCACATTAATTCCCTTTCTCCCTTACATAATGAAATAATTTTAAATTATGTCTAAAGTCATATTCTTTTATTAATTAAATAATTTTAATTATTTAATTATACTCTCTATATAATTAAATAAATTCTCATTTATTTAATTATTTTCTTTCATTTTCATTCTATAGTTAAATAATTAATTTAATTATTTAATTATTCATTAGCCTCTTCTTCTATAACTAAATAAATCTTATTTATTTAATTATTACCCACTTTTCTCTCCACTAGTAAATAATTATTTTAATTATTTACTAATTTATCCTTTTCCTCTACTTTTAATTAAATAGTTATTTTAATTAAAAGTCAACTTTTCCCTCTTCTTCTATAATTAAATTGTAGTGACGGAAAAGTGTCCCTTTTTCTCACTTAATTTGGGAATAATTACTAAAATGAGCTAAGTGACACCTTAATTTAGTGTTGTAATATGTTTTAAATATTCATATTAAGTTTTGGGCCCTGTTAATTAAAATTTGGCTTATTTATGCTTTAATTGGTCATATTTTGCATCCACAAGCCTAATTAAATGCATTTTTCTATGGATAATCTCGACATTTAACAAATGAAAAATCATAATTTAATGATTTGGTTATGTAGTCCAGATCTAGTGATCTGGGACTCATATGCCACCTTGGGCGTATGGGTCCCACCTAGGTAGATCAAGACCTAATTTTAAATGTTACATTGAACTTAACAATTCTATAAATTTGTGTCCCAAGTTTAAGCCACTGGGACTCATATACCCAACCTAGCGTATGAGTCTTTCTTTAATGTGGACCTACTTTAATTCAAATTCTTGGTGAGATTTTGTTATCCTATATTTGATGTTGGCTTGTAGTGTTGGAATTTTGAGAAATTAGGCATAAACAAGTATAAATACAAGGTTATTTCAAACAAATTCTCCTAGCAACTTTTCAAGTGTTCAAGCATCATAGAAAATTTATAATCAAGATTGCATTCAAGATAAAATCATCAAGCATTTGGAGCTATATTCAAGATTCAAGCATCATGTCAAAGTCTTCATGAATCATGTGTGTTTGTGAGCTAATATTTGTGATGTAGGTTTTATGATTCAAGCAAGCATTCAAGACAAAGTTTCAAGCATTCAATCAAGAGTCAAGATCCGCATCCATTGAATCCATTTCACACAAGTTTCCAGCCTTTATTTCAAAGGTTTGGTGAGTTGAAACATTGTATTTGTTCATTCATCATTCCTTCATTCTTTTCTATTTTATTTCAAGGTTTATTTACCAAAATGGGGTTTGACCAAGGAAAACCCCTATTCCCTAACAAAACAACATTTTTCTCTCTTAATGTGTGTTTGTAGATCTAAGTGAATTGGAGCGTGAAGATCCATTGAAGAAAAAGTTGTCAAAGTTGTCAAGAAGTTGTCATCTTCATGGAAACTCACCTACAAATTGGAATTCATACTTTTTGGACCTAAAGATCAGACAAGAAGAAAGTTATAGAAGATCACTTAAGGCTATAGAAATTTCAGCCAAACCCTAGTAATGGGACTAAATCACCCCACTCGGCGTATGAGTCCCTGTATACCCTTTCTCCTAGTTTTCTATAGATCTTGATCAGTCACTAGAAGATTCCAAATTCTACCCAAAATCCCTAATTTCGGACTAAATCAACAAATTTGACGTATCAATCCTAGTGCACTTTAAAAAAAAAATCAGATTTTTTAGACCTTGTTTAGACATCTTCACTTCTCCAAGTACTTTCTTGTTTCATTTTCTTAGTTAATCTAATTTTATGTTTTCAATTTTCTAGGGTTTTGTGCATACATGTTTTCATTTCTCCTTTGAAGGTTCATTTAATGGTGAACCCTCATTTAATCACACCAAGGAACCTCCTATTCCATTCTTCAATCAAGCCAATTGGTTGAGTAATCTAGGTTCCTCATGAACTAAAGTGTGAAATAGGTCCAAGTTCCATCTCCCAAAAGGTGGAAACATTATTTCCATTTATTCATTTTCGTGAACCTAGCCTTTGGACCCTTGCATTTTTTATTTGGAGAGCAGTTTAGTCCTATATCTAAATTGCATTAACTTTGCATTATATTTGCATTAGTTGAATTTCATTTAAGGCTTCTAAGTATTGCATTAGTGAAAAGTGCATATAGGTAGCATTTTTGCATTTTGTATCATTTAATATCATTGGAAATATGTAATTGTAAATAGTCAATTAAGCATCCAACCTAGACACATTAACATCAACTCATAATTTTTTAATTCAAGCTTAAAAACCCTAATTTGGGACTCATTCGCCCACCTAGGTGATTTAGTCCCAATACAAGTCTTTTCTCAAAATTTCTAGGTATTTTATGCTATCTTTTTTTCACAATCTAAACCTATCAAAAACCCTAAGTGGGACTCATATGCCCATATTAGCGAATGAATCCTTGGAGGCCTACAAAAACCTACTTTTCTAAAATTTCTGGTGATTTTATGTACTTCCTAGGCTTGTTGGTAACCTATAGTATCAATCTAAAAAGTTTCAAGAACTTCTATTTTATACATCTAGGTCAAAAACATCCATTTAGCATAGTGATTTTTTATCATTTCAAGTAGTGAAAATCATCAAATTTGTTAAATAATTGTTTATACTTTAAATCATTGCAGCATAAGTTGAATAGATTACTTTACAATTTTAGTATCTTTCTTTTCCAAGTATGCCAAGAAAAATTTCATCAACAAGCATGTAATTCATTCCTCCAAAATATTTCCTAGTTATGAGAGCCTCTTACTGCAAGAGAGTAAAAATGTTGACACCTTCCTTAATTCCACACCCCCTCCTATTTCTCCTATTTGTGGGAATGATGTGATAGAAGAAGATGCAAGCATAGACAATCATGATAATCATAATTTATTTTCTCTCGATACTTCTCCTATTAGTGACAAAGGTATCTTGGTGAAAGAAGATGCAATCATTGAGAATCACAAAATTCTTGTTTGTTCTTCTCCTCCTCCCCCTTGGGAATATATTATGACACAGGACGATGAGATCATTTCCACTACTTTACTTAGTCTACATTCCTCTCCCAACACCTCCCCTACTTGTGAGAATGATTTAGATGTAATTGTGGACAATTATCACATTTTTGAAGAGGCTATGTTGATGTTAAGAGATCCAATGGCTGAGAGTTATAACATTATTTCTCTCCTTCCTAATGTCCCTAAAATTTGGAAAGATATATTCCAACAAAAGGATCCAATCATTTGTAAGCTTTAAACTCATAGTTATTCCTCTCTTAATGCCTCCCCTTTTTGTGATGAAGTTACTTTACAAAATCAAACCATGTTGTTGGCCTCATACAATGATTTAACAACTAATCCCTTAAAGATGTGATTCAGAGATTGAACATCTAATCTGAATAGCTATCCTAATCATCATAAAGGTACATTTAACTTGTTAAACCAAGGATGTAGACTTTAAATGGGTGAGCACATTATGTGCACTAGGAATCCATAGTAGCCATATTCATTCTACAGCTAAGAAAGACATAATACTGAAAGTAAATTGCTTATAAAGAATTAACATAAGTGATGAAAATAACCCAACAACTATACTAAGCTGGCATGCATGACAAAAATGAAAATCTAGGCAAACAAATAGGAAACTACTTTGTCTACTTTGGCTGCAGGAATAGTCACAGAATGGAATTCTAGTGGCTACAGGAATACACGGTTCCTAGATATGTAACTAATTGCACATAAAAGTAACAACTAAACTAAAGGATGGAATGCCCGCCAAGTGGCCCCCTTGGATCAGTATCCCTCAATAAAAATGTAAACTCAGATGCAATGAGCATATAACTCAGATGCAATGAGCTTATAACTTCATTTTATTCATTGGAAAGCATGATTACAATAGAGAAGCATAACTATATTAATGAAAAACTAAGAATGGAAGTACAACATCAGATTAATCAACCTTCAGAGGAGGAGCATTTGATTCTTATTTATAGGAGGAAATACTACTAACAAACTACCTAGCAAGGCGGTCAACTCCAATAGATTAGGAAGACATCACTTTAGGGAAAGCACAAAAAGTGGAAAGGAGTTTGTGCATGCATGGAATCTAGTCAAGCTGGTTTTCCTTAACACAAATCTAGCATAGCAGTAGCTCGTATATTTTCTCAACAAACTATTATGACCATTTACAAGGTAGTTACAATCTTTGATTGGAACTAGGAATCTCCCTCCATTGAGAGTCTTCCCTCCATTGACCTTTGAATGATCACCTTGTTGACCTTTATGGAAAATGACCAACTAGTAGAATCTTCATCAATTTTCCAGGTTCTAATTATATTTGCATGGCAACATTAGTACACACAACAATTGCATATCTATAACTATATTAAAGTAACATTCATTAATCCACATGAAAAATTAACATAGATAGTTCATATAGCATGCCAATATCATTTAAAGGTTACAAAAATTAGCTTATGCCCAATGCCTATAGTTTTGAGGAAATAAGATGGAAATGTCAACATCCAAATATCAAGGTCTATGACAACTACAACAAATGGATAATAAACTATATAAAAATTGAGCCATAAATTGGACTCATCACTCCCCCCAACCTAAGGTTTTGTTGGTCATCCAATAGAGGAAGAATTATTCTTTTGCTTAGTCATCACTCTAAAATCTACAACTACCGGTTGTCCTACATCAGTTCTTGTAGTGTATGAATTAGGGTCCCAATAGAACTCTTGCTTGTTGTCTAAACTATTCCATCATTTCCTTTTTGCAACTATATCATACTGATAATACCTAAAATTTGGCACATGGAATAATAGGATAGGTGGATGAAAAGTTAATGGAAGCCAAAATTTTCCCTTCATCCTTCCAATTTGTATATGTCTATCAACTCTTTTAAATGCTACAACATAGTTTTGTAGAGAGTGAGGCTTAGCTTGTTTTAACTCATCATTCAGGCTATTCCACCTCTATGCCAAATATCCCAATATAGATTTCCCTGTGGTTTCTGCTAACTTCTCATATTCTTTGTAAATTGCTTCTCTCATAGGTAGGATCTTACTGCTATAGCGTGGTCGGTAAAGAAATCTATGCTATTCCACAAAAATGTCTCTTGGGTGTCTAGATTCAACCCTGATGGGTAGTGGATTGTTGGATTCTACTTGCCTATAAGTCTTGAACTATTGTCTCCAACTAATTTCATTCTATATCCAGGACATGAATTCCCTTAATTGGAGATTCCCAACATACAAAAATGGATTCTAATCATGATCTTGGCACACGACATAATTATACAAATAGAATTCACACAACAAATTTTTCATTTCAGGAGGAGGAATCTGATAAGCCTAGAAAAATTCAAGTGGAGTCTCAATGGAAGGATTCAACCCTGAAATTATCCTTTCTAATTTAAAAGAAAGATTCTTCTACTTCAAATACAAAGCATATACCCTTTGATGAGTCCTACATTCTAACAATTGAGGTACTAAGGCTGCTACATTGTCCACCTTCTCCTTTAAAGCAACAATTTCCATATTATTTTCTTCAATCTCTTCATCTCTCTTTTTAATTTCCTCATTTAGCCTACGTTTTTCCTTTTTCCATTCCTCTTCCCTCCTTTGCATCTCATTCCATAAGTTCATGGCTACCACGTGCATTGAAAAATCAAAGGGCTTATGTATTCCTACCAAAATATTTCATGGCACAAATTCTTTCTCTTCATGTGGCCTTAGCTACATGGATTCTGATTGCTCACCCAATTCTGGTTGTAGGGGTTTTGATTGTTCACCCAATTTTGCTGCAGGGGTTCTTGCTCTTGCTGTAGGAACTCTTTCTCTTGCTCTTGCTGCAGGAGCTTCCAATTCTTCTCATACTCTTGACTCTCCACCTATTATGTGATGGTAGCAAGCTTTGCCAACCTTATGTTTTCCTGCTCCTCAAAAATTCCCTTTTCCTCAATGTTCACCCTCACCATTGGGAATTTTGTGTCCTCTTATGATGTTCATCGAGGGCTAGGGCTTGAATCAAGAGATACACCAGTGGGGTATGTGTAGGATCATGATGGGCCAAAAAGTGGCGATATGATGGGTTTTTGTAAGGTATGTGGCTAACGACTTTTTTTTACCCAAAATTGATGAAACCAAAATGGTTTTAAAGGAGATCCTCAGCTTTCCACCAATATAAAGTATGCTTTACTTTGAATTTAATAAATAATTATTATTTATTTTCTATTTGAATTACAACTTAAGTCTTGATTGATCGGCTGATTGAAAAACATCTATAGCTTTCAAACGGTATCACATTTTTTGAATACAAAGCATGTGTCACATTCTATGCTTCTTATACTATAGGATTTAAAAAAAAGAACTGAATTTCATGAAGTTTTGACCAAGTTAATGTGGTTAGACATACGATTTTTTGTATTTTTTAAAAGTTGTAATAAAAAATTCATAATTAATTATTTACTCAAAAAACAATTACAAAAAAATATGCATCACATCAGGACATGAGTCCTCTACTTATATATAAAATCTTATAAAAAAACATTATCATTTTATTGTGGTTAGGGTGGTTAGACAGACACCTACTTCTTATTTTTTCCCTGAAATTTAAGTACTACTACTTTGAAATTTCAAATTTTCACAAAATAGATTTAAAAATAAATAAAATAAACCTAGTAGTTTAGAAACTACATTCAATTTTCTCCAAATTCTATTATTACATATTTTTGAAATAATATAGAAAACTTATTCAAATTTTTACGTCCAGTTGCCTAACTCTGATTTTTCTAAATTTTTTTCCACTTAAGGGCTTGTTTTTTCCATGATGATCCTGCACATACCCAACGGCTACAGGAAGAATAGTTTTAGCCTTCCATTTCTTATAGCTTGGCACTTCTTTTTTGACTGTTTTCTTTTTAGCTTTTCCCTTCCTCATTTCTACCTCTTTCTTTTGTGCCCTAGTTCATATTAGGGTTCCAAGAGGGCCATCATCATAAAATTCTAAAGAAGAACTATCTTTGTTTGAGTTTTTTTCCTTAGAAGAACTAATCTCTATAGTTTTCTTAGCTATAGGAGGGTTTACACTAGGGCTTACACTAGAAGTTGAGGCTTCAAGAGTGGCTTCAACAATGTTCAATCTCTTACTAACCCTATGAGGTTGAGGCAAAACCCTAGGTCACAAATACTATAGTATAAATTGATCAATATATAAAAATTCCTCCCAAGTCATATCAATCACATCATGAAAAGAATTTTCTAATAATAATTTGATCAAACAATGGTGGGAGACAAAATTATCCCTACCTTTTTGGGTTTCAGCTACCATGATTGAAAGGAGATGATATAACATGTTTGGCACATTCAGTATTCTTCCTTGCCTCATATGATTTAGGAGTTTGAAGTGCACAAAATTTAGGTTTGACTAGCAGAATTCTCAAGTGATATGTTTCATAATGTGGATAGCTACTTGCTTCCACAACTCAAGCAGAGAGGTTCTCTTCAATCCTTGCTCATCCACATCTAACAAAGGGTCACCAAGTTTAGTAAATTTACCCTTGGCTGACCTTGCATCTCTGGTAGCAAGGTAATTTTCACCATCGGTAGGGAAAACTATAACTTCTGCAATCCTCTCTTCAATAGCTATTACCTCCAACCCTTTTACCATGGCCTTTCCTTCAGACAATGTCTGCACAAATTTCAGTGCAATGTGTTCATTATAACCATTAAGCTTCAAGAAATAATCTAACCATTCACAGTTTCTAAACTCGGCCTGGGAAGGTGCATCCTGCAATACTACATCATAAACCATAGATTCATTTTGAATTAACTAACCTCCCATCGTTCAACTATTTGCAATTAAACAAACACTCTGCAAGGTTTCCCTTGCAATCTTTGTTTGAAAGCCCAAATTTCACATTCCTACAACACTGCTAAATTCCCAATGCCAATGTCATATGAATTTTACCCTTTTTGTTGACTTAGGATTATGACTAAGACAATAAAGGTAGTAAGGAGTAATAAGTGAAGGATACGATCAAGAAAAATGGTGGTGGTTGATGTCATCTCACACATGCGAGCCATCACCTCACCCAGAATTCAAATTAGCTCAATTTAAATTTTGCTGACATGAACCAACATGAACTGACACATGGACATGTTATACACACTCCTCCCCAACCAAAATTTGAGAATGTGTCCTCACATGTAGAGTAGTAATGACGATTTGATAGGGTAGGGGATAGTTGCATGCTATGGAGAACATCTACATTAATGTACATTAATTAATTAAATGTACTAAAAGATAATTAAGATATAACAAATTGATGTGCACGTACTTGAATTCATTGAATATTTATTGGAAAGAATATTGAGGAAGTACCAGTCACCTTTTAAGAAGTTATTTGAGCAATTAATGAAAGTGGAGATTGATAGAGTCAAGTGGAATGAAGTGAAATTATGGCAGAATGATGGAAGAGAGAGAAGATGGGATGATGGGTGAATCAATGACGAAGTTGACTCCCACACAAGTGGAAGTTTTTATTATGACAATTTACGCACCTTGGTTACCTAGAAGGAGGGACGCTAGGTTCACTTCCTTCAGTTGTAGGAAGTTTGGGTGTTGCATGCTGAGTCAATTGTTGCATGAATTCCTCCTTGGAAGTTGGCTTGTGATACAACTTGAGGCGATGATCGTTGACAAGTAGCTTAAATCTCACAGGGTCAATGGTAGTGAGATGAACAACTCCATTGGGAAACACTTCAACAACCTCATATGGTCCTAGTCACCTTGTTTGCAACTTACTAGCATTATCATGATATATAGAGTCATAAAGGAGCACCCAGTCACTTGGCTGGAATTTCTTGTCCTTCATGAATTTTTCATGCCACTTTATTCTCTAATTCTGCACTACCTTTGTGTGATGCAAGGTTTTCTTTCTCATCTCATCCAAATTATTCAACTAATAATGTTGTCATTTTGTGCCTCAGAGATATCCATCCCTAAGTCTAGTACAGTCCTAAGAGTCTTATGCTAAAATTCAATGGGAATCATAGTTGTCTTTCCATACAATAACTCAAAAGGAGTGAAGCATGTGGTTGTTTTCTAGCTATTCCTATAGGTCCAAACAACTTCTAGCAGCCTATTTTCCCAATCCTTCATATGGATAGCCACTATTTTTGTCTGAATGGATTTAATTTCCCTATTGGACACCTCATCTTGGCCATTGTCCTGAGGGTGATAAGGAGTAGACTTCTTGTGCCTCACATTATATTCATTAACTTGTGTTGTGACAAGGGTTGATGTGAATTGTGCCCCCTGATCAGTCACTATCTCCCTTGGAACCCCATACTATGTGAAAATTTCTCCATAAAGAAACTTTGCAAATTTATTATCTCTTGCATGCTTCATGGCTTTAACTTCTAGCCACTTGGTTACATCATTAGTGTGAACCAGGATATAGGGTTTACCATTTTATGGAGGATTAATGGGTCCTACAAAATCCAATCCCCATTTATCAAATGGAGTGATTACTACCTGGAGGTAAAGGGATATCTCATCAGATTTGGTTGGTTGTCCCATCCTCTGGCATCAATCACACTTTCTTGTATATTTTTCTACATCCTTGTGTAGTGTGGGCTATTAATATCTTGTGTTCAAAATCTTCATTGTTGTCCACTTGGCTGCAAAATGCCCTCCATAGGGTTCATTGTGACATTCATGTAATATATCATATGTCTCATCTTCCCTCACACATCTCCTCATGACATGGTCTAGTCCATTGTAGAACAAGCATCATGTAATCCATGAGAAAGGAAATTTTTTCTCAATGAGCACCCTTCTCTCTTTTGGAGAGAAATGAGGAGTAACTCTCCCTATGACTAGATAATTAGCAATATTAGCATACCATGGTCCATGCACACTGATGGAAAAAAAATTTCATCATGGAAGGAGTCATCAATAACTTGATTGTCCTCTGATGTAGTCAGCCTTGAAAGAATGTGTGCAATAGCATTGGCCTTCCTTGGTTTATCAACAATGGTTATGTCAAACTCCTACATCAACAACAACCATCTTGATAGCCTACCTGAGATCAAGGGCTTATTCATGAGGTACCTAATGGATACATGGTCTATGTGCACAAATATTTGATAGCTTGTTATATAGTGCCTGAATTTATTAAGGGCATAGACCACTGTGAACATTTATTTTTCTCTCATTGTATAGTTGAATTCAACTCCTTGCAAGTTTTTGCTGACAAAATAAATAGCATTCTCAATTGCTCCTTCTTTCTATCCTAAAACTACTCCTATAGCATATTTCGATGCATCTATATAAATGTGAAAATGAAGCTCCCAATTAGGACCCTTGAGTACAGGAGAATGAGTTAAAGCCAATTTCAAGTCAGAGAATGCCTTTTCACAATCTTCTATCCATTGGAATTCAACATCTTTATTTAGGATAGTGTACAATTGTGCTACCATTTTGTAGAAATATTTGATGAAACACCTATTGTAACCTACATATCCCAAGAAAATCCTAACATATTTTTGTTTTGCAGGTATAGGAAGATTGGTGATCACCTCAATCTTGGTAGGATCTACTGGATTTCCTTGGTGAGAGATGTAGTGGCCAACGACTACATCCTCTTGCATCATCATGAAGCACTTTCACTGTTTAAATAAAAATTATGGTCTTCACATCTCTATAAGAATCTCCTGAGATTTTATAATGCTTCATTAAAATCAACACCATAGGTAGTAAAATAATCCATATAAATCTCCATGAAATCATGTGAGATATTTGAAAATATGCTAATGACTGCCCTCTGAAAAGTTGTAGGTGCATTGAATAAGAAAAATGGAAGTACTGAGTAGGCATAAATCCCCCATGGATAGGTAAAGTTGGTCTTCTCTTGGTCCTCAGGTGCAATTTGTATCTAGTTGAACCCATTGAATCCATCCAGAAAAGAAAAATACTGCTTTCCTGCAAGGGAATGTAGTACTTGGTCTATGAAAGGAAGGGGAAAATGGTCCTTTTTAGTGGAAACACTGAGTTCCCTATAATCAACACAAACTCACCAATTCCCTCCTTTTTTGGGTACAATCACCAATTGAGACACCCACTGGCTATCTGAAATGGGGTAGATAAATCTTGCATCTAGAAATTTCCTTATTTCCCCTTTTATAATTTCTTTCAATTCAGGGTTAATTCTTCTTTGTGGCTGCCTCACTGGTGTGCAATATTCTCTGTTGTATATCCTATGTGTTTAGAGCTTAGGATCCAATACCTTCATATCATGATAGTCCCATACAAATGCATGTTGATGGGTCTTCAGTAAGTTTGATAGTGACAATTGTTGATCTTCACTCAACTTGTTAATATTTAGATGTTTCCCTTCAAACACTTGCACTTGTGTAGTTAGCACTATCATAGCTACTTTTGTAATGCTTGGTACATTCAGTTCATGTGGCAGCAATGTATGAGACATAAGTGTTGCTGTAGGAAGTTTAGTTGCAGGAAGAGCAGACAGAAGTGTCTTCACTAGACCAACAAAATCAAATGCATGAGAGGATGATACTTCCTACACCTCATAATGGTTTTGAATTATGTTAGACAATACTTCATCTTCTTCCTGAAGCTGCATGAAATAAATTTTGTCTAACATCAAAAGTTGTGCCACTGAATTGACTTCCTCAGCCTCTTCACCAACATGTGGCCATGCAAGATTATCCATATCATGGGATAGTTGAGTAGGAGGGTAGAGAACAAAATTTTTGGTGCTCTTCCCATCGGAAATGGTCATGTCTCCTGTCCGACATCCAATATAGGCATTTGTTGTTGCTAACCATGGCCTGCCTAGGATGATGGGATACTCGCCTAGTGTAGCTTTGGATGAAAGAATCATGAAATCTATTGGATACTCCCAAGAGTCTAGAGTTACCACAAAATATTCTACTATACCATCAAGTTTAACAGTGGAACTATCAACAAGCTGCAAGACAGTGGGAGTAGGTCTCATGCTTGCAAAATTTAGTTGTTGCAGGATGTCCTTATTCATCACATTTAATGTTGCTTCTAGATCAATTAGAGTATTCTTTATTTGGATCTAATTTATAACAACTCCTACCACAGGACTACCTAGGTCATTGTATTTGGGGACAATCACTTTCCCAAGCATGATGTTAGCCAACTGTCCCACCACATGAACTATAGTGGGGTCTTTCTTTTTCCTATCAGACTTCTTGAGGCATGCTTCCTTAATTGTGTTGTCACATATGGGAACATATTTTATGGCCCAGAATAGAGGTATCTTGACACATATATGCCTTAACTAATCTAGGATATCAAAGGTTGGCTCCTCCTGTTCATTTTGTTTACCAACTTACAATCTATAAGGAAATGGCAGTTCTTGTTCAGTCTATTGGATTGAGACTAGTTTAGGGGTTTTGTGCACTTGATTGAATGGGGAAATTCAGATGTTCCTCCTCTTCCAAAGGAAGCTCAGTAATAATGGGTGTGGAAGGACCTAGTAGAGCAGTTCCTAAATGCAAGTGGATGTCACTTTTATAGTCACAGCGTATGTAGGAAATTAATTTGGATCAATAGAGTATAGTGGTTATTGTTGTTGTGGTTTGTTATTTGGGTTAGGTGTGGGCTGAGCTAGTAGCTAAGTAGGCCTAGGTATGTTTTCAGGTGCACTTTCCTTAATGGGTACATGTAATTGGTTGTTTGGTTTATTTTGTTGTCCTCCCCTCCATTGAGATGTTTGGTGCTACTTTCTTGGAGGAGGCTGCCAATTTCCTTGAAACTGCTATCAATTTACCACTAGGGTGGAGAGTTTTAGTGATTGGGCCAAGTATTTGGAGGATTATTCCAATGATTTGGTGGATATCCTCCATAGTTGGATGGATAGGGGGGCTGCCATTGGTTTCCCAATGCATAAGAATTAAAATATGGCTCAACAAAAGATAATGGATCTGGTGGCATACCTTGTCTTGTAGCCCATGGTATCCTTTGTACAATGAAGTAGATTTGATCATCACCACCCTATATTGGCTTGAACTCAGGTGGGATTTCCTTACTATCAATGTTAGCTACCATTTTGCATCTACATTCCTTCTTTTGTCTACAATGAGGGAAATATTTTGCCAACATTGACTTTACCTCCTCTTGTTTCTTCTTGGCTTGAAGTGTATCCAACTGAGTAGCTAGATTTTTTATGATGTCTTGCTTGAAGTCTGCCAGCAAGTGAGTAATCCCCATCCTTGAAACTCCCTTGGTGATGACTTACCCATAGAGGATTGGTAAGCTCCCCCTTTCTTTGAGGCTTCCCTAGAATAGTTCTGACATATCTTCTTGATATCCTCCCAAGGGACTTGAGTGTTATCTCCTCTTCCCATCAGGTATAAGGCATCAATGCACGTGTCTTTGATTCCTCTTAGGAAGAGAAGCTTTTGTTATTCTTCATTGAGTGTATGGTGTGGATATTTTTTTAAGAAAAATAGAAACCTTGAAATATAATCCTCTAGACTCTCATCTTCCTTTTGCTACATCCTAAATATATCATCTCCTCTCATGTCACTTCCCCTACAATATTCTTTGTACTTCTCAAGGAACTTTGTCTTCATTTCATCCCAAGTTTCCATAGTATTTCTGCCTAGGCTCATAAACCATATTAATCCAATCTCTTTCAAGGTGGTAGGGAAAAACATAAGCCTATGAGCATCAGTGGTATAGTCATAGCTTCTATAGAGGATATCAAAATCAAACAAGAAAGTATTAGGGTCTTCAGTGATAAGTCCATAGAACTTAGGAAGGACTGAAACAAGAATATTTTTGAGGTTATCAACTTCACTTTGATGAGAAATGGGTAACAGAAAAGCTGGTTGGTTAGGTTTGTTTCTATTTGCATCACCCATGCCTACATGATGGAGTTCCAAAGCAAAGGGGTTCTCAATCTAATTTTGGTCTTCATTGGAAGTGTCAGAACTGGTTACATTGGGAAATGCATCAGCAAAAGGGTATACTTCTTCTTCTTTGTCTCTTGGTAGATTATTATGCTCAACAAGCTGGAATGGATTGGGGTTATTAGGAAGGAATCTCCCATGAGCATCTCTTCTCCTCCCTCTATACATACAGTATCAACTCAATATCAGCCAGCTCACACAAAGAATTGGAAAAAGAATAGTGGATCATTACTTTCCTAACTGAGGGGTATACTAAGAACAAACTTCTAGAACTACTAAGATAGGAAATAAACTACTAATGACTCCAAAAAACTCCCTAGTTTCACACCACCCCCAACAATAGGCAGATTGGCGATCACCTCAATCTTGGTAGGATCTACTTGATTTCCTTGGTGAGAGATGTAGTGGCCAAGGACTACACCCTCTTGCATCATCATGAAGCGCTTTTCACTGTTTAAAGAAAAATTATGGTCTTCGCATCTTTGTAAGACTCTCCTAAGATTTTATAATGCTTCATTAAAATCATCACCATAGGTAGTAAAATCATCCATATAAAGCTCCATGAAATCATGTGAGATTTTTTTAAAATATGCTAATGACTGCCCTCTAAAACATTGTAGGTGCATTGAATAAGCCAAATGGAAGTACTGAGTAGGCATAAATCCCCCATGGATAGGTAAATTTGGTTTTCTCTTGGTCCTCAGGTGCAATTTGTATCTAGTTATACCTGCTGAATCCATCCAGAAAAGAAAAATATTGCTTTCCTGCAAGGGAATCTAGTACTTGGTCAATGAAAGGAAGGGAAAAATGGTCCTTTTTAGTGGAAGCACCGAGTTTCCTATAATCAACACAAACTCACCACTTCGCTCCTTTTTTGGGTACAATCACCAATGGAGACACCCATTAGCTATCTAAAATGGGGTAGATAAATCTTGCATCTAGCAATTTCCTTAGTTCCCCTTTTACAATTTCTATCAATGCAAGGTTAATTCTTCTTTGTGGCTTCCTCATTGGTGTGCAATATTCTCTGATGTATATCCTATGGGTTCAGAGCTTAGGATCCAATCCTTTCATATCATGATAGTTCCATACAAATGCATCTTGATCGGTTTTTAGTAAGTTTTTCATTGACAACTGTTGATATTCACTCAACTTGTTGTTAATATTTAAATATTTCCCTTCAAAAACCTACACTTATGTAGTTAACTCTACCATAGCTACTTTACTAATGCTTGGTACCTTTAGTTCATGTGGCAGCAATATATGAGACATACATGTTGCTGCAAGAAGTTTAGCTGCAAGAAGAGCGAACATAAGTGTCTTCACTAGACCAACAAAATCAAATGCATTACAGGATGATGCTTCCTGCACCTCACAATTGTTTTGAATTATGTTATACAATACTTCATCTTCTTCCTGAAGCTACATGAAAGAAATTATGCCTAACATCATAAGTTGTACCACTAAATTGACTTCCTCAGTCTCTTCACCAACATGTGGCCATATGGGATTATCCATATCATGGGATGGCTGAGTAGGAGGGTAGAGAATAAGATTTTTGGTGCTCTTCTCATTAGAAATGGTCATGTCTCCTACCCGACATCCAATATAGGCATCTTTTGTTGCTAACCATGGCCTCCCTAGGATGATGGGATTCCCACCTAGTGTAGCTTTGGGAGAAAGAATCATTAAATCTATTGGATACTCACAAGAGTCTAGAGTTACCACAAAATATTCTACCATGCCATCAGGTTTAACACTGGAACTATCAACAAGCTTCAAGACAGTGGGAATACATCTCATGCTTGCAAAATTTAGTTGCTGCAAGATGTCCTTAGTCATCACATTTAATGTTGCTTCCAGATCAATTAGAATATTCTTTATTTGGATCTAATTTATAACAACTCCTACCATAGGACTACCTAGGTCATTGTATTTGGGGACTGTCACTTTCCCAAGCATTTTGTTAGCCAACTATCCCACCACATGAACCGTAGTGGGGTCTTTCTTTTTCCTGTCGGGCTTCTTGAGACATGCCTCCTTAATTGTTTTGCCACATATGGGAACATATTTTATTGCCTGGAATAGAGGTATCTTGACACATATATGCTTCAACTGATCTAGGATGTCAAAGGTTGGCTCCTCCTTCTCTTCATATTGTTTAGCAACTTTCAATCTCTAAGGCAATGGCGGTTCTTGTTCAGTCTGTTGGATTGAGACTAGTTTATGATTTTTAGGTGCACTTGGCTGAATGGGGACATTCAGATGTTCCTCCTCTTCCAAAGGAAGCTCGGTAATAATGGGTGTGGAAGGACCTGGCAGAGAAGTTCTTGAATGCAATTGGATGTCACTTGTATACTCACATCATATGTAGGAAATTGATTTGGATTAGTAGAGTATACTGGCTATTGTTGTTGTGGTTTATTATTTGGGTTAGGTGTGGGCTAAGCTAGTAGCTGAGTAGGCCTAAGTGTGTTTTTAGGTGCACTTTGTCCTTCCCTCCTTTGAGATGTTTTCTTCTACTTTCCTGGAGGTGGCTGCCAATTTCCTTGAAACTGCTACCAATTCACCTAAAGTTGTTACCATTGGGGTGGAGAGTTTTGGTGATTAGGCCAGGTATTTGGAGGATTATTCTGAGGCTTTGGTGGATATCCTCCATAGTTGGATGGATAGGGGGGCTGCCATTGGTTTCCCGATGCATAAGAATTAAAATATGGCCCAACAGAAGATAATGGATCTGGTGGCATACCTTGTCTTGGATCCCATGGTCTCCTTTGTACAATGTAGTAGATTTGATCATCATCACCCTAGATGTGCTTGAACTCAGGTGGGATCTACTTACTATCAATGTTAGCTACTATTTTGCATCTATAGTCCTTCATTTGTCTGCAATGAGGGAAATATTCTGCCAACATTGCCTCTACCTCCTCTTGTTTCTTCTTGGATTCAAGTGTATCCAGCTGAGTAGCCAGATTGTTTATGATGTATTGCTTGATGTCTACCAGCAAGTGAGTAATCTTCATCCTTGAAACTCCCTTGGTTGATGACTTACCCATAGAGGATTGGTAAGCTCTCCCTTTCTTTGAGGCTACCCTAGAATAGTTTTGACATATCTTCTTGATATCTTCCCAAGGGACTTGAGTGCTATCTCCTCTTCCCATTAGGTCTAAGGCATAAGTACAAGTGTCATTAATTCCTCTTAGGAAGAGAAGCTTTTGTTATTCTTCATTAAGTGTATGGTGTGGATAGTTTTGTAAGCAAAACAAAAACCTTGAAATATAATCCTGCAAACTCTCATCTTCCTTTTGCTACATCCTAAAGATATCATCTCCTCTCATGTCACAGCCCCTACAATAATTTTTGTACTTCTCAAGGAACTTTGTCTTCATTTCATCCCAAGTCTCCATAGTATTTATGCCTAGGCTCATAAACCATCTTAATGCAATCTCTTTCAAGGTGGTAGGGAACAAATTAAGCCTATGAGAATCAGTGGTATAGTCATAGCTTCTATAGAGGATATCAAACTCAAACAAGAAAGTATTAGGGTCTTCTGTGATAAGTCCATAGAACTTAGGATGGACTGAAACAGGGATATTTTTGAGGTTATAAACTTCATTCTAGTGAACAATGGGGAGAGGAAAAGTTAGTTGGTTAGGTCTGTTTCTATTTGCATCACTCATGCCTACCTGATGGATTTCCAAAGCAAAGGGGTTCTCAATCTAATTTTTGTCTTCAGAGGAAGTGTCAGAACTGGTTACATTGGGAAATGAATCAGTAAAAGGGTGTAATTATTCTTCTTCATCTCTTGGCATATTCTGATGCTTAACAAGCTGGAATGGATCAGGCTTATTAGGAATGAATTTCCCATGAACATCTCTTCTCCTCCCTCTATACATACAATATCAACTCAACATCAGCAAACTCACACAAAGAATTGGAAAAATAATAGTGGATCATTAGTTTCCTAAATGAGGGGTATACTAAGAACAAACTTGTAGAAATACTACAACAGGAAATAAACTACTAATGACTCCAAAGAACTCCCTAGTTTGACACCATCCCCGACAATAGTGCCAAAAATGTTGGCCTCCTACAATGATTTAAAAACTAAGCCCTTAAAGTTGTTATTTAGAGATTGGACATATAATCTAAATAGTTATCTTAATCATCATGAAGGTACATTTAACTTGTTAGCCCAGGGACATAGACTTGAAATGGTTCAACACTTTATGTGCACTAGGAATCCATAGTAGCCATACTCATTTTATAGCTAGGAAAGACATAATGTTGAAATTAAATTTCTTAGAAAGAAGTAACATAAGTGTTGAACATCACCCAACAACTATACTAAGCTGAAATGTCTGAAAAAAATGAAAATATGGGAAAATAGATAGGAAACTACTCTATTTTCTTTCATTGTAGGAACACTCACAGAATGGAATTATAGTGGTTGCAGGAACAAACAGTTGCTAGACTTGTAACTAATTGCATAGAAAAGTAACAACTAAACTAAAGGATGGAATGCTCACCAAGTGGGCCCCCTTGGATGAGTATCACTTAAGACAAATCTAAACTCAAATGCAACAAGCTTATATCTTAATTTTATTCATTGGAAAACATAACTATATTACTAAAAAAATAAGAATGTGAGTACAAGATCAGATTAATCAACCTTCTAAGAAGGAGAATTTGAGTCTTATTTATAGGAGGAAAAACTACTAACTAAATACCTAACAAGGTGGTCAACTCGAACAGATTAGGAGGTTGCCTTAACGTAGATCTAGCATAACAATAGCTCCTATATTCGCTCAACAAAATATTATGAACATTTACAAGCTAGTTACAATCTTCGATTTGAACTAGGAATCTCACTCCATTGACCTTTAAATTATCACCTTGATGACCTTTATGGAAAATGACCAGTTGGAAAAAATTTCCTCAACTTTGTAGGTTCTAATTATAACTGCATGGCAACATTAGTACACACAAAAATTGCATATTTATAACTATTTTAAACAAACATTCATTAATCCACATGCAAAATTAACATAGATGGTTCATATAGCCTATCAATGTCATTTAAAGTTTACAAAAATAAGCTTATGCCCAATGTCTATAGTTTTGAGGAAATAGCATGGAAATGTCAACATCCAAGTATCAAGGTTTATGAAAACTACAGAAAATGGATAATAAACTATATCAAAATTAAGCCATAAATTGGATACATCACTCCCCCCAACCTAAGGTTTTGTTGGTCCTCCAACAGAGGAAGGGTTGTTCTTTTGCTTAGTCAACACTCTGAAATCTGCAACTGTCAGTTGTCCTACATCAGTTATTGCAGTGTATGTTTTAGGGTCCCAATAGAACCCTTGCTTGTTGTCCAACCTGTTCCATTTTTTCCTTTCTACAACTATATCATACTGATAATACCTAAAATTTGGCACAATCGATAATAGGATAAGTGGTTTAAAAGTTAATGGAAGACAAAATTTTCCCTTCATCCTTCCAATCCATATATATCTATCAACTCTTTTTCATGCTACAACATAGTTTTGTAGGGAGTGAGGCTCAGCTTGTTTTAACTCATCAGTTAAGTTGTTCCACCTCCATGCCAGATATCCCATTACATATCTCCCTATGGTTTCTGCTACCTTCTCATGTTCTTTGTAAATTGCTTCTCTCACAAGAAGGATCCCACTGCTATAGCTTGGTCGGTAAAGAAATTTGTACCATTCCCTTAAAATGTCTCCTAGGTTTCTAGATTCAACCCTGATGGGTTGGGGAGTGTCGGATTCTATTTGCCTATAAGTCCTAAACTGTTGCCCCCAACTAATTTCATTATGTATGCAGGACATGAATGCCCTTAATTGGAGATCCCCAACATACAACAATGGATTCCAATCATGATCTTAGGACACAACATAATTATGAAAATAGAATTCACACAACAAAATTTTCATTTCAGGAGAAGCAATCTTATAAGCCTAGAAAAATTCAAGACAAGTCTCAATGGAAGGATTCAAACCTGAAATGGTCCTTGCTCATTTAAAAGAAAGATTCATCTCCTTCAAATATAGAGCATAGACCCTTGGAGTAGTCCTACATTCTAATAGTTGAGGTACTAAGGATGCTACATTGTCCACCTTCTCCTTTAAAGCAACAATTTCCATATTCTTCTCTTCAATCTCTTCATCTCTTTTTTTAATTTCCTCTTTTAGCCTACATTTCTCATTTTTCCATTCATCTTCCCTCCTTTGCATCTCATTCCATAAGTTCATAGATACCATGTGTATTGAAAAATCAGAGGGCTTATGTATTCCTACAAAAAAAAATCCCAGCACTAATTCTTACTCTTCATGTGGCCCCAGCTGTAGGGATTTTGATTTCTCACCCAATTTTGGTTGCAGGGGTTCTAAATGTTCACCCAATCCCAAGTGCAGGTGTTCTTGCTCTTACTGTAGGAACTTTTTCTCTTGCTCTTGCTTCGAGAGCTCTTGTTCTTCTCATACTCTTGACTCCTAACCTATTATGTGATGGCAACATGCTCTGCCAACCTTATGTTTGCCTGCTCCTAAAAAATGTCCTTTTCCTCAACGTTCACTTGCCCCATTGGGACTTTTGTGTCCTCTTGTGATGTTCCTCGAGGACTAGGGCTTCTATTAGTTGACACACCAATGGCTGGCCCATCTGGTCTTGATTTTCTAGAAGGGTTTTTTATGTTTTTCTTCAGCTACAGGAAGAATAGTGTCAGCCTTTCATTTCTTAGAGCTTGGTGCTTCTTTTTTATCCATTTACCTTTTAGCTTTTCCCTACCTCATTTATGCCTCTTTCTTTTGTGCCCTAGTTCAAATTAGGGTTCCAAGAGGGACATCATCATCAGAGTCTAAAGAGGAACTATCTTTGTTTGAATGTTCTTGCTTAGAATAAATAATCTCTATAGTCTACTCAGCTACAAGAGGGTTTACACTAGGGCTTGCACCAGAAGTTGAGGTTCCACGAGTGGCTTCAACAATTTTCAATCTCCTACTAACCCTATGAGGTTGAGGAAAAACCCTAGGTCACAAATGCTTTGGTCTAAACTGATCATTATTGAAAAATTCCTCCCAAGTCATATCAGACACATCATGCAGATATTTTTCTACTAATAATTTGATCAAACAATGGTGGGAGACAAAATTATCCCTACCTTTTTTGGTTTCAGCCCCCATGATTGAAAGGAGATGATATAACACATTTGGCAAGTTCATTCTTCTTCCATGCCTCATAAAAATTTAGGAGTTTGAAGTGCACAGAATGTAGGTTTGACTGGAGGCCTTCACAAGTGATGTATTTCACAATGTAGATAGCTACTTGCTTCCACGGCTCACGAAAAGAGGTTCGCTTTGTACCTTGCTTGTTCACATCTAATGGAGGGTCACCAGGTTCACTAAATTCAGCCTTGGCTAACCTTGCATCTCTAGTAGTAGGGTAATGTGCACCATCGACAAGAAACCTTGTAACTTCTACAATCCTCTCTTCAATAGCTATTACCTCCAACCCTTTTACCATGGCATTTCCTTCAAACAATGCACAAATTCAGTGGAATGTCTTCATTATAACCCTTAAGCTTTAGGAAATAATCTAACCGTCCATAGTTTCTAAACTCGTCCTGGGAAGATGCATCCTACAATACTACATCATGAACCATAGGTTCATTTTGAATTAACTAAGATCCCATCGTTCAACTTTCTACAATTAAATAAGCACTCTGCAAGGTTTCCCTTCCTACAATCTTTGTTTGAAAGCCCAAATTTCACCTTCTTGCAACACTACTAAATTCCCAACCCCAATATCATATGAATTTTACTCTTTTTGGTGACTTAGGATTATGAGTAAGATAATAAGGCCAATAAGGAGTACTAAATGAAGGATACGATCAAGAAAAATAGTGGTGGTTGATGTCATCTCAAACATGTGAGTCGTCACCTCACTCAAAATTCAAATTAGCTCAATTTAAATTTTGTTGACATGGACCAACATGGCCTGATACATGGACATGTTATACACACTCCCCCCGAATCTAAATTTGAGCATGTTTCCTCACATGTCGAGTAGTAATGACTATTTAATAGGGCAGGGGATAATTGCATGCTATGGAGAACGTCTACATTAATTTATAGTAATTAATGAAATGTACTAAAAGATAATTAAGATATAAGAAAATGATGCGTACGTACTTGAATTCATGGAATATTTGTTGCAAAGAATATTAAGGAAGTACTAGTCACCTATTAATAAGTTAGTTGAGCAATTAATGAAAGTGGAGATGGACGGAATGAAGTGGAATGAAGTGAAATTATGGGGGAATAATGGAAGAGAAAGAAAGGTGGAGATGGATGGGCGGATGGGTGGATGAATGACAAAGTTGACTCCAACACAAGTGGAAGTGTTTATTATGACAATTGGCATACCTTGGTTAACTAAAAGGAGGGACACTGGGTCCACTTCTTTCGGCTACAAGAAGTTTGGGTCTTCCATGTTGAGTGAATTGTTGCATGAATTCCTCCTTGCAAGTTGGCTTGTGATACAACCTGAGGTGATGACCATTGACAAGCAGCTTAAATCTCATAGGGTCAATGGTAGTGAGTGAACAACTCCATTGGGAAAGACTTTAACAACCTCATGTGGTCCTAGCCACCTTGTTTACAACTTACCAACATTATCCTGATATCTAGAGTCATAAAGGAGTGCCCAGTCACCTGGCTATAATTTCTTGTGCTTCATTAATTTTTCATGCCACTTTATTCTTGAATTCTGCACTACCTCTGTGTGATGCAAGGTTGTCTTTCTCATCTCATCCAAATTATTCCACTGCATAATTTTTTCCTTTTGTGCCTCAAAGATATCCATCCCTAAGTCTAGTGTAGTCCTAAGAGTCTTATGCTCAAATTCAATGGGCATGATAGTTGTCTTTGCATACAACAACTCAAAAGGAGTGAAGCCTATGGTTGTTTTCCAAGTAGTCCTATAGGCCCAAATAGCTTCTAGCAGCCTATTTTCCCAATCCTTCCTATGGATAGCCACTGTTTTGGTCAGAATGGCTTCAATTTCCCTCTTGGTCACCTCAACTTAGGCATTGGCCTGAGGGTGATAAGGAGTAGACTTCTTGTGCCTCACAGTATATTCATTAACTAGTCTTGTGACAAGAGTTGATGTGAATTGTGCCCCCTAATCAGTCACTATCTCCCTTGGAACCCCATGTATCATGTGAAAATATCCTCATAAACAAATTATGCAACCTTATTATCTCTTGTATGCTTCATGGCTTTAGCTTCTACACACTTGGTTACATAATCAGTGCAAACTAGGATATAGGATTTACCATTTGATGGAAGATCAATGGGTCCTACAAAATCCAATCCCCATGTATCAAATGGAGTGATTACTACCTGGGGGTAAAGGGGCATCTCATCAGATTTGGCTGGCTAACCCATCCTCTTTCATCTATCACACTTTCTTGTATATTTTCCTGCATCCTTGTGGACTGTGGGCCAGTAATATCCTATGTTCAAAATCTTCATTGTTGTCCTCTTGGCTGGAAAATTCCCTCCACAATGTTCATTGTGACATGCATGCAATATATTATATGTTTCATCTTCCCTCACACATCTCCTCATTACATAGTATGGTCCAGTGTAGAACAAGCATCCTACAATCCATGAGAAAGGAAAACTTTTCTCAATGAGTACCCTTCTCTCTTTTGGAAAGAAATGAGAAGAAACTCTCCCTGTGACTAGATAATTATCTATATCAACATACCAGGGTGTATGCACATTGATCTAGAAAATAAATGTTTATTAGGGAAAGAGTCATCAATGACTTGATTGTCCTTTGATGTAGTCAACCTTGAAAGAAAGTTTTCAACAACATTGGCCTTCCCTAGTTTATGAACAATGGTTATGTCAAACTCTTGCATCAGCAACAACCGTCTTGCTAGCCTACCTAAGATTAGGGGGTTATTAATGAGGTACCTAATGGTGGCATGGTCTATGTGCACAAAGATTTGATAGCCTATTATATAGTGCTTGGATTTACTAAGGGCATAGATCACTGCCAACTTTCCTTTTTTGTCATTGTATAGTTGAATTCAACTCCCTACATGTTTTTGCTAACAAAATAAATAGCATTGTCAATTGCTCCTTCTTTGTGTCCTAAAACTGCTCCTATAGCATAGTTTGATGCATCTGTATTAATTTGAAAATGAATCTCCCAATTAGGACCCTTGAGTATAGGAGAATGAGTTAAAGATACTTTCAAGTCAGAGAATCCCTTGTCACAGTCTTCTGTCCATTGGAATTCAACATCATTAGTTAGGAGAGCGTGCAATGGTGCTATCATTTTGTTGAAGTCTATGATGAAATTCCTATAGTAATTGACATGTCTCAAGAAAATCCTAACATCTTTTTTTTTGCAGGTATAGGCATATTGGTGATCACCTCAATCTTGGCACGATCTACTTGAATTCCTTGGTGAGAGATGTAGTGGACAAGGACTACACCCTCTTGCATCATCATGAAGCACTTTTCATTGTTTAAAGGAAGATTATGTTCTTCAAATCTCTGTAAGACTCTCTTGAGATTTTTCAATGCTTCATTAAAATTAGAACCATAAGTAGTAAAATCATCCATATAAATTTCTGTGCAATCATGTGAGATATCTGAAAATATGCTAATGACTACCCTCTAAAAAGTTGCAGGTGCATTGCATAAGCCAAATGGAAGTATTGAGTAGGCATAAGTCCCCCATGGATAGGTAAAGGTGGTCTTCTCTTGGTCCTCAGGTGCAATATGTATCTGGTTATACCCATTGAATCCATCTAGAAAGAAAAATACTTCTTTCCTTCAAGGGAATCCAGTACTTGGTCTCTGAAAGGAAGGGGAAAATGGTCCTTTTTGGTGGCAACATTGAGTTCCCTGTAATCAATACAAACTCACCACTTCCTTTTTTGGGCACAATCACCAATGGAGACACTCACTAGCTATTTGAAATGGAGTCACATTTCAAACTACTATCCATATTATGCCTCATGATCTTTCAGACAATCTTCTTTTACGTAGACCATGGATTCATGAAATGCAAGCAGTGCCTTCTACTCTTCATTGTGAAATGAAGTATGTTTACAAAATAAAATTTACACAATCCAAGCTGATCTTGAACCTAAAATATTTTTGCACACTGATAAAGATAAACAAATTCTTTTGAAAACATTGACACCAACCATACAAGTGGAACCTATGCAAGAGAAAGAAAAATAAAAGCATAATGAAGAAGTTATGAAGTTATTGGAAGATGATTGGGGTTCCTTAGATTTCACACCTACATTCATGGGAGAACACAAGATCATAACAAAAGAGTTTTCAAATGGAAAATAAAAAGTGGTAATGTTAGCACAAAATTCAACACAGTCTTCAAAAGCATCCACTACAACCACTTTAGAAGAAAAACCAACATACACGAAAAACTTTGATGAAGTTGGTTATGAGCAACCACCGAATCTAGAAGAAATGAAAAATATTTATGGAAGAGGTTAGGAACTTTTGAAACAATTTGGTTATAGTGGAAAAGGATGTGGTACTAGAGAACAAGGTATTTGTGTCCCTATACAACTTATCACACAAAACACTAATGACTGGAATTTTTTAGATTTTACACCCTCTTGTAAAGGGGAGCATAAAATCTCACAATATAAAGAGTCTTGTGTAAGTATGACACCTTGTTCTAAGCAAGAAATATCTTTGTTACAAAATAAAGGAACATCCTCTACCATTGATCAAGAGAGTATCTTGTCGAGACTCCTCCAAGATCATTTGTTATCTCTCCCTCCAAGAACACAAAATAAATTTCAATACAAGAAATATTTTTTGCATATCATAGATTTCATGGTCATTCTACTAATGAATGTAAGGCTTTGGGTAACAAAATTCAACATCTTAAGGAGTTTTGTGCTCTTTCTTTTGTTGAAGTACCTTGTTCCTCTAATTGATATTGATTTTCATTCTATTATGTTTTTCATCAATCATCTCAACTCATCCTTGTCTTGCACTTAGTGAGGGAAAGGGGTTAGGCAGCCTTGTCCTCGTATGGCACTTGTTGTTGTCTCTTTTGGATATTTGAACACCTTCCATGTATATATAGGAGCAACCTAGGGATGTGGATGACATTACTTAAGTTGGATTGCATGTGATGTACTTTTCTTTCTATGTTTAGCATTACATTTTGGGGGAAACCCTTTATTCATGATGTAGTTTCATTCAGGAACATATGACTTGGCATAGGGATTTCCGAATAAGCTCTCATGTCTTCTTCATTGGATACTTTAAAATAGATAATTTCTCACAACGATAGTGTTAGCAACCACTTTAAAGTGGGGGGATACAACAAAACTCATGTTTCATTGTGTGATTTTCTTTATTCTTGTGATGTGTTCTTTTCTTGGTGGTGTCATTAGGTTTGATTTCCTCTGAGAAGGTGATAATTCTTTGATCTTTCCCCTCTTGGAGACATTAGGCACAATGTTCTCTAAGAAGAGACCTTACATGAACTGAGCAAAGTCCCTTTTAACAAATCTTTACTTGCATGTTTGAAGTTTCATTTTGTGGCACCTTATCAAAGTTATCAGGAGGTATAGCTTTGGTATGGTTAGTATGTATGGGAGCCGACCATAGGCGTAGATTTCCCATAAAAACTTTCTTGTTTGTGTGGGAGCATACCGGACGCATGCATGTGTATCTCAACTCTCTAGGGGCTCACCTAGTGGATATCGGATTCCACTAGCCCTTGTGAGTGTGTGTTTTGTTTGCATAGTGGGCATCATGTTCCACTTGTAAATTTTTTTGGATAAACAACTTAGATATGATCCACGTCGTGTTGGAAAAATGGTTTAGGCTTGATCCACCCTTTATTTTTCTTTCTTCTTTATGTCCCTGATAGTGTATGCTTGTATCTTGTCGTTACTTCATACATCATTAATATGTGTGTTCTTTTGTGCCTATGTTGGTTTTCCATAGGATCTTGATCCTGGGGGCTTGATCATCCCTCTTGGTCATTGTCATCCTATCTCACTAGCATTGGTACACTTGGAGCCCTCTTGATGCAATTTTTTCTACTTTAGTGTGAGTTTGATACAAGGTCATCCTCTCACTAAATTGGGGGCTAAATGTAGTGACGAAAAAAGTATCCCTTTTTCTCACTTAATTTGGGAATAATTAGTAAAATGAGCTAAGTGATGCCTTAATTTAGCATTGTAATATGTTTTACATATTCACATTAAGTTTTGGGTCATGTTAATTAAAATCTAGCTTATTTATTCCTTAATTGGTCCTATTTTGCATCCACAAGCCTAATTAAATATATTTTTCTATGGATAATCTCGACATTTAACAAATGACAAATAATAATTTAATGTTTTTGGTTGTGTTCTAGATCTAGTGATCTAGGACTCATATGCCACCTTGGGCATATGGGTCCCACCTAGGTCTCGAGGTTTGATTTTAAATGTTACATTAAACTTAACACTTCTACAAATTTGTGTCCCAAGTTTAAGCCACTGGGACTCATACGCCCAACCTGGTGCATGACTCCCATTATAATTTGGACCTATTTTAATTCAAATTATTTGCAAGATTTTTTTATCCTAGATCTGATGTCAGCCTGTAGTATTGTAATTTTGGGAAATTAGGCATCGACAAGTATAAATACAAGGTTATTTCACATAATTTCTCCTAGCAAGTTTTCAAGTCACCTGAGCTTTCAAGTGTTCAAGAATTATAAAAAATTTGTGATCAAGAGAGCATTCAAGACAAAATCAACAAGCATTTGGAGCTATATTCAAGATTCAAGCATCATGTTTTTTTGTGAGCTAACGTTTGTGATGTAGGTTTTATGATTCAAGTAAGAATTCAAGACAGAGTTTCAAGCATTCAATTAGGAGTCAAGATTCACATCCATTGAAGCCATTTCACGCAAGTTTTCAACCTTTATTTCAAGGGTTTGGTGAGTTGCAACATTTCATTTTTTCATTCATCATTCCTTCATGATTTTCTATTTCATTTCAAGGTTTAATTACTAAAACAGGGTTTGAAAAAGGAAAACTCGTATTCCCTAACAAAACAATTTTTTTCTCTATTGATGTGTGTTTGTAGATCTAGGTGAATTGGAGCTTGAAGATCCTTTGAAGACAAAGTTGTCAATAAGTTGGCATCTTCACAGAAACTCACCTACAGAAAAAAAAAATTCAAACTTTTCAGACTTGAAGATCGGACAAGAAGGAAGCTACAAAAGATCACTTGAGGCTACAAGATATCTATCAAACCCTAGTAGCAAGACTAAATTTACGTACTGGATATATGAGTCCCTATATACCCTTTTTACCAATTTTTTGTAGATACTAATTAGTCACCAAAAGATTCTATATTCTACCCAAAAATCCTAAACTGGGACTAAATTGCCTAGTTTGGCGTATCAGTCCTAGTGCACTTCAAAAACAACAATTTTTAGAGTTTTCAGACCTTATTTAGACTTCTTCACTTCTCCAGGTACTTTCCTATCTCATTTTGTTAGTTAATGTATTTTCATGTTTTCAAGTTTCTAGGGTTTTATGTATACATGTTTGCATTTCTCCTTTGAAGGTTCATTTAATGGTGAACCCTCATTTAATCACACCAAGGAACCTCCTTGTCCATTCCTCAATCAAGCCAATTGGTTGAGGAATCTAGGTTCCTAATGAACTAAAGCATGAAATAAGTCCAAGTTCCATCTCCCAAAAGGTGGAAACCCTATTTATGTTTATTCATAAATAATTGTTTTTAATTATTTAATTATTCACTTTCCCTCCTAAATTAAATAATTTCATAATTATTTAATTTACTCCAGCTAGCTCTTTTTCTGTATCAAATTTTATCTTATCTCAACTAACCTCCACCCTTGATAAGGTTTTATTACCTTCTAGTCTCCACCATCCATCCTTAACTAAACCCTATATTTTCCCTAACCTTATTTTCTTTCTTTTCAAAGTGATTTGATCCACTAATCTTCAACATTTAATCCTAGCCCTTCATTCAAATTTAGTTTTCTATAAAAGAGGCCTATCACTTTCATTTCAACCACAACAGCTACAACCACTATCTTTGATATTTTTTGTCACTATCACTAGGATTATTCTTGCATAATACAAATTTTAGGTAAATCTAGCATATAAAGCAAAATGGAGAAGAGAAATGAAGGTGATTCAACCATGGCATATGAATTATGGTAATATTGCTAAGTTATTGTTTATATTTCTATGTTCATTTTTGCTTCATTGTTGGACTATGGTCTTTAGGGCTCGAATTTTATGTATTTGGTGGTTAGAAATATTGATTCATGTGTTTCCCTGTGATTTTACCCTATTTTACACTCTCCATTATTGTTTCATTAGTTTTTCATCATATGCAAAAAATGTGTCATTCTTATGGTGTTGTTGGCAGCAATGGATGAACTTTTTTTACATAAAAATTTATCATAAAAGGTTTTGGTTGAACTCTAACCTTTCATCTCCAATGACACATACACGTACACCAAAACCAATGTATCTTCCCAAAATAATACATTTCATGTTGCAATTGTAGAATTAATGACATATTTTTATGCACATTACACTTGTATGACACATACAAAGTTGCAGGTTGAACCACTCATCATGTTGTTCAACCCAGGTACACTTTTTTATTAATGAATTGTAAAATGTTATTTTTATTCTTATGGTAATTCACCCCAGAAAGAAATTTGATCAATATATCAACATGCCCACTTAGGTAAAAGAGGTTTATAGTACACCCCATATACTTTGAACTCTTAGTTTTATTTTCATGTGAGATTGAGATTTTATTTGTAGTCTAATGGAACCCTCAAAAAATTTCTTGTTTCATCTTAAACCCTTCTTGCATTTGGATGTAGGGTTGTTATTTTGAGGTTTTAAGATTTTATTCATTATGAATACTCAAAGGGTTCTATTTGGTCATTGACTCCTTATTACCTGTTTTCAGTCATTTTAAAGCATCTTGTGTCATTTACTACCATATGGTAACTGGTCCCTCCAAGCCTAGGTCATGTTCTTTTATTTTATTTTGATTAAGCATGGTATTTTTTGGTCTTTATATCCTTCACGTTTCATGATTTGAAAACTCTTGAGTCTATTATTCTCATGTAATCCTAGAAAGGTCCCCTTTTTAGAACAACTTAAGTGCACGTGCTCAAAAGTTTCCACTTAAGTCCTGATGGCGCTCATACCTCATCCTTCATCGCTAATTTATTCCTAGGTCCACACCTTGGATTAACGACGAGCAATAGAATGATATTTTCTTTGATATTTCTCATTGTTAATGGCTTTTGAGCCTTCAAATTCATAATAGCAATGAGCGATACTTTTGATTTTTTGTTCTTATCGCTCATCACGAATGCTCATAAAGAAGATAAACTTCAATTAGTGATGAGCGATATGAGGTGATTTCCTTTGCATCTCGTGATCATGGATCTGTTTCAAATATAATGTCTGACATCATCAATACACGATGGACCTTATAAAAATTGTAAATCTTCTCATCGCTAATTTCTTCCAAAATATATGAGGAGAATTATCGATGAACAAAGGCCTTATGTTATATTGCTCATTGTGGATTTGTTTCAGAACTTGATTTCTGAATTAGCGATAAGCGATGGTGTCCTCTAAAAGGTTTTTCTTTCACTATGAACAACATATTTTGTGCCTTTTATTTTATGTAGGTGCATGTGTCTAAAACTAGTGCCTCCACAATGTCTCTCATCACCAAGTTAGAATTAGCGATGCATGATGGAAATATGAATATGACCAAAAGTCAGGCCATGGAATTGGGAGCTAAATATTATTGCAAGGATTTTGACATCACTGATAAAGTTGGGTGAAGATAAAGTACATCAATGACCAGCTATGGTCACTACATGGAATGGGCAACGTGGCAAGATCCTGGGGATTTAGCATAAAGAAAAAAGAAAGTAGCAAGAGGATTGAGGAAATATTGATAAAATTTTAAAGTAGGATGATCCAATGAACTAAGATCATCACATGAATACTTTCATTGCTAAATTGTATCCTGGAAGTTGGGGAAGATTAGTGATGAGCAATGAAGTGTATAGAGAAATTTTTCCTCTAAAGAAAAACTAGTCTTATGTACTTCATCGGTAGTAATTAAAGCACATATTAGGTTCGCAATACATGATAATTGAAAAATCACAACACTTGAGATGGAATCACTATTTTCTATGAGCAAGTTGCTAAGGACATAAAAAAACAAGGCTCATATCACCATGGATGAAGTTTTAAGTGCTTTAAAAGGAATGACTTAGATTCAATACTGAGCTGTAAGTTATCAACTCGCTTGAGTAAGAAGATTTCGAGTCATTTATCCTACATACTTCAAATTTCCTATTTAATACAATCTACTTGATTGATCTTCTTTGTCATAATTCACTTTGAAATGAATGAGGGTCGAGGGTTAATAGAGAAGTGCTTGGAAATTTAATTCTCCTGAGAAGTGTGTAGACATTCTAGGGAGGTAAGTCTGTCATGATGATTCAAGAATCTAAGAAGTTGAGTCTATTTGAACCTAAGGAAGACGCTTTTGGGGATGAAAGTGGTATGCAAGGAGCTCCTAATATGCCAAATGAAAGAATAGGATTTAGGAAATTCAAGGAGTATAGTACCAAGGAAAATTACCATCCAAGAGAGCAGATAGTTTCAGAAGAATTAGTCAAATGCATAGAGAAGAGGATGGTGAAATATAAAAAGAATACAAGGAGAGAGAATGGGCACTATAAGGCCTATCCAAAGGAGTGAAATTCTCCATGTGATCTTTTAAAGGACCCTTCAAATGGTGAGGGTGACATTAATTCAGAGGGTAATTATTATCCCCTCTCCCTGATACTATTGGTGAATTCTGACAAGGAGGTAGTGATAGTTTCTTTAGTCGCACCACAAGAAAAATGTGGGTGAGCATCATCTAAGATTGATGACTCAGAGTGGTATCTACGACCTTTTTTTTTTTTGACGAAACCATTCCCTTTCAGTTGGGATTTTCCTATTCAACACTCATGTGATTTCTTGTTTCATGTGTTGAGGTGGAATGTTTTCGGGATGGTATTTAGGAGAAGTGCCAGACTAGTTAACCTTGATGATGCGTATGTTGTTTCCAGACAGTATACAAGTTTTTTTTGGAGCTTCTATTGTAGAATCTTCTTTGGTCAACAAGGATGAGGATTGAACACGGTTGCAACAAACTCTACATTTCGAGGAGCTAGTGTGTCTTCATTCAGGGAATATGGAATGTGGTCTTTTACTCTTCCATTTTCCTCAAATGATTGCATGTAACAAACTAAAAATATCTTGAATTCTGGTGCAAATGAAATGAAATGTAAATTTAATTAAGCATGATGCTTGTTGCTCTCTTATTCTATAAAAGGAATTTCAAGGCTTATTATGGAGGTCGGATTCTGAAGTTTTAATAGGGTTCTAGGTGAAACCTAAGTTCAAAGGAGGCACTTAGAATAAAATACTGCAATAAAAGGAATTTCAAGGCTTATTATGGAGGTTGGATTCTGAAGTCTTAATAGGGTTCTAGGTGAAACCTAAGTTCAAAGGAGGCACTTAGAATAGAATACTGCAATAGGCCAATAGTAAATATCTTGGATAAGAAGTCGTGTATGTAAAGATCTTAAATGAGTTTTATAGAAATTACTAATATCAAAACAAATATCAGTCAAGAAGTCGATACTCTGGACTATGTATGTTCTTTATGAAGTTATGAATTAGAAATACTAATGGTGTTATCACTTGTCTTCAAATATTTCATTTCAACATGTATTACTTTGTTTTCAACTTTAATTCAAGGAATTAATTAAAATGCTTGAGTAGGGTTATAAACTTTGTAAGGAATGGCTTAGGATTTCTAAGAAGTAAAAGTTTCTTGCACAGTGAGTTTTCGTAAAACGCAAAGCAATACAAAGATAGTCTATTTCTTCCTTAAGTGAGTAATTTTTAAATTACTAATCCTCTTGTATACTTGACTTCATTTCTCTAATTGATGAGACACTAGTTATTTTTTTAGAAAATATTGCATAGGATGAACAAATAGTGTTCTTGGCCCTAGACTTATGAGAAGATAATATTCAATAAAAAAATCTTTCCAAGGAAAGTAGAAATGGAATTAACCCCAATTCCTAGCCAATAACTAGTTACTCACTTGAAAATTCATCAAATCTTTGGTGAGGTGAACTCTGTTCACATTAAGTAGGAATTAATTTGTGTGCAAGTGTGTTACTAATTGATTATATTGAACAAAAATGCAATTGGGATTACCCTCCTAGGTTTCACAGAGCCTGAAGTGAAGGAGTACAAACCTTAAAGTCCTACGCTCATTGTGTTGGCCACTAACCTAGCAGTTATTCATCATAGGAGTTGGCTACTTCTTAGAGGATTGTTCGGTTGTACTAGAAAAATCACCAAAAGAAATGGCAACTCTACTAGGGAGAACTTTAGATCTCTAGTTGCAGATTGTTACATCATAGAGTAAAGGATTTGTTGAATCTAAACATCTGGTTTAGATAGAAAATTTTTAAGACTTGGAGGTGAAGTTGTTGCAATGAAATTTAAAGTTGCATGATCTATGGTGCTTTGTTGTGGGAGAAAACATAGAAGGAAATTCATCTTCAAAGGAGCTTCATATTGCTTGAAGTTCAATCCTCTATGAAAAGAGTTGGCAACTATGTCAAAAGAACCTGATGAAGGTGTGAAGAACATTTCAGATCTGCAAATGTTTCCAGTCGGGAAGAAGAACCCTTTGTTGTAACATATCCAGGTATTCTTCAGTTTTTGGTTTTCAAGAAAGATAAATCTATGAATGGAAATCATAGTTGTAAGTATTGTAAAATATTTATTTCCTATTGAGTGGTTAAGCACTAAGGACGAGAAATAGTAGTGATAGGCTTGCATACTTATGAGTTATAATTTATAATTTATTTTATGAAGTGATGTATGTAATGTTTTTGAAGAAACACATTTAGAAGATCTTAAGCAAGTTGAGATAGATTTTTGCATTGTAAAAGCTTAAGGTCATGTTGTAAAAGAAGTTTGAAGTACCCAGTGTAACTGCAGAGTTAATAGGAAAAGGCTTGTAAGGGTTTAAAAGAAAATGTATCATCAACCTATGCATCCCTATGTGGACTCAAATGTAACAATGCATAGTGCTTAGGCCTTGTCATGTAATAAAACAATCTTCAGCATCAAAAGGTACATGGCGATAAATTTTGATGGAATTTGTGGTTACCCAAATGTTATTCCATCTGAAATCAGAAATGAGCTATCAAAATTCAGTGGTGAGAAGTCTAAATCAGCAAGTAGGCATCTACAAGAATTCAATAATCTGATGGATTATTATGAATTTGATCATGAGGATATAATCATGAGGCTATTTATCTAGTCTCTAAAAGGAGATTCAAGAGATTGGTTCTATGATTTACCAACATTGTCTATTTGTTCTTGGAGTGAGTTTATGAAAATTTTCATGGAGCAATTTGGTGAAAGAATTAGTGCTAGTTCTTTGTTTAATTAATTTATGAGCATTGAAAAAGAAGAGGATGAGCTGGTTCTGGCATTTAACCGAAGATTTGCTAAAACACTGAGGGATGTTCCTGAGATTTTGGGACTAAAAGATGCGGTGTGTTTGATTGTTTATTTGGGAGCTTTTGATAATAAGATGAGGTATCTGCTAAGAGATAAAGATCCCAAAACCTTGCATCAGGCCTATGGGATAGCCATGAACATTGAAAACAACTTGAAATATGGAACTCAAAGGAGTTATGTGTCTACAAGTGTTTGCTGCCCTGAGACTCTAGATATTGATAAAAGGTGTAAGTCAGAAATTGAAAATAAATGTTAGACCACTTGCACCCTTATTGTTTTAGCTTACACATCATTCCATGATGTTGATCACATAGATCCCTAAACACATTGACATGAGGATGCATGCATTTGTGATCATACGGTCTCTATTCAAGCCCTGTCTTGCATAAGGAAACATCAAGGAGAATCATCATATGATCTCAATGCAAGATTTATGGATACTCTAGTTACAATTCCTGAGTGTTATAGACCTGAAAATTTAGTGTGCATTGATTTATTTTATGAATATTATGAACCAGGTTTGAGTGCTTTGCCTAAAGATTTGAAGCCTGTTAGGCTTGACCAAGTGTGTGAATACTTTTCTCTTTTTGAAAAGATTAGAAATGACCATCAAGGAGCCATTATGTTTTTGACCCTTGATGATAATGATTCTACTACTCCATATGAGTCAAGTAGTGAGATATTAGATGAAGAGGAAGGGAGCAGAGCAGAGGTTGAAAATGCATACCTAGGTGAAGCAAATGTAATGTGTGGTTGTAGTTCTATTGAATATTCCAACAAGTTTGTAGTCCTATAGAAGACATAAGACTAAGCATTCAGTTTGAAAATCCTGAACATAATTACAATATTCATGAGCCCTCTTGTTGTAGTAATAATGATGGCATTGAGTATGGTCAAATATATATTGAATATGATTTCCCTCATGAAGAAGAGAGAGTCATTTGTTACAAATAAGAAATGTGTTGATAATGTTGTAAGTGCATTGGAAAATGTGTTTGTCTATTCTTCTAGTGATTACAGTGATTTTGGATGTTGTAATGACTTGGAGGAATTAGACATCCATGTTGAGAAAGTTGAGGCTCTTATGACAAGAATGAATGTAATAGAAAACCAATTATACATGATGAGCCTCCATCTTCATCAAAGATGAAAAGTAATGATCCTTATTGGTGCAGAGATAATCCACTCCTTGTTGAGGATTCTGATTATGCATCTGATACAAAATTAGCATATGGCATTAAGCAAACAAAGCAACACATTGATGTGTTCCTTGAAGACATTGCTTATGAATGTTTTACATTTAATATAGATGTTGTAGATAAGGTTGAGTATCAAGATGCCAACTATCTGGAAGAGTACGAATGCTTTCAATTTTCGGTTCAATTGGAAGGCATTTTGATGAAGCATGACAATGAGATGAATAAATGTTATTTTCAATATGAACATGTATTTCATATGATGAACATAACACATATGTGTCATGTGATGATGGAAATTTATAGTTTATACCTGACTCTACAATATAGAATGATGGATATTACATTGGCTATGTTATAATCAAAAGGGTTGTGGGAGATGTTTGCAAAAGATTGAAATTTCTCTTACTTCAGTGGTACAATAAGGTCAAATACAAATGGAAGGACATCAGTTCTTTTAGGAGATTGGTCTTTGATAGAGGTAGAACTTTTCCCATGGTTTTTTGTGGCCTAGTGCCACCAATCAGGAGAATAAAGACTGGTTGAATTGAAGGATGCATAATACATTTTGCATCTCTATGGAAATTTTCATATTGGTTGGGTGGAGATTGGATCTCCCTCTTCAGGTTTTCTTTTCCTGTGTAAATTTTGTATATATGTTGTTTATTTCGTTTTGTTCTTGTGCCTGGTCTACTTCACCCAAAATTATGAGATGTCACCATGCCTACAAGAGGCATGTGTCCCCAGTCGGAGCCACTATTGAAACCCTCAAAAAATTTCTTGTTCCATCTTAAACCCTTCTTGCATTCAGATAGAGGGTTGTTATTTTGAGGGTTTAAGGTTTTATTTGTTATGAATACTCATAGGGTTCTTTTCGGTCATTGACTCCTTATTACATATTGCCAGTCATTTTAAACATCTTATGTCATTTACTAACATATTGTAACTAGTCCCTTGAAGCATAGGTCTAGGTATTTTATTTTATGACGATTAAGCATGGGATCTTTTGGTCTTTATATCGTTCGCGTTTCATGATTTGAAAATTCTTGAGCCTATTATTCTCATGTCATCCTAGAAAGGTCCCCTTTTTAGAACAACTTAAGTGCATGTGCTCAAAATTTTTGAATTAAGTCCCGATGGCCCTCATAGCTCATTGCTTATCGCTAATTTATTCCTAGGTCCACACCTTGGATTAGCGACGAGCGATAGAATGATATTTTCTTTAACATTGCTCATCACTAATGGATTTTGAGCCCTCAAATTTGTAATAGCAATGAGCGATACTTCTTATTTTTTGTTCTTATCATTCATCGTGGATGGTCATAAAGAAGATAAACTTCAATTAGTGATGAGCGATACAAGGTGATTTCCTTTGTATCGTCTGAAGGTGAATATGTTTCGAATATAATGTCCCACATTTGTGATACATGATGGACCTTATAAAAATTGTAAATCCTCTAATCTCTAATTGCTTTTAATTTATATGAGGGGAATTAGCAATGAACGAAGGCCTTATGCTATATCGCTCATAGCGGATTTGTTTCAAAACTTGATTTTTGAATTAGCAATAAGCGATGGGTTTCCTCTAAAAGGTTTTTCTTTCGCTAATTTGATAAGATCCTATTGAGCAATGTATTTTGTGCCTTTTTATTTTATGCAGGTGCACGTGTCTAAAAGTGATGCCTCCATAATGTCTCTCATTTCCAATAGGATCCTAGGCACAAATTTTGAATTAGCGATGCGCAATGGAAAGATGAATATGACCAAAGGTCAGGCTAAGGAACTGGGAGCTAAAGATTATCGAAGCAATGTTTAAATCACCGATGAGGCTGGGTGAAGATAAAGTAGATCAGCGACAAGCGATGGTCACTGCATGGAACAGGAAATGTGGCAAGATCCTAGGGATTTAGCATAAAGAAAAAAGAAAGCAATGAGTGGATTGAGGAACCATTGATAAAATTTTAAAGCAGGATGATCTAATGGACTAAGATCATTGCATGAATACTTTCATTGCTAAACTGTATACTGGAAGTTGGGGAAGATCAATGATGAGTGAAAAAGTGTATAGAGAAAGTTTCCCTCTAAATAAAAACTAGTCTTATGTACTTCGTCGATATTAATGAAATCATGGATTAGATTGGCAATACATGTCTGATTGATAGATCACAACACTTGAGATGGCATCACTATTTTCTATGAGAAAGTTGCCAAGGACATAAAAAAACAAGGCTCATATCACCATGGATGAAGTTTTAAGTGCTTTAAAAGCAACGGCTTAGATTCAATACTGAGCTGTAAGTTATCAACTCACTTGAGTAAGGAGATTTTGAGTCATTAATCCTACATGTACACGATCAAGCTCATTTATTCACTCATCATCTCTAGCCTCTACCCTAGCATCAAAAATACCTATTGTGAAAAGCATACCTCACATCAAAGTAGTAATTCAAGATGGCAGTTGTGGAAGCTACAAACTATTGAAAGACACCTTTGTCTTAGGAGAGTTACCTATTTCTCCTCAATCTCACGGAAACCTACATCTAGCACCAAAGAACTAGAAGTAATCAAGATGGAAGCTACTACCTTCACCAAGTGGGGAGACTTGAAACAAGAAGACACTAATGAGGAAAAACTATCTAAACTCATCTATCAAGACAAACAACCTATTCATGTTCTTCCCATGGAAGATGACAACAAAGGTCTACAACTAATAGAAAGTATGGGGTATAACAAGAATGAGAAGCTAGGGCTGAATAACAAAGGTTTAATAGAACCCATTGTACCTAAGAAATGACTAAAAAATATTGGCTTAGGTTGTACTACTAGAAAAGTCACACTTATTGGCAAAGTTATTGTTGCTAAATGAGTTGAGGCTTCCTCTAGGTCACCTACATTCCGTGATACAAACTTAGATGACTTTCCCCTTGATTTTGCTGACCTATTTGAGAGCAACACCCTATTCATGATATCGATTATATCCTTTGTCTCAAACGACCAACCAATTGAAATACGCCTAGTATACCCGCAACTCATTCACATGGACCAATAAGGACTATCAGTTCTAGATTTAATCAAAAATGATGAAGTGATCTCAAAATTCATGGGACTCTAAGAAAACTTATCATGGGAAGATCACAAAGCAGGCTTTGACATAGAGCTTGATATAGGGGCATACTATGGGGAGACAATTGAATCCTTCAGTCACAAAATAAATGAAATGAAATTAACATGGAGATCCTTGAGTGAAAAACATCTAGTGGAACTCTCTAGTCCGAAAATACTAAAAACAAAGTATGCATACGATAGTGAAAACCTCTCTAAGGCACCTAAGAATGAGAGATTCAATCTCCCCTTAGTGTAATGCATCCAAAAAAGTCAGCACTACCAACAAAAAAGGCTACTCCAGTCAATGTGGGAATAGAAGAAGCACCTAAGATCACTGTGTTGCTTAACACTATCCTTGCATTGTTGTGCATCCTCAATAATGTTATCGTCATCAATTCCGATCAATCAATTTTTGCATTGTTGTGCATCCTTAACAATGTTATCATCATCAATCCTAATCAATCCCGATCAATCAATCCTTGCATTTTTGTGCATCCTCAAAAATGTTATCGTCATCAATCCTGATCAATCAATCTTTTCATTATTGTGAATCCTCAACAATGTTATCATCATCAATCCTGATCAATCAAATCCTTGCAATGTTACCATCATCATCAATCCATTGATTTGATCAATCAACCTTAGCTTTGTCTTCAACAAAATCCCAAACAAAGAACTGATATTGTCACACATCTCCATATCCAAAACATCAAAATTGTGCGAAAAATCCAAAAACAGTTGAAAACATAAAACATCAAAAACATTGGAATCTGAACTATGTCGTCTCTAAGCTTAAACGTAGGCAAGGCTCATCTCTAATCAGCCCCCAAGACACAAAAATCCAAAAAACATTCAAAAAACATTAAAATCCAAAAACACTAAAAAAACACAAAATCCAAAAACATTTGAAAAATTAAAAATCAAAACATTTGTAAAATATTGAAAAAATGAAAAAACAGTCATCCATAATAAATTGATCATCACCTTCATCCTTTGGCAACGCAAACAGAAACAATCATAACAGTCAACAAAAGCAAGCTTCAATCTTAAAATCAAAATTGAAACAACAAACGTTTCAAAAAAAATCAAACTCTTGATCATTTTCAGACATGTCAATCAAACTTATACCAATAGCCTATCAATCAACTTATCAAACCATCATCATCCTTTACAATGCATGTCCTAGGATATATCGTTCCGACAATGGGCATCATTTTGGATATAACCTTGGATTCTTATCCTATCAAAACACATCCCTTTAGCTAGAGATATGAAGAACATTGACTTGTTTGCATACTTGATCTTTTCTTTTGATTTATCTTATTGCGCTCATTCCAAGGACCTCTCAATGATATCTAAATGAACGATTTAGCAAGATAGGAATGAGCCAATGATCATTATCTTTTGTCTGTTGTGCTTGTTGGAAGTTCTTGTAAAATAGCTTGGCAAATACTTGCTTTGTTAGGTATGTCCTAGCAGCGTTTCTGTATGTCAAGTGTGAACAAGAATACTTCTATCTATTTGTCAAGTCAAATTCCATCTCACTAGGTGCAACGCCATCCTGGTTCTTTATACCTTGATGCATTGTACCTATGTGTGTTATCAAACATAAGGTAAGTAGCAATTTTAAAATCCCAATCCTTGATAAGAAAAGCATCATCATCATCTCTAATAAAGTTTCGTCAGATCATGGACTTGTTGGATCCTATTGTCATCACCTAATTTCTTCTTTTCCACACTAACATCACATCATGAATAGTTAATCATCATCACCATCATGCATCCATCTTGCATCCACAAACCGTCAGCATGCCACATATCATTCATATCATACACAATAGGAAACATCGATCATTTCACATGCATTGCATTTGCATCATCATCATAATATAGATCTGTTAGTCTAAGCCTCTGCATAAATCATCCATTGCATAACAACAACGTATCACATCATCCATTTCATCGATCTCATCAATCATCACATCATATCATCGCTTAAGTTGTTTAGGATAATATAGATTTGTTATTCTAAGCATCTTAAAACCATCTCATTTGCATCATCATCCATAACCATCCAGTTTGAACCTCTTTATCGTGAGATCGACCTTCAAATTGAATCTTTTTGCTTGATCTATTGAGGGGGCAATGTACTAGTGTACTTTCTGCTGGGGCATTCAAAAAATTAGAAATTTTTTGAAATTTGATCGTGGGAAGTTTATTCTTTGAACCAACACAACAAGTACATCTCTTCAAAGAGGGGAAAAATGTAGACACGTGAATTTAACATCATGCACCCAATTCACGTTCATCCATTCATTAAATAAATCAAACACAACAAATCCATTCACTAGGTAAATCAGGGCTTTAGTCCTAAGGTTATTCATTTAAATAAATCAAAGTCTCGCATCATCCTTTGATTAAATAAATCTAAACTTTATTTAATTAAATCTCCAAATGCATATTCCATCCCTCTTTAATTTAAATAAATCCAAATATCAAGTCAAATAAGTCAAACTCACCTAATCATCATTAAGTTAATCTAATCCTAATTAGCCTAATCTAATCACCCATCACATTTTGTAGATTTTGCCACTTGCACAAATAAATCAATTTATTGATATATTAAATCCAACATTTTCCATCAACATGGCATCTTTGAGGAATATTCCCTCAAGTTTGAATTCAAAATCAAGTGGACATGTACATCCAACAAGGCAATTAATGTATCTTACATGTCCCTTGCAAAGTTCAAACTAAGCATTAACTCTCAAATTCAAAATTGAAATTTCCCCCTCTTGGGCACATTTCCCAAATCTTGCACATCCCTCAACCTATGACATGATGACAAGTGGCCTCTTTTCATTGGCTTGTTTTCTATCCCACATTGCTCTCTTATGAGCACTCTTAGCATTTGAGAATCTACAAATAGAGAGCTTCTCCATTGATCAAAGCCTCCACAATTCCATCCACAATCTTAGCATTTCATCTCCAATATCATGCAAGGTCACTCTCTTCATTTGAGAACTGATTTTTTCCATCATTATCATTTGCATTATCAAGGGTTGGGAAATGGCTATTTTCCACAATAGCACCAATCCACTATGAGATAAGCATACTTCATGTTTTTCATATATTTATTTAGCTTGCTTTTGTCATTTGTTTGCATTTTGAAAACATTGATGTATTATTTCATAGAAATGATGTTATTTGCTTTGTTTTAAACTAACCATGTTAATGTGTTGGAGGTTTTAACAAGTTGCAGATTTAACCATCATACAAATGGCACTAGAAGGAGGGCCCCTATATTTTATTTACATTTGGTCATAGATTTTTTTCACACTTGTTGTGCATTGTTGATTAGCCTAACATTTGCAAAAGTTTTTAAAGCCTTTACAATAAATCTACGTTATGTAATATCCATATAACACTTCTTTGAAGAATTCTTTCAAATGAATAAAGCACCTTGTCTATACTTCCACATTTAGAAAATGTTTCTATCTGGCCCTTCTATTTTACTATGGCACCTGCATAAATAACATATTCACTTGTGGCCTGTAGACACATAGCCGATAATTTAGCACAACATCTATAAGTTACTTCTTAATCAATCATTCAAAGTTTGTATAAGAGAATTAAAAGTGCAGAAAGGTTGTCTCTGAAGTGCTCAATTTATTTTTTGTATGTTGTTTTGTTATAAAGAAGAAAGAACTTTAACATGTGCAGCCAGAAGATATGCATTTGTAAATAAAATCAAATCATTTATCTATCTAAAACCTCTACTCTGTGCCATTGCTCATTTTCATTGCTAAATCGTATATCACATAGCTATCTATTCTTAAATATGAAATAACTATCAGTCGATGTCAATCGCTTGAGGGATTTGGATGTTGTTGTAGACCATGGTCAGTTTTCTTAGAAAAAATAGTAGCAGATGGATTTTTAAGAGCCTTAACTCCCTTGCTAAGGCTGGATATGATACAAAGCCGTTGCCATTTTATTTTTGTTTCTACTATCTTAGGTTTTCTTCTTCCAGTTTTCCCTATTTCCTGTGAATGTGCTCCAATTTTCCTCTTTCGTTTGTAACTAATAGTTGCTGCACTTCCTACTCCTATTTCCATCAGCACCATTGTTTTCTTTAGCTTGCAATTAGATTTGGCTACGTCCGCTGATGTTTCCATTGTGAAGTTTTCTGATGAATCCAAAGGACTATTAACTAATGGAGTAGCAGCAAAAATATCAACTATGGACCGCTTCTTTTGTACCCTTGTCTTTTGTCTTTGTATTTTACCATGTTTTTTATGTGCGTTAGATGCTTGCGCAAGGAAATCATCCATGTGAGTGTTCACAGTTGTTACAGTGGTACAGGTAAATATTTTGTAAACCAGGTAAACTTTGAGTCCACGAATCACGTCCAAATTGCAATCACTACATTTCATGCGACCATATTCTTGTCAGGCATTCTGTCAAGTAGTTCAACACCCTACCCACCAAAATTTTGTCAGGCATTTGGTCAAACAATTTGCATACCTAGAAGACCATGAGAGCACCTTTCTTTTAGTCAGTCTGTCAAATGGTTTGTTGCATATATATTGATTTCTTTTCTTCTATTATTTTCCTTTGTAGATGTAGGTGAAACTCACAAAACAATTGGAAGCTAATACACGATTACTATTCAAGTATTCTACAACTTATCATTAAATTGATCAGTACCATCAAGAAAATAAATTGTGGGATCAGTGGAACAAATGAAATTTTGAAATAACTGATGACATCCCCAACAAGTTGCTGTTGATAAAGGTTGTCTCCTTTCAAAGAACAAAATCAAATCTAGTGGTTGGGGGTGTAAGAGCATTCAATAGGATTGGTGTGCATTAAACATTGTTATTTTCTTTCAGCAAGAACCATCTCTTGTGATCAAACCCGTCACATCTTATTGGGAAATGTGAAACGTATGAAGAAAGATAAGAAGAAAGAAAAAGGGTTGATAACTATGCTCTTACCAGATCACAATCATTACTCTGATCAATAACTAATAATGGCTGATAACTCATGCGTATTTATTAGAAGGCAACCTTGTTAAGATTAGTTTCCTGACATATTATTTGGACTAATGTGGTATTAGTTGTTGGCGCAGCTCCTTTCATAAGTCCAAGACTTAAATTCCAATCTACTAATAATAGCTTTTGTAGGAGTTGGTGTAACATTGGCAAGAGATAATATATTTTCAATATATGACAGGGGTTGGGTTGTCAAATCACAAAGTCTTTAAATTTGCTTGCTATGTTAATAACATTGTGAATTCATAGCTAGAATAATCATAATGTTAATGACTTTGGCTTGTGAGATCCACGTGATTTTAAAGAGTTGAAGTATTTCTAAATGACTATGTTTGGAAGAAGACCCGGGAAAATTGGTGATTTTGTGATATGATTGAATGCATTTAATTCTTTTCTTGGAAATTAATATTGATGTTCTCAATAATAGATTTCTTGAGTTGTAAGAAAAGTCTCTCACATTTTAGAGAATCTTTTCGTATCATTGGTAGAAAATAATTTTACTTTTTGTTAAGCAAACTCTTGACTTCTAATTAAGGTTTGCTTTAAATTTTGTGAAAAATAAATATTCACTTATAAATGTTCTTTTTATTGTCATGATCATCCAAATTATTTGTTCTTTCAATTTGGATCATGTTATTATTTGAAGCTAATGATCAAAAACAAATTTAATATTTTGATCCTCACATAATTGTCTTTTTATCTTATAGGAAAATGAAGGTAAAGTGAAGAAGGAAAGCGAAAAAGGTATGAGGAAAGCAAGGGAAGCGAAAGAAAAAAAAAGGTAAACTGAAGAAGGATAACAAAGGACAACGAAGGTAGAAGAAGGAAAAGGAAAGGAGAATGAAGATGACATTTTGGGAAGATTAAAGTGTTTTTTAACACTTTAGTGTTTGTTTTAAACACTTTTCATCAAATCGTTATCTTATCATTCTTAGGACCACTAATTTTCGTTTGGTTTTAAAAAGAAATTTTCAATTTCTTCTTGCAAAGACTAAAATGAACTTTAGGATCACAACTTACTAGATTTTTTTTCTTGGATTAAAAATTCAACAAAGTTTCTCTCACTCATCTTTTGGTGCTTAAAATGAACTGACATTTTTCTTTGTGGATTTCAAAAGAACAAGTGCAATTTTTTTTTTTTTGTGAAAACTTACTTAAACTAAAGGCATCGAAAAAGGACATATACGCTTCTCTCACGCTTTATAGCGATCTTGAGAATCAAAAGGTCTTTTTCATGACTTTAGGGTTAGATAAAGAAATCACCTCCACACTTCGATTTGGGCTTAAAATTGAACAAGATCTTGTGCGAGTGTGAGTGGGGGCATTATCGCGTATATTCTCTCTTTGTTGCCATCAAAGATTGATCGAGTTATGGATTTTGTCTTTTCTCACCTTAGTTTATCCTAGAGGGCCTGCCTTGGGGAAAAAGTACTCACCCAAGGGAACGACTCAACCAGTAACACTCTAAAGCCAAGAGTATTTCCAAACGGGATATAAATGTGGGTATTGGAGTAAACGCTAGAATCACGAGGTTGATTCTGACGAGATGGATCCAAAAGGGGACTCTAACCGTATGGGTCAATCTCCATGAATGGAAAGTATGAAATAGAACCCTTTTTTTGTAGTGACCAATTGATCATTCAGCGAGTTTATCAAAGTGGTGCATTGGAACTTAGATTCCAAGAAGTTACTTGCCATGTCTAATCTTGATGAAAATATAGAGGATAAGACTTCATTCTTAACATACCTTTATATTTTTTCCTTGGTTGCATGTAAAATCATCTCTTCTTATACGAAGGGCATGAGGCAAGCCCACTAAGAAAAACGCACCCATTGAGCTAGGACGTCATATTGCTTGTGGTTTGAAAACACAGTGCTTTTATCCAAAACATCGAAACCAACATTCAATGAATCATCAAAATTGCAAACCCTTTAGGAGAGGAAAATATCCTTGAATAAATTCACATGTTATCGCTTTCCCTTGGGATTCATGTCCTTAGAGGCTTCTAAACATTTGGATTTCATCTCAATTTGCTTCTACTAAAGTCAACTTTAGGTAACCTTTGCTTTGATTTCCTCGACTTCCGCATAATGCACTTTGTGGGATGAAAGGGAATTAGGACATTGGAAATTCAATTGAAAACCTAATCAAGAGGGTGTTTTTGGTAAAAAGAATCCATTAAGAAAATATTAAATCAATTGGACCCCACATATGTGCTTGGCATCTTTTGGTCGTATGGTTTTCATGCAAACATTGATCTTTTGATTTTTGAATTACTCTTAGAGAAAGGCATGTTCTTTACTATCTTGGTCTTAACAAGTCCTTCCTATGTTCATTTAGGATGAAATCAAACACTTCATTCATCCAAACACTTATCATCTTCATCCCAAATAACTTTGGAGCTTTGAAAACATCATTCTAGACTTGGTTAAATCATCAAAACCAAAAGTCGCCTTGTTTAGTTAGGAATATGGGAATGCATCCTTTCTCATACCTATAATTAAATTGAAAATCCTTTGAACAAGTTCATTATCCAATCAAACCAATCAAAATCAAAGCCCTTAGTCTAGCATTGATCCAAAGTCACTCAGCGTTCAACACTCATTTCATTTACACCTTTCATCCTTCATCTCATCATTAGTACTAAGAACCTTAGAGGTCATTTTTGCAACAAGGTCAAAACACAAGGAGAACATGGAATACAAACTTGATCCATACATCATGAGTAATCAAAATCAATTGAACTTTTGAAGCCTTACAACGCCGATTGATTATCAACACTCACATTTATACAATCCATAGATGGGATCATTATCCTCTACAAATGTCAATGGCACAACGAGTGTGAGTATGCCCAAATTAGAGATTGGAACACATTTCCCGATGGTAGATCTAAATACAAACCTACAAGTCTATCAACCAAACAATCAATGCATGAGCCTTCAGATGAACAATATCATCCCATCAAATCCCTATATGCCAAATGCAAATGTATCAAGTACAACTTTACCAAACATAAACATTTTGAATCCAAAATTGGAAAAATCTGGGATAGATATGTTTGTGAATCACACAAATGTTGTTAAAAATCAAAACAATATGTTAACGACCCCAACTAAATATAGGAAATATGATCTACAAAACCAAGAATGCTCAATTTAAACCTATCATGCCGAATTTCAACATCATCCCAAATCAAAACATTATCCAAGATCGATTTGTCCATGATCCCATTCAAACACCACAAGGGAACATTTCAAATCTACTTCAAAAGCCAAATCAAGGGAATCAAATTCAAAATCATGATCAAATTTTGCTAGAGAAACTTGCTTCACAAGCCAAACTAATTGAATTATTGAGCCAAGAGATATCTTCACTCCAAAATCAATACACCCATCCATTGGTTAATCAATGTCATCAAAGCAGTGAGTTGTGTCCACAACAATTTCAAGACCAATATTTCCAATGTCAAGAAGATGGACATCAAGATCAACCCCATCCTGAAGATCAATCACCACATCTTCAAGATCTATCACCACATCTCCAAAATCAATCACCACAAGGTCAATTTAAAGTGCAAATCTCACAAAGAAACAAGTGAAAATACACAACACTTGGAAGACCAATCGAATCAGTCCTGCAACAATTGGTACAAGAAAATATCATCAAAATCCCCATTTATATGAACTATCAAGAACCAGACATAAAACCGCCAGGGTATAATGAGAAGCACCTTTGTGATTATCATAGAATGAAGGGGCACAAAACATCAGATTGTGTTCGCCTCAAAAAACTCATCCAACACCTGATTGATCAGAAGATAATCACTATTGGGGATGATGATAGCATTGGAAATCTCTCCGCCACAACTATTGAGAACAAGGAGCAAGATCAATCCATCACTGAGCACCTTGAAGTTGTGTCTACTTCATTCGAAGATCAAATCAACATACATCAAAAGTCACTTTTCAATCATAATGAAAATCCACCAAAAATACCTAACAATGATCCAGTTCAAGAAATGTCAACGTCATTTGACCCTATGGTTAAATACATTGGAAATCCCTCCACCACAATTTTTGAAAACAATGATCAAGATCTCTCCATCAATGAGCGCATGGAAGATGTTTTCACTTCATCCAATGATCAACTTACAATATATCAAGAACCACTTTTTAGTGATCGATTTCAAGGAATGTTAACATTATTTGATCATGTAATCAACAATCCATCTACCAATGATCATGTTGAAAATGTCTCTACATCACCTAATAAGTTAGAGGAGATATCTCAAGAATTTATGCCAAAGTATGATCAATGTCTTTCAAGAAAATCTAGCAATGGTCCTTTCCAAGACATATTGACATCCTTCGACCACATGATTGCCGATATTGAAGGAATCTTCAACTCGACACCTGATCCAAGTCCACGCAAAGATCAAGAGGATATTGAACCATTTCCCATGCCTAATAACGACATCCAAGAACCCTTTGTAAGCAATCCATCCTTTGAAATTGACCCATGTCAAGAACTTGATCCAAGGCATGTCAAAAGCAACTGCGAAATCATTCAAGATCAATAATTTGTATGTTTAAGATACTACAATAATCTAATGGACACTCTCCTATCTATGCAAGATGATCATATCCATGTAGCACACACTCCTCCATCTACCTATGAGATGCTTTCTACGGATGGACACATAGATGATCTTCATTCAAAAAAGGATTCCTCTACTCTTGATATTATTACATGAAAAGAGCAAGTTATTGATTCCTACAACTAAACAGAGTTGTCAACATCAGGATCAAATATATCCCAAATTCAGACTGGGGACATCAGGTATGCAATTATCCAGCATTATCCACACAAGGAAACAGGTCTGACAGAACAGGATATTCCAGAGTCAAGAGCGCAACAAATTCCAATAATATCATCTACAGTGGTCATTTATCAGAGTATGCTTACTGAACAAGACATATCATGATCCGGTGGACATTTTTCAGTGAAAATTGAAGTGTCCCATTTTTCTTTAGAATCTACACCATCAGAAAGATCTCAGCGTCCTGATTCCAATGCAACTCGAACGGAGTGAAAATGAGTCCGTTTGCACGAGTTATGGCTAGTCAAACCTTTGGTCAAACAGGGATCAGGGGCATCCAGAAGGCAAAAAAATGGCATCGTCAAAAAACAATGAAACTGGCGTCATCGCGAAGAGCTCGTCGAGAGGATTCCGACGGTGTTCGTTTCGACGAAATCCAACATCGGACGCGAGAGTTATCAGCGGTCAAAGTTGCAGGTTGACTTGGTGGACTTAAAGGTACATGATGACGTCAGCATCCGTACATGATGACGTCAGCATCCATACATGATGACGTCAACATCTGTGCAGATCAAAGTGGACCAATCTGCGGTTGACACGTGTCGTCCGTACGATGACGTCATCATGGTACGGTCCAATGACAGAGTGACACGTGGCGGTCCGTACATACAGTCAGCATTCTGCGTGGCACCGTACTCCGAGTCAGCGGACATTTGGCAGACCGTACAGTGTTGACGTGGCATCCAAGTGGCGGTACAGTCAGCGACAGGTGGCAGACAGTTGGCGATGACGTGTCGTCGACGGCAAGTCAATGCCGGACACGTGGCAGTCTATGTCTTCCGAGTTGGCCTCCACATCGGATCCCAGTTGGCACATAGTTAGTGGACATGTCAGTTACACATCAGTGTTTTCGGCGAATTAGCATCCTCCACGCCTTTGGTGAGTCACTGTCCACGTCGTCAAGATTGGGCGAATCGGTGTTCGCCACGTGGCCTGCTAATCCTCCGTTCGGTAGTTGTTGGGAATGTGCGGTAAAATATGGTTAAGGGGATTCGATCCCCTAACCTTCTCACAAGAAGTCTATGCCTCCACCACTCGGCCGCGCAACTTTCTCTATTCTATATTTGGCAGCGGTTGTTTTTGTTTAAGATTTTGTGGCTTGTTTTTTTAAAACAAACAACGGCCGGCGGGTTTTGAACCCCGAACCGGCCGCTGAACAAAATGAATGCACACCGCTGAGCCACTCAACGGTTTTAATATATATTAGGCATGGGTTGATTTTGATATGGATAGAAACCCGAATGCCTTATTTTTTAAAAACAAACTCCTAAATTAAAATAAACAAACAACTATAATCCTTTTTCAAAGGATCAAATCAGACCCCCAAAACAATATCAGCCCGAATTGAATAATAAGAAGGGCTTGGCATAATTAGAGGAGATTAAGTTGTTTATATGGGAGATTTTTAAAAAGATTTATATGTATTTTGGAGAGATAAGGGAGATTATTAAAATCCAAATGTAAAATTTTGGGAGATTTAGTTGTTTTTAGGGGGATTTGGGAAATATTCTCAAATCAATTGGTTAAAGGCCAATTTGAGAAAATTATTTGTATAAAAAGGGGGCTTGAGGTGAGGATTGGAATAAGTTTTTCTTTCAGGTGATGAATTCCTAATGCTGAGGCGTCAAAAGAGAGGTCTTGTTGGAGAGTTTTTTTCAATCCATTCTTGCATATCAGAGCATCGTTACGCTGCCGAAGTGCTTGGAGAATGGTGGTGCTTTTGTAAATGATTTGGAGATTAATCGGATCGGTCACACTCTATTGGAGTGGACCCGGAGACGTAGTCACATTTTGTGACGAACTCCGTTATCAACTGTTTGCACTTCTCTTCTTCTCTCTCTTTCTGTCTCTCATTTCCTTTCTTTCTGTTATGATCACCTTGATATTACTTTCGTTCTGTTATTTCCTTAAGTTAATTTCGATTTAATTAACTTGAAATAATCATTGTAAAGCATTGTAAAAGTTAAACATTTAAATACTGCAATCTAGTCTAGATCCTATACAGATCATATCAAAACAAGAAAAATCAAGGAATGAAGGTGCTACTACCACCATACTAGGGGCAACTTCATCTCAAGTAAATGTCAACATAGGAAGCATGAAGAATCCTTATGATGAAACCGATGTCAATACTACAACCAGCCACGTCATGAATCTTCATCCACCCATCACCCCATCCATGAATTGGGATCAACTTCAAAAGAAAGATTTGAATCAAAGTACGAAGAATGTTATCAAAGAAAAAGAAGTTGAGAAGCATAATGGAAAATTCAAATACACATGGATACCAAAAAATACAAAGAAAGATTATCTCTATCGAACTCCATTAGTCAAAGAAACTATGGGGAAAAATAAAAAAGGGAAAAGTATCCATCAAAGATGTCCACAAAAGAAAAAATATGCTTTTCAAGTGACATACAAAGTGTATCAAGCGGTTGGTACTAATTCCACACACACTTTCGTATCCACCCATCATTGCTCATCTTCCCAAGTTTAGAGAGTCAAAGATTCCAAGCTGTCAACCAATCCATCTTTTATGATCCATAAACACACTCCATCCATGCCTCCATGCATAATATCCAATTCTCACATTGACCATGTATTGGCAACAACCCTTCATCATAAAATTTTGAAGGCACTCTATTGCGATGTGTGCACAAAGACAAAGTCAACTCCAATATCGATGAAGCAAATCAGGAATCTCAAAAGTTGCATTCAAGTGCACGTATCTTAGCAAAGAAACTTCTTCAAGTAGGATACCAATGGCACATCATGATAGCGGCATCTACATCAACAACACCTTGTGATTCAACATCAGTTTAAAATCTTTTAGAAAAATAAAAAAAAATCAAAAAAGAAAAAATCCAAAAAAATTAGAAAAAGGATTGAAAACAGTAAAGAGAAAAAAATCATCCTCTAGTTAAAACCGAAAGGGTGGTGCTTTGGGCAAGACCATGACAAAAACCTAGAAAACAGGCATCATGTGTACAATCGAGTATCTACGTGTGCCACTTCGGGTGAAAGCATCTCATCCCATCTGTAATAAATTGATCAATCCATCCATCTTATCCATAATAAATCCAGTCATCCATAAACCATTTATCCAATCCATTTTCATCCATTTGCATCCATCATTCAAGTTATCTTGATCTTGATGAAATTTTATGGTACACTATACGCTTGCTTATGGTAAACATCTTGACATGGGTCATTTTTTTCTTATCCTATGTAGCATTATTTGAGCTATGAAGCACTATCAAAATGAGCTTTCTTGATCCAAAAACCTTATCTTATCACAAGATAATCCTTGGCATCCTTTGCATGCTTACCATATCCATCCACCCATACACTTATTCGAGCATCCATCCATCACATTCCATACAGTACTAGACATTGGGGGCAGATATATTTACATCTTGCGTCAAGAATAAATCTTGATCTATATCCTTCACCTTATGTGGTGATATGAACATTGCTAAACGTAAAATAAAATTGGTCAAAGCATTTGTAATTGAAAATCCAAATCACTAGCCCATGGCATATTTTGACAAGAAGATGTTCATTATCAGTCTTCATCTTTCATCGAACATTGATCCAAACAATTGATATCAGTCGTATCTAATTTGCACGTCAATGTCACATCAAATCATTCAAACAAATTTTGTTCCCAATCAAGCTTCTTCAATCATGATGAATGAAATTCAATCAAAAAAATCCATCATCTTGGGATATCTATCCTTAGAATCCTTGTGTTTCTTAACACTGTCCTTGCATTGTTGTGCATCCTCAACAATGTTATCGTCATCAATCTCGATCAATCAATCCTTACATTGTTGTGCATCCTTAAAAATGTTCTAATCATCAATCCTAATCAATCCTGATCAATCAATCCTTGCATTGTTGTGCATCCTCAACAATGTTATCATCATCAATCCTGATAAATCAATCTTTGCATTGTTGTGAATCCTGAACAATGTTATCATCATCAATCCTGACCAATCAAATCCTTGCAATGTTATCATCATCATCAATCCATTGATTTGATCAATCAACCTTAGCTTTGTCTCAACAAAATCCTGAATAGAGAACTGATATTGTCACACATGTCCATATCCAAAACATGAAAACTATGCAAAAATCCGGATCAGTTGAAAACATAAAACATCAAAAACATTGGAATCCAAACAATGTCATCTTTGAGCTTAAACATAGGCAAGGCTCATCTCTGATCAGCCCCTGAGACACAAAAATCCAAAAAACATTCAAAAAACATCAAAATCCAAAAACATTCAAAAAAACACAAAATCCAAAAACATTCAAAAAATAAAAAATGAAAACATTTGTAAAATCTTGAAAAAATGAAAAAACAGTGTCAAAACAATCCAAAAACATCAAAAACATCCAAATATTTGACAATCCATCCATCTCATCTCGCTTTCACTCAAAATAATCATTCATCCATAATAAAATAATCATCACCTTCATCCTTTGGCAACACAAACAAAAACAATCATAGCAGTCAGTAAAAGCAAGCTTCAATCGTAAAATCAAAATTAGAACAACAAACATTTCAAACAAAATCAAACTCTTCATCATTTTCAAACATGTCAATCAAACTTATATCAACAGCCTATCAATCAACTTATCAAACCACCATCATCCTTTACAATGCATGTCCTAGGATATATCATTCTGACAATGGGCATCATTTTGGATATCACCTTGGATTCTTATCCTATCAAAACACATCCCTTTAGCTAGAGATATGAAGAACATTGACTTGTTTGCATACTTGATCTTTTCTTTTCATTTATCTTATTGTGTTGATTCCAAGGAACTCTCGATGATATCTGAACAAAGGATTTAGAGAGATAGGAATGGGGCAACGATCATTACCTTGTGTCTGTTGTGCTTGTTGGACGTTCTTGTAAAATAACTTGGTGAATACTTGCTTTGTTAGGTATGTCCTAGCAAGGTTTTTGTATGTCAAGTGTGAACAAGAATACTCCTATCTATTTTTCGAGTCAAAGTCCATCTCACTAGGTGCAACGCCATCCTGGTTCTTTATACCTTGATGCATCGTAGCTATGTGTGTTATCAAACATAAGGTAAGTAGCCCTTTTAAAATCCCAATCCTTGATAAGAAAATCATCATCATCTATCATCATCATCATCTCTAATAAAGTCTCGTTAGATCACAGACTTGTTGGATCCTCTTGTCATCACCTGATTTCTTCTTTTCCACACTAACATCACATCATGAATAGTTAATCATCATCACCATCATGCATCCATCTTGCATCCACAAATCGTCAGCATGCCACATATCATTCATATCATACATAATAGAAAATATCGATCATTTCACATGCATTGAATTTGCGTCATCATCATCATAATATAGATCTGCTAGTATAAGCATTTGCATAAATCATCCATTGCATAACCACATCATATCACATCATCCATTTCATCCATCTCATCCATCATCACATCATATCATCATTTAAGTTGTTTAGGATAATATAGATATTGTATTCTAAGAATCTTAAAACCATCTCATTTGCATCATCATCCATAACCATCCAATTTGAACCTCTTTATCGTGAGATTGACCTTCAAATTGAATCTTTTCGCTCGATCTCTCGAGGGGGAAATGTACGAGTGTACTTCTTTCCACTGGGGCATTCGAAAAATCAGAAATATTTTTAATTTTGATCACGGTGAGTTTATTCTTTGAACCAACGCAACAAGTACATCAATTCAAAGAGGGGCAAAATGTAGACACGCGAAATTAACATCGTGCACCCAATTCATGTTCATCCGCTCATTAAATAAATCAAACACAACAAATCCATTCACTAGGTAAATCAGGTCTTTAGTCCTAAGGTTATTCATTTAAATAAATCAAAGTCTCGCATCATACTTTGATTAAATAAATCTAAACTTTATTTAATTAAATCTCCAAATGCATATTCCATCCCTCTTTGATTCAAATAAATCCAAATATCAAGTCAAATAAGTCAAAATAACCTAATCGTCATTAAGCTAATCTAATCCTAATTAGCCTAACCTAATCACCCATCACATTCTCTAGATTTTTCCACTTGCACAAATAAATCAATTTATTGATATATTAAATCCAACATTTTCCATCAACATGGCATCTTTGATGAATATTCCCTCCAGTTTGAATTCAAAATCAAGTGGACATGTACATCCAACAAAGCAAGTAATATCTCTTACATGTCCCTTGCAAAGGTCAAACTAAGCATTAACTCTCAAATTCATATTTGAAATTTTCCCCTCTTGGGCACATTTGCCAAATCTTGCATATCCCTCAACCTATGACATGATGATAAGTGGCCTCTTTTCATTGGCTTGTTTTCTATCCCACATTGCTCTCTTATGAGCACTCTTAGCATTTGAAAATCTACAAATAGAGAGCTTTTCCATTTATCAAAGCCTTCACAATTCCATCCACAATCTTAGCATTTCATGTACAATATCATACAAGGTCACTCTCTTCATTTCAAAACTGATTTTTTCCATCATTATCATTTGCATTATCAAGGGTTGGAAAAGTGCTATTTTCCACAATAGCACCAATCCACTATGAGATAAGCATACTTCATGTTTTTCATATGTTTATTTAGCTTGCTTTTGTCATTTGTTTGCATTTCAAAAACATTGATGTATTATTTCATAGAGATGATGTTATTTGCTTTGTTTTAAACTAACCATGTTAATGTGTTGGAGGTTTAAACAAGTTGCAGATTTCACCATCATACAAATGGCGCTAGAAGGAGGGCCCCTATATTTTCTTTACATTTGGTCATAGATTTCTTCACACTTGTTGTGCATTGTTTATTAGCCTCACATTTGCAAAAAAATTTAAAGCCTTTTCAATAAATCTATGTTATGTAATATCCATATAACACTTCTTTGAAGAATTACTTCAAATGAATAAAGCACCTTGTCTATACTTCCACATTTTGAAAATGTTTCTATTTGGCCCTTCTTTTTTACTATGGCTCGTGTATAAATAACATATTCAGTTGTGGCCTGTAGACACACAACGGATTAGTTAGCACAACATCTGTGAGTTACTTCTTTTAATCAATCATTCAAAGTTTTCATAAGAGAATTAAAAGTGCATAAAGGTTGTCTCTGAAGTGCTCAATTTTTTTTCTATATGTGGTTTTGTTATAAATAAGAAAGAACTTTAACATATAAAGCTAGAAGATATGCATTTGTAAATAAAATCTGATCATTTATCTATCTAAAACCTCTGCTCTGCGCCATTGCTCATTTTCATTGCTAAATCATATATCACATAGTTGTCTATTCTCAAATATGAAATAACTATCAGTCGATGTCAGTCGCTTGAGGGATTTGGATGTTGTTGTACACCATGGTTAGTTTTCTAAGAATGAAAAGTAGCAGATGGATTTTTAAGAGCCTTAACTCCCTTGCTAAGGCTAGATATGATACGAAGCCATTGTCATTTTCTTTTTGTTTCTACTATCTCAAGTTTTCTTCTTCCAGTTTTCCCTATTTCCTGTGAATGCGCACCAATTGTCCTCTTTCGTTTGCAACTAATAGTCTTTGCACTTCCTACTCTTGTTTCCATCCACACCATTGATTTCCTTAGCTTGCAATTAGCTTTGGTTACGTCTGCTGATGTGTCCATCACCAAGTTTTCTGATGAATCCAAAGGACTATTAACTAGTGGAGTAGCAACAAAAATATCAACTATTGACCGCTTCTTTTGTGCCCTTGACTTATGTCTTTGTATTTTACCATGTTTTTTCTATGCATTAGATGCTTGTGCAAGGCAATCATCCATGTGAACATTCACAACTGTTACAATGGTAGAGGTAAATATTTTGCAAACCGGGCAAAATTTGAGTCCACAAATCACATCCAAATTGCAATCACTACATTTCATGCAACCATATTCCTGTCAAGCATTCTGTCAAGTAGTTCAACACCCTACCCACCAGAATTTTGTCAGGCATTCTATCAAACAATCCACATACCTAGAAGACCATGAGAGCACCTTTATTTTAGTCATTCTGTCAAATGGTTTGCTGCGTATATATTGATTTCGTTTCTTCTATTATTTTCCTTTGTAGATGAAGATGAAACTCGCAAAACAATTGGCAAATAATACGGGATTACTATTCAAGTATTCAAGAACTTATGATTCAAATGATCAGTACCATCAGGAGAATAAATTACAGGATTAGTGGAACAAATGAAAATTTGAAATAACTGATGACGTCCCCCACAAGTTACTGCTGATAAAGGTTGTCTCCTTTCAAAGAAAAAAATCAAATCTAGTGGTTGGGGGTGTAAGAACATTCAATAGGATTGGTGTGCATTAAATGTTGTTATTTTCTTTTGGCGAGAAGCATCTCTTGTGATTGAACCTGTCACATCTTATTGGGCAATGGGAAACGTATGAAGAAAGATAAGAAGAAAGAAAAAGGGTTGATAACTATGCTTTTACCAAATCACAATCACTACTCTGATCAATAACTAATAATGGCTGATAACTCATGCGTATTTATTAGCAGGCAGCCTTCCTAAGATTAGTTTCCTGTCATATTCTTTGCACTAATGTGGTATTAGTTGTTGGGGCAACTCCTTTCATGATTCCAAGACTTAAATTCGAATCTACTAATAATAGCTTTTGTTGGAGCTAGCATAACATTGTCAGGAGATAATATATTTTCAATATATGACAAGGGTTGTCAAATCACGAAGTCTTTAAATTTGCTTGTTATGTTAATAACATTGTGAATTCATAGCTGAAATAATAATAATGTTAATGACTTTGGCTTGTGAGATCCACGTGATTTTACAGAGTTGAAGTATTTCTAAATGACTGTGTTTGGAAGAAGACCCGGGAAAATTGATGATTTTTTGATATGATTGAATGCATTTAATATCAATGTTCTCAATAATAGACTCTTCATTTCTAATTAAGGTTTGCTTTAAAGTTTGTGAAAAATAAATATTCACTTATAAATGTTCTTTTTATTGTCATGATCATCCAAATTGTTTGTTCTTTGAATTTAGATCATGTTATTATTTGAAGTTAATGATAAATATATATATATATATATATATATATATATTGATCCTCACATAATTTTCCTTTTATCTTATAGGAAAACAAAGGTAAAGTGAAGAAGGAAAACGAAAAAGGTATGAGGAAAGCAAGGGAAGCGAAAGCAAAACAAAGCTAAAGTGAAGAACGATAACAAAGGACAACGAAGGTAGAAGGAAAATGAAAGGAGAATGAAGATGATGTTTTGGGAAGATTAAAATGTTTTTTAACACTTTAGTGTTTGTTTTAAACACTTTTCATGAAATTGTTCTATTATCCTTCTTACGACCACTAATTTTTGTTTGGTTTTAAAAAGAATTTTTCAATTTCTTCTTGCAAAGACTAAAATGATCTTTAGGATCACATCTTACTAGATTTTGTTTCTTGGATTAACAATTGAACAAAGTGTCTCTCACTTGTCTTTTGATGCTTAAAATGAACTCACATTTTTCTTTGTGGATTTAAAAAGAACAAGTGCGAATATTTTTTTTCATGAAAACTTACTTAAACTAAAGGCATTGAAAAAGGACATATGCACTTCTCTCACGCTTTAAAGCGATCTTGACAATCAAAAGGTCTTTTTCATGACTTTAGGGTGAGATAAATCAATCACCTTCACACTTTGATTTGGGCTTAAAATTGAACAAGATCTTGTGCGAGTGTGAGTGGGGGCATTATCGTGTATATTCTATCTCTTTGTTGCCATCAAAGATTAATCAAGTTACGGATTTTGTCTTTTCTCACTTTTGTTTATCCTAGAGGGCCTGCCTTGGGGAAAAAGTACTCACCCAAGGGAATGACTCAACCGGTAACACTCTAAAGCCAAGATTATTTCCAGTTGGGATATAATGTGGGTATTTGAGTAAATGCTAGTATCACGCAGTTGATTCCGACAAGATGGATCCAAAAGGGGACTCTCGCCGTATGGGTCAATCTCCATGAATGGAAAGTCTGAAATAGAACCCTTGTTTTGTAGTGACCAATTGATCCATTGAGTGAGTTTATCAAAGTGGTGCATTGGAACTTAGATTCCAAGAAGTTACTTGCCATGTCTGATCTTGGTTAAAATATAGAGGTTAAAAATTCATTTTTAACATACCTTTATATTTTTTCCTTGGTTGCATGTAAAATCATCTCTTCTTCTACAAAGGGCATGAGGCAAGCCCACTAAGAAAAACGTACCCATTGAGCTAGGATGTCATATTGTTTGTGGTTTGAAAACACAATTCTTTTATCCAAAACATCGAAACCAACATTCAACGAATCATCACAATTGCAAATCCTTTAGGAGAGGCAAATATCCTTGAACAAATTCACATGTTATTGCTTTCCCTTGGGATTCATGTTCTTAGAGGCTTCTAAACATTTGGATTTCATCTCAATTTGCTTCTACTAAATTCAACTTTAGGGTATGTGCAGGATCATGATGGGCCAAAAAGTGGCAATATTATGGGTATTTGTAGGGTATGTGGCTGACAACTTTTTTCTTACCCAAAATTGATGAAACGAAAAGGGTTTTTAGAGGAGATTCTCAAATTTCCACCAATATAAATTATGCTTTAATTTGAATTTAATAAATAATTATTATTCATTTTCTATTAGAATTACAACTAAAGTCCTAATCGATAGGCTAATTGAAACACATCTATAACTTTCAAACAATATCATATTTTTTGAATCTGAAACATGTATCACATTCTATGTTTCACATACTATAGGATTTAAAAATAAAAATTGAATTTCATGAAGTTTTGACCAAGTTAAGGTGGTTAGACATACAAGTTTTATATTTTTAAAAGTTGTAATAAAAATTCATAATTAATTATTTACTTGGAAACAAATTACAAAAAATGCATCACATCTGGACACGAGTCCTCTACTTATATATAAAATCTTATAAAAATATTATCATTTTATTATGGTTAGGGTGGTCAAACAAACACCTACTTATTTTTCCAAATTTAAGTACTACTGCATTGAAATTTCAGATTTTCACCAAATAAATTTTATTTAGTTTTAAATAAACCTAGTATTTTAGAAACTACATTCAATTTTCTACAAATTCTATTCTTACATATTTTTGAAATAATATAGATAACTTATTCAATTTTTTACGTCAAGTTTCCTAACATTATTTTTTCTAGATTTTTTGCCACTTAAGGGCCTATTTTTTCCATGATGATCCTACACATACCCTTTAGGTAACCTTTGCTTTGATTTCCTCAACTTCTGCATAATGCACTTTGTGGGATGAAAAGGAATTATGACATTGGAAATTCAATTGAAAACCTAATCAAGAGTGTGTTTGTGGTAAAAAGAATCCATTAAGCAAAGATTAAATCAATTGGACCCCACATATGTGCTTGGCATCTTTTGGTCGTATGGTTTTCATGCAAACATTGATCTTTTGATTTTTGAATTAATCTTAGAGAAAGGAATGTTGTTTGCTATCTTGGTCTTAACAAGTCCTTCCTAGGTTCATTTAGGATAAAATAAAACACTTCATTCATCCAAACACTTATCGTCTTCATCTCAAACAACTTTGGAGCTTTGAAAACATCATTCTAGACATGGGTAAATCATCAAAACCAAAAGTCAACTTGTTTAGTTAGGAATATGGGAATGCATCCTATCTCATACCTCTAATTAAATCATAAATCCTTTGAACAATTTCATCGTAAGATAACATCTTACATCTTAGGGTTTACAAGTTCATTATCCAATTAAACCAATCAAAATCAAAGCCCTAAGTCTAGCATTGATCCAAATTCCCTCATCATTCAATACTCATATCATTTACACCTTTCATCCTTCATCTTGTCTTTAGTCCTCAGAACCTTAGAGGTCACTTTTGCAACAAGGTCAAAACACAAGGAGAACATGGAATACAAACTTGATCCATACATCATGAGTAATCCAAATAAATTGAGCTTTTGAATCCTTACAACACCGATTGATTATCAACACTCACATCTATACAATCCATACATGATATCATTATCCTCTACAAATTTCAATGGCACAACAAGTGTGAGTATGCCCAAATGAAAGATTGGAACACATTTCCCGATGGTAGATCTCAATCCAAACCTACAAGTCTATCAACCAAACAATCAATGCATGAGCCTTCAAATGAACAACATCATCCCATCAAATCCCTATATGCCAAATGTGAATTTATCAAGTAAAAATTTACCAAACATAAACATTTTGAATCCAAACTTGGAAAACTTTGGGATAGATATGTTTGTGAATCACAAAAATGTTGTTCAAAATCCAAATAAGATGTTAACAACCCCAAGACAAGGTGACACAAGGAAAAATAAAAGTTACCTAAATCAAGGCAATATGATCTCCAACACCAAAAATACTCAATTTAAACCTATCATGCCAAATTTGAACATTATCCCAAATTAGAACATTATCCAAGATCGGTTTGTCCATGATCCCATTCAAACACCACAAGGACACATTTCAAATCTGCTTCAAAAGCCAAATAAAGGGAATCAAATTCAAAATCAATATCAAATTTTGCTATAGAAACTTGCTTCACATGCCAAACTAATTGAATTATTGAGCCAGGAGTTATCTTCACTCCAAAATCAATACACCCATCCATTGGTTAATCCATGTCATCAAAGCAATGAGTTGTGTCCACAACAATGTCAAGAACAATATTTCCAATGTCAAGAAGATGGACATCAAGATCAACCCCATCCTGAAGATCAATCGCCACATCTTAAAGATCAATCACCACATCTCCAAAATCAATCACCACAAGGTCAATTTAAAGTACAAATCTCACAAAGTAACAAGCGAAAATACACACCACTTGGGAGACCAATCGAATCAGTCCTGCAATAATTGCTACAAGAAAATCTCATCAAAATCCCCGTTTATATGAACTATCAACAACCATACATAAAACTGCCATGGTATAACGAGAAGCACCATTGTGATTATCATCAAATAAAGGAACACAAAACAACAGATTGTGTTCGACTCAAAAAACTCATCCAAGACCTGATTGATCATAAGATAATCATTATTGGGGATGATGATACTATTGGAAATCTCTCCACCACAACTTTTGAGAACAAGGAGCAAGATCAATCCATCACTAAGCACCTTGAAGTTGTGTCTACTTCATTTGAACATCAAATCAACATACATCAAAAGTCACTTTTCAATCATGATCAAAATCCACCAACAATACCCGATAATGATCCAATTCAAGAAATGTCAATGTCATTTGACCCTATGGTTAAAGACATTGGAAATCCCTCCACCACAATTATTGAAAACATTGATCAAGATCTCTCCATCAATGAGCACATGGAAGATATTTTCACTTCATCCGATGATCAACTTACCATATATCAAGAACCACTTTTTAGTGATCGATTTCAAGGAATGTTAGCATTACTTGATCATGTAATCAACAATCCATCTACCAATGATCATGTTGAAAATTTCTCCACATCACCTAATAAGTTAGAGGACATATCTCAAGAATTTATGCCAAAGTATAATCAATGTCTTTCACCAAAGTCTAGCAATGGTCCTTTCCAAGACATATTTACATCCTTTGACCTCATGATTGTTGATATTGAAGGAATCTTCAACTCGACACTTGATCCAAGTCCACACAAAGATCAAGAGGATATTGAACAATTTCCCATGCCTAATAACGACATCCAAGGACCCTTTGTAAGCAATCCATCCTTTGAAACTGACCCATGTCAAGAACTTGATCGAAGGAATGTCAAAAGCAACTCCAAAATCATTCAAGATTAAGAATTTGTATCTTCAAGATACTACAATAATCTAATGGACACTCTCCTATCTATGCAAGATGATCATATCCATGTAGCACACACTCCTCCATCTACCCATGAGATGCTTTCTATGGATGGACACGTAGATGATCTTCATTCAGAATAGGATTCCTCTACTCCTCATATTATTACATGAAAAGGGCAGGTTATTGATTCCTATAGCCAAATAGAGTTGTCAACATCAGGATCAGATATATCCCAAATTTAGACTAGGGACACCAGGTATGCAGATATCCAACATTATCAGCTCAAGGAAATAGGTATGATAGAATAGGATATTCCAAAGTCAGCAACACAACAAATTCCAATAACATCATCTACAATGGTCATTTATTAGAGTATGCTTACTGAACAAGACATCTCAAAACAAGCAAAATCAAGGAATGAAGGTGCTACTACCACCATATTGGGGGCAACTTCATCTCAAGCAAATGTCAACATAGGAAGCACGAAGAATCCTTATGATGAAACCGATGTCAGTACTACAACTAGCCACGTCATGAATATTCATCCACCCATCACCTTATCCATGAATTGGTACCAACTTTGAAAGAAAGATTTGAATCAAAGTATGAAGAATGTTATCAAAGCAGAAGAAGTTGAGAAGCATAATGGACAAATCAAATGCACATCGATACCAAAACATACAAAGAAAGATTATCCCTATCAAACTCCATTAGTCAAAGAAACTATGGGGAAAAATAAAAAGGGAAAAGTATCCATCAAAGATGTCCACAAAAGAAAAAGTAGGCTTTTCAAGTGACATACAAAGTGTATCAAGCAATTGGTCCTAATTCTACGCACACTTTCGTATCCACCCATCATTATTGATCTTCCGAAGTTTGGAGAATCAAAGATTCCAAGTTGTCAACCAATCCATCTTTTATGATCCCTAAACACACTCCATCCAAGCCTCCATTCATAATATCCAAATCTCACATTGACCATGTATTGGCAACAACCCTTCATCATAAGGATTTTGAAGGAACTCTATCGCGATGTGCGCACAAAGACAAAGTCAACTCCGATATCGATGAAGCAAATTAGGAATCTCAAAAGTTTCATTCAAGTGCACGTATCTTAGAAAAGAAACTTCTTCAAGCAAGATATCGATGGCACATCATGATAGGGACATCTACATAAACAACACCTTGTGATTCAGCATGAGCTTAAAATCTTTAGGAAAAATCAAAAAATCAAAAAAGAAAAAATCCAAAAAAAGTAGAAAAAGGATTAAAAATAGTAAATAAAAAAAATCGTCCTCTAGTGAAAACTGCAAGGGCGGCGCTTTGGGCAAGACCATGATGAAAACCTTGAAAATAGGCATCTTGTGTACAATCGAGCATCTATGTGCGCCACTTCAGGTGAAAGCATCTCATCCCATCCATAATAAATTGATCATTCCATCCATCTTATCCATAATAAATCCATTCATCCATAAACCATTTATCCAATCCATTTTCATCCATCCGCATCCATCATTCAAGTTATCTTGATCTTGATGAAATTTTAGGGTACACTTTACGCTTGCTTATGGTAAACATCTTGACATGGGTCATTTTTTTCTTATCCTATGCAGCATTATTTGAGCTATGAAGCACTATCAAAATGAACTTTCTTGATCCAAACACCTTATATTATCATAAGATAATCCTTGGCATCCTTTGCATGCTTACCATATCCATCCACCCATACACTTATTTGAGCATCCATCCATCGCATTCCATACATTGCTAGACATTGGGACAAATATATTTACATCTTGCTTCAAGAATAAATATTGATCTATATCCTTCGCCTTATGTGGTGATATGAACATTGCTAAATGTCAAATAAAATCGGTCAAAGCATTTGTAATCAAAAATCTGAATCACTAGCACATGGCATATTTTGACAAGAAGATGTTCCTTATCAGTCTTCATATTTCATCAAACATTGATCCAAACAATTGATATCAGTCGCATCTAATTTGCACACCAATGTCAGATCAAATCATTCAAACAAATTTTGTTCCAAATCAAGCTTCATCAATCATGATCAATCAAATCCAATCAAAAAAATCCATTATCTCGGGATATCTATCCTAATCCTTGTGTTGCTTAACACTATCCTTGCATTGTTGTGCATCCTCAACAATGTTATCGTCATCAATCCTGATCAATCAATTCTTGCATTGTTGTGCATCCTTAAAAATGTTATCATCATCAATCCTAATCAATCCTAATCAATCAATCAATGCATTGTTGTGCATCCTCAACAATGTTATCGTCATCAATCCTGATCAATCAATCTTTGCATTGTTGTGAATCCTCAACAATGTTATCATCATCAATCCTGCTTAATCAAATCCTTGCAATGTTATCATCATCATCAATCCATCGATTTGATCAATCAACCTTAGCTTGGTCTTCAAAAAAATCCCAAACAGAGAACTAATATTGTCACACATGTCCATGTCCAAAACCTTAAAATTGTGTGAAAAATCCAAAAATAGTTGAAAACATAAAACATCAAAAACATTGGAATCTGAACTACGTCATCTCTGAGCTTAAACGTAGGAAAGACTCATCTCTGATCAGCCCATGAGACACAAAAATCCAAAAAAAATTCAAAAAACATCAAAATCTAAAAACATTAAAAAAAACACAAAATCCAAAAACCTTTGAAAAATAAAAAATTAAAACACTTGTAAAATCTTGAAAATACCAAAAAACAACCTCAAAACATTCTGAAAACATCAAAAACATCCAAATATTTGAAAAAATCCATCCATCTCATCTTGCTTTCACTCAAAATAATCAATCATCCATAATAAACTAATCATCACCTTCATCCTTTGGTAATGCAAATAGAAACAATCATAGCAGTCAGCAAAAGCAAGCTTCAATCATAAAATCAAAATCAAAATAATAAACCTTTCAAAAAAAATAAAACTCTTGATCATTTTCAGACATGTCAATCAAACTTATATCAATAGCCTATTAATCAACTTATTAAACCATCATCATCCTTTACAATGCATGTCCTAGGATATATCGTTTCGACAATGGGCATCATTTTGGATATCACCTTGGATTCTTATCCTATCAAAACACATCCCTTTGGCTAGAGATATGAAGAACATTGACTTGTTTGCATACTTGATCTTTTATTTTTATTTATCTTATTGTGCTCATTCCAAGGACCTCTCGATGATATCCAAACAAAAGATTTAGAGAGATAGGAATGGGGCAACGATCATTATCTTTTGTCTTATGTGCTTATTAGATGTTCTTGTAAAATAACTTGGTGAATACTTGCTTTGTTAGGTATGTCCTAGCAAGGTTTTTGTATGTCAAGTGTGAACAAGAATACTCTTGTCTGTTTGTCGAGTCAAAGTCCATCTCACTAGGTAAAACACCATCCTGGTTCTTTATACCTTGATGCATTGTACTATGTGTGTTATCAAACATAAGGTAAGTAGCTCTTTTAAAATCCCAATCCTTGATAAGAAAAGCATCATCATCTATCATCATCATCATCTCTAATAAACTCTCATCACATCATGGACTTGTTGGATCCTCTTGTCATCACCTAATTTCTTCTTTTCCACACTAACATCACATCATGAATAGTTAATCATCATCACCATCATGCATCCATCTTGCATTCGCAAACCGTCAGCATGCCACATATCATTCATATCATACAGAATAGGAAACATTGATCATTTCACATGCATTGCATTTGCATCATGATCATAATATAGATTTTTTAGTCTAAGCATTTTCATAAATCATCCATTGCATAACCACAGCATATCACATCATCCATTTCATCCATATCATCCATCATCACATCATATCATCATTTAAGTTGTTTAGGATAATATAGATTTGTTATTCTAAGCATCTTAAAACCATCTCATTTGCATCATCATCCATAACCATCCAGTTTGAACCTCTTTATCACGAGATTGACCTTCAAATTGAATCTTTTCGCTCGATCTCTCGAGGGGGCAATGTACCAATGTACTTCTCTCCGCTAGGGCATCCGAAAAATTAGAATTTGTTTTAATTTTAATCGCGACAAGTTTATTCTTTGAACCAATGCAACAAGTACATCGCTTCAAAGAGGGGAAAAATGTAGACGTGAAATTAACATCATGCACCCCATTCACGTTCATCCGCTCATTAAATAAATCAAACATAGCAAATCCATTCACTAGGTAAATCAGGTCTTTAGTCCTAAGGTTATTCATTTAAATAAATCAAAGTCTCGCATTATCCTTTGATTAAATAAATCTAAACTTTATTTAATTAAATCTCCAAATGCATATTCCATCCCTCTTTGATTTAAATAAATCCAAATATCAAGTCAAATAAGTCAAACTCACCTAATCGTCATCAAGCTAATCTAATCCTAATTAGCCTAACCTAATCACCCATCACATTCTCTAGATTTTGCCACTTGCACAAATAAATCAATTTATTGATTTATCAAATCCAACATTTTCCATCAACATGGCATCTTTGAGGAATATTCTCTCAAGTTTGAATTCAAAATCAAGTGGACATGTACATCCAACAAAGCAATTAATGTCTCTTACATGTCCCTTGTAAAGGTCAAACTAAGCGTTAACTCTCAAATTCAAATTTGAAATTTCCCCCTCTTTGGCACATTTCCCAAATCTTGCACATCCCTCAACCTATGACATGATGACAAGTGGCCTCTTTTAATTGGATTGTTTTTTATCCCACATTGCTCTCTTATGAGCACTCTTAGCATTTGAGAATCTACAAATAGAGAGCTTCTCCATTGATCAAATCCTCCACAATTCCATCCACAATCTTAGCATTTCATCTCCAATATCATGCAAGGTCACTCTCTTCATTTGAGAACTGATTTTGTCCATCATTATCATTTGCATTATCAAGCGTTGGGAAAGGACTATTTTCCACAATAGCACCAATCCACTATGAGATAAGCATACTTCATATTTTTCATATGTTTATTTAGCCTTATTTTGTCATTTGTTTGCATTTGGAAAACATTGATGTATTATTTCATAGAGATGATGTTATTTGCTTTGTTTTAAACTAACCGTGTTAATGTGTTGGAGGTTTTAACAAGTTGCAGATTTAACCATCATACAAATGGCACTAGAAGGAGGGCCCCTATATTTTCTTTACATTTGGTCATATATTTTCTTCACACTTGCTCGGTAAGTGCACCAAGATGGTTCCCAAAAAAGGGGCTTAAGTGGCCACTTTTTTTCTGAAATTAGGAAATGTTGACCTTGGACGTGAAATTGAGGATAGTTACAGTGAAAATTTTGAGATGGAACAAAAACAAGGATCAAAGTGCTCTGAGTCTACTTTCTAAACTACTAATTTATTTTGAAAATAGTCGAGATTAAGGGGTTCAAAAGAGGGTTGTACACAAATTGGTGCTGTAAAAATAACATAGCAACTCTTGTACAACCTAAGCACGGTGAACTTTTTGTAGTATTTTTAAAATCGCTACAGTCGAAAGTTGTCTAACAACATCTAGTTGATGCACAATTTTTCTAATAATTTTTTAATGAACACTTGATTTTTTACTAATTTTCTAAGTGGGCACTTCCTGAAAAGCAGAATTTTGGCTGTGCTCCCCCTACAAATTTTTGAAAATAATTGATTTTCTTTTTCTTTTCTTTTTTAAAATTTGTAGAATGGAGTCTAGTTTCTAAAAATGTAATGTATTTGAAATTTGATGAATGGTTAATTTATAACAAAAAAACACCAAACACTGCTTTTTAGCAAAAACAGACACACAAACAAAATAAATCATTGATGAAAGGCTTAACATTGTCAAAAAGTGAAAAAAGTTACATCATTGGATAGCTAAGAGAGAACTTAACATTACCCATGTGTTCGATTTTGGTGATTTTGGCGAGCGCATTTAAAAAAAAAATTGAAAAGTGGCCACAAAATTGGTACCCAACTTCATGCACCTACCCTGCTGTGCATTGTTTATTAGCCTAACATTTGCAAATTTTTTTAAACCGACTGACATTGACTAATAGTTATTTCAAGGTTTGATTACCAAAATGGGGTTTGATCAAGGAAAAACCCTATCCACTAACAAAACAATATTTTTCCCTATCTTTAGTGTGTGATTTGTAAGTCTAGGTTAAAGATACATTAAATAGCAAGATTGGAAGTTGTCAAGTTTGTAAAGTTGTCAAATTTTTCACCTTGTTTAAAAGATCACTAAAAGACACCTACATAGTAGAATTTAGCATTTTAGATCCAAAAATTTGGATTGGACGGAATAGCAGAGATAGAAGAGAAGATTAAAAATTTTAACCCTAAAAAAATATGAACATAATTACTAATAAGCCACTACTGGCGTATGAATTCCAGTACAAGGCTTTTTCCAGATTTCAAGAGTTCTAGACTTGTCACTGCCAGATTTCTATTCCTGCTTAGAAACCCTAATCTGGGACTAAATCACCTAGCTTGGCATATGAGTCTTAATGAGCATTAAAATCAGTATTTTAATCATTTCAAGGCTTGTTCCAAGCACATTCAACTTCCCAAGTGCACCTTTGTGTCTTCTTAGTTTATTGTTCTAATTTGCATTCATTTCTAGGTCATTTACTTAGCTTTTGCACAACATTAGGTCTTGTCATTGAGTCTTGCATGCTACTTGTCTTTCCAAGCCCTAGCTTGGTGGTGAACCCCCTTTTAGTCTTTAATCACACCCTAGGACACCTTATTGTCGATCACTTTCCCTCATTCTATCATTGGATTGAGATCTCAGGGTTTCCTTTAATGAAACTTGAGTGAAAGAGGACCCTGCATTGTTCCATCTTCCAAAAAGGTGGAAACCTATTTTCTTTGTTTCAAGGTGTTTTGATAGTCCTTGTGATATAGTAATAGGATTTTTGTACAAGTTGGTTTGCTTTTGCACTATTGCTGCAACTTGGATAAGTTTAGTATCAATGACCCCATCACTTATGAAATTTTAATTTCTAGGCTAAAATATTGACTTGTCATAAGTCTACATTGTATTTTATTTGCCATTATTTTATATTTTGACTAAACGCTTAACAATAAGGGTTTTACCTATGGTAACTCATTTCTCAATAATCTTGTCAAAACATGTGACACAATGGATATGTAAATAAAAGGAATTTTTTTTCTGAAATAAGGTTTGTGATGAAGATATTAACTGACTAATTTTCTACTATAGCCAATGGGAAGCGACTAACAAGACTTCTCCATTTTTGGAGAGATAGTAAAAGATCTTAGCATTTCTTTGCTTGATATTATAGATTCAATCATTAAAATTTAATGTTTTATGTAGTAGGAGAAATAGTTTATGAATATTTCTATTACTTGTGTATAAGTGGTAATGGACCCATGAGGTAGGTACATAAACCACTTGAGATCTTGTCCCTTAAATATTTTGGGAAATAGTCTCATAATATATGCATCATTATGAGACAATTCATGACATTTCATTTAAAATTTTGTAGCACTATCACATGAGTCTCCTTTCCCTTTATATTTTTCTAGTTTAGGAACATTAAAATTTTGAGGGAAAAGGGATTGATGTTATTGATCATAGAAACATAGTTCAATTTTCTATGTTTTCCTTTATTGTTACTTGTCCATGATTACATCACCTTAAGGATGCCCATCTCATGCCACTCTTGGGAGAAGGGATTCCTAAGAGTTAGGTTTGGCACATGTCATAATGGTTTTTGGTATTTAGGTGATTGTATGTATTTTGTTGTTGTGGAGGTGGTTGTTGGTTATACATGGAAGGTAGCATGTACTATTATTTTTGTGGACTAGGTAATAGAAAATTTCTAGCTTGCAGTTGAGTTGACTCCTCTAATTCTTTAGTTAACTCATGGCATCATCTTCATACACACCCTTATCTCACTCAAAAGTCTATAAATAAGACCATGTTCTTCATCATTTTCATAACTCATTCATATTTATACATGTCCATTTTGTTGAATTAATAACTTATCAAATCATACCTAGTGTTATGACTTATACTTTTGAGATCTACATCCACATACCATCAGGGCAAAGCAATATATAATTTCCTTTTGAGGTTTACAAATAATTTTATAGACTAGGATTATTCCTTATTTTTATTTGTTATTTTCAAGTGATTTGCATTTCAAGTTTATAATTTTCAATGCTTACAATAGTGATGAATGATAAGCACTATTATTTACTTAGGTTATTGCATTTTTTTTATCTAGTAAAATATTTTAAATGGTTTAACTTTATAAGAAATTGTTTAAGAATTAATATTAGTATAGGCTCTAACCATAGTATCCAATCGCCAATCATACGGTGGGATTGCAATTAACTTTTTTTTGAAGAAAATGCATTATTTTATTCGAATAGTTTTGTATCATTGAAAAATTATTGTAACTTATTTATTTGTGCAGGTCGCGTGTGTTTGTGAGAGAGAAGGATTCTAAGGCAAATGAGGTTCACAAAAAATTCATGACTTAAAGTTGAATAGAAATTATAATTTTTTTAATTATTTATTTTGTGATAATCTAAAGGTAATGGTTATGAAAAATATGTGTATTATTATATAATCTCATATTTTCAAAAAAAAAACTCTAACAGAACATATAGATATTAGAGTTAAAAGACCTTTTAATCCTAATAATTATTAAAATGTTGTATTTTTAGTCTATATATTTAATGAATTATTTTAAAAAATTGAAAGAAAAGTCATTACATATTCTTTTAAGGACTCCTTTAAAAACTATATAAAATATATAATTTGATAGATAAGAAAAGACACTAATTATTTTCACATTTAGTTAAGAATCATATTATTTAAGACACAATTTACTCTATTTTAATTAAAGAGCTATTGTACTTTTTACTATTTTTTCTCTAATATTAAAGAAAATTATATAACACAGGTAAGTAGTATAAAATAATTAGAATTTAAATATATATATATATATATATATATATATCTTTTCATTTAATTAATTTTTATTATTTTTTTTTTACATATTGTTAGCTTTAGGATCGGAATTAAATAAGAAAAAATAAAAACAATTTCACACAGATTGACACAACAATATACCCTGGGAAAACCCTCCAACTTGAGGGGAAAAACCCAACAACAAAATATCTCTTATATATTGAAATGATGGCAACAATTCTCTTTACAATGAGGCTAATCACAAGGCCAATAATCAGCACCACACTTGATGCACACATAGATGTAAAGCGTACTCCTTGAAATACATGAAATGTTGTAGGAGAAAATTCGCACTTGCAGATGGGAATGGACGAACTTGACTTGATGATTTGATGGAATGAAATGATGTCACATATATACAATGTGAAGGAGAGGTCACACCTCTTCATGAACAAGGTCGGCCACAATTGAAATGAATTTACAAATGAATGGTTCGAATTATAGGGAGAGTCTTCCCAAATCAAATATAATATGTTGTCAAGTGAAGTGCCTCTTCACTTTAATAAATGCAATAAATAAATAGTCATTAGGCTATATGAAATTTATTGTTCAACAAGCAAGGTGGAAGTATGTAACCCAAAGCTACAACATCAACACTCCCTCTTAGATAGGGAGGAATACTTCTGATACACATAGTCATGGAAACTCTCAACATGACACTCACAATGGCTACACCCATATGTGGAAAGGAACACATCACAGAGTCACTCAACATGATATCAACCATCATGGCTACTCCCATGTATGGAAAAGCATATGTGCACAAGTGCCCATCATGGAATCACTCAACTTGATGTCATCATCTCATCATGACGTCCACTATGGCTACTCCTAGAGGGTGGATAAACACAAGTGATGTTTTCATGGACTCACTCAACATGAAATCCACCATGGCTACTCCTAGAGGGTGGAAAGAAGGGCTTTCACCTCAAATTTCTCTCACAGAGAAAGATGCATTAAACAAGGGCTTACACCTCAAGTTTCTCTCATAGAGAAAAATGCATTAGACAAGGGCTTACACCTCAAATTTCTCTCATAGAGAAAGATGCATTAAACAAGGGCTTTCACCTCAAATTTATCACAAAGAAAAATGCATTACAGTGAATCATAGAAGATCACTGATGTTGAGTCTCCCCCTTAGCTAGGGCTTCATTCTCCATAATTCCAAGCTTGTTTTGAAAGTACACAAACTTTACTCTAGAGAGAGGCTTGGTGAGAATGTCAGTCGTCTGCTCATTAGTGCTAATATACTTCAATTGGATAGCTTTCCTCAATACCATATCTTTGATATAGTGGTATTTGATCTCAACATGTTTGGTTTTGTCATGAAACACTAGATTGATAGAAATCTTCACACAACTTTTATTATCACAATGAATGACAGTTGGCTCCAATGATTGTTCAAACAATCCTGCGAGTAGCTTCTGACGCCACACTGCTTCTTGAGCTGCCACATAAGCTGCAATATACTTGGCCTCTGTGGTACTTATTGCCACTAAAGACTGCTTCCTGCTATACCAGGAGATCATCACAAACCCCAAACTGGAGCAACATCTAGATGTGCTCTTTTGATCAACAACACACCCTTCCTAATCAAAATCAGAATATCCATGCAGCTTCAAGTCCACACCAGAAGAATATCCCAAGCCATACCCAACTATGCCACACAAGTATCTCAGGATATGTTTTGCTGCAACTGGGTGTATTTTCCTTGGTTCACACATGAACTGACTAAGTGCACTCACTGCATAGCAAATATTTGGTCTAGTATTGACTAGATACATCAATGATCCAATCAAGTGCCTATACATAGTAGGATCCACTAGATCTGAACTAGTTGTAGCCTCTTTTAACTTTTAAAAATTGGTTTCCATAGGTGTAGACATGGATTTGCAATCCATCATACCAAATCTCTTCAAGATGTCTATTGTAGACTTCCCTTGACTCAGAATGATCTCATTAGGCCTCTGCCATACTTCTAAACCAAGGAAGTAATGCATGTACTTAAGATCCTTCATTTCAAATTCAGAAGCCAACTCCTTGCATTTGATAATGAGGTGTTCTCCTATAGGAAATAGGCCATCAACATAAAGAACCAAGATCAATGCTTCACCATCAGTTGGTTCTAGAGGCTCAACTAGATCACCATCTTATTTAAGTCCAGTAGGCTCCCTCAAAATCTTCAAGTACTTGCATCAAACTTCTAACATCTTCATCCAAGATTGGCTGAAACGCTTGCCTTAGAGAAATGTTTTCCAGCACACACTTCTAGTACTATAGAGATTTCAGGATTATCCTCCTTGACCTCACCCCAAATCACTCTATTATAAATAGGTTTGCAGAGCTACCAATATCAAATGTAGATGACTAACTTGTGCAATTTTGTTCTCAGTAGCTAAAGAGGACTTCCAAGGACTTTAGCATTGGCCTTGCAACACTACAACCGTCACTTCATCTTAGTGAGTTACAGAACTCCCTCTTGATCCCTTCCTCATAGATTGCAAAGAAATTCTATGGAAGTAAAATCCCTTCATTGACATTATCTCAATCCTTTTCTTAGACATTCTCTCAACTCGAGCTTTGAATCCTCAGATTTTAACTCCCTATGAAGTAACTAATCACAATGACTAACTGTAGTGATTCTTTTAGTATCTTCAACTTTCTCAATCTTCTTGTTGATGAAAACTCTCCATCCAACGCAGACTGTAATGCCCCACCACGTACCCCTAGAGGAAGTTGCAATTAACTACTCAAACATACTTTTTTTTTTTTGTTTAATTACAATTAACATGCAAGTTCACTACCCATTACCAACAACCCCTAAGGTTACGAGACGGAGTTTACTTTAAACCCAAACAAGAAACATGAATTGAAACCATAACATTTAATTGCTTAACAAATTAAATATGCATACATTCCATACATGATAAAATTACATCAAAGGCATAAGAGATACCACATGTTTCCAAATAATGATAATTTACAATACGATTACAACTCTCATTCCCCGAATGAGGTAAATCTAATAAGCATGGTTACATATTACAACATCCACCTTGATAACAAATGAGGGGTAATAAATACAATATCAACTGAAATGAATAAAGCATGACAAGAATTTGGATCCCACGAGCTCTCCAACTGGAAATCTCATTCACACAAACAAGAAGACGACCCAACAAATTAAGGTGCATGTTCCACCCAACCATGTGATACCCGAAGGCTCACCCCTCGTGCTAGGAGATAGTAACAAGGAATCCTATACAATACCATCAACCTTTAGACACAGGCTAACTCACACTGACACAAGCAATCACATGAACCATACACCCATATGAATAACACAAGTACAACTCTAACATCATGGACATAAGTCACATTGCTTCCAAAAATAAAACAGATCGAGTATGTTAAGAAACCATACACACAAAATCACGTACCAACTGTTGTCATAGAAAGAGTATCATCACATAGCTCAATATGGGATATCCTCTGGGAATCTTCATAGAGTTCGGCCCCCACTATGGGTTATTCTAGTGACCTCAACTGAATCTTGGCACCCATACTCACTCATGTGGAATCAAATACCTCTCGTAAAGACAAGATAGATGACCTTGCCATTCCAGGCATTCCCACTCATCCCAAGCCTATACTAGCACTTGTGTCTATGAGTGAGGCTAAATTATCTTGATTAATGTGAAATACTACCTAACTTCTAAGTATATTGTTTTAGTTATCACTTGATTAAACCACTTCTGAAGGTTACCCAGTTTACCTCTTTGGGCTCTAGCACCTAATAGAAGCCACTCTTCTACTTGACAACACACAAAAACCAATCACCAAGGGAATTCCAAGTGAATACTAACAAGGTAAAACCACTCCAACTCTAGGAGGAACACATAATGAAAACTCACTCCAAATACTGGAGACAACAAAAGACATAATCCACTCATTCCAAAGGAGGCACGAATCACATAACCCACTCCTAATCCAAGGAGGCACAAACCATTCATGTTCTTAAAAACTAGGTAAAACAACATGATACATCTACACACACTACCCAAGACAAAACCAAAGGTTGACTAACATTTTAGGACAACCCACAAAATTAAAAGAAAACCCAATATGGAAGACTTACATAACAAATAACTCCAATGCCGAACATCAAGAAAGAGAGAGAGATCATGATGAAAGGACAACTAAGAATTCAATAACCTACTTTAGGATTTCCTAAATCCAAGCAAGGTGATAACATATTGCATGTAATCAAATAAAAGTAATCAACATTATTTGCAACTACTCAAAAGTAATTAAAATTACAATTGCAATATTGAGAAATTTAAAACTAATAATTTAACTCCTTGTTTCTCCAATTACACAAAATAATAAAAATCAACTTTTTAAATAAAACCATTTATTATAAAGTCAATTTTATTTCACTCTATGATAATAGAATAATCATTTTAAAACCCATAAATTTAAATATTTAAATATCATTTAAATATGTCTAAAAAAATATCATTTTATATATTCCAAATAATTAAAAATACATTCCAATTATTTAAAATATAATATATATATATATATATATATTATATATTATATATGATTATTATATATAATATATATATAAATATATTATATATATTTAAATAATATATAAAAAAAATATATTCATTTAAATAATAATATATATATTATATAATATATAATATAAAATTAAATTAAATAAAACTTAAAAGCGAATTTAATTCGCTGCCCCACAGCCCCCAAATAGGAGAGGGGATGTAGCCAAAGGCTACACCCAGCCTCCCCTGTGGAGGCCAGCACTGCTTGTGGTAGCGCTTCCCCCACAGGCTGTGGGGAGCGCTACCATAGCAGCGCCCCTCCTTGAGGCGGTTGTGTGCAGCCCTGGTTGTGGCCCCCCACCCAATCACATATAAAAAAAATATTATTTATATTATATTTTCAATAAAAACAATAAAATACCCTCCCCTCTTGCACAGAAAAATTTTTCTTTGTAAAAAAAAGAAAATTAAAACAAGAAATCTCCAGAATGAACAAAATATATTTATAATATATGTTTGTGTGTGTGTGTGTATATATATATATATATCATGAATATATATATATACAAACATATTTATAAATATATACCTAAATTTCCATTTACAGTCAAACTGTGCAAAATTTCTACATAAATTTTGCAATAAAACTAATTTCTCAAACACAATTTCTTGGTTTAAATTTTAAATTTGATAAGAACCATTTCAACTCGAAAAAAGAGGTTTTCAAATCTCATTATGTTTCATTCCATTTTCTATTGTTAAAATTGAAGATTCATGTTGCAAGTTTTGTTTTTCAACAAACAATCTAAATTTCCTCAAAATATAAACAAGGTTTTCAAAAAGATTTACAAGCAAGTTTTTAAATTGAAAATGTAAATTTCCAAACAAAAAAACAAGAACTTGTATTCTAAAGCTTGAAGGAGAGTTTGAAGAAGAAAGTTGAGCTTCCCTACAAGAAGATTTTTCCAAAGCTCTTCCAAAATCTTCACCCAAAATCCAAAAATACATCAAACAAACCTCAAAAACTCCCTTTCCTTTTTTTTTCTCACAGCCAAATTTTCAAGAATGAAAACCTCCTCTATTTTTCCCCAAATTTGGTCAATATACCCTAAAATATCCTATCCACCATAGTTTTTCCTCTATCCCATTTGGAGATATTTTGTTTTTTTTTTAAATTTAAAACTAAAAACAAATTTCTTTCAACATGACTTTATTTCTTTTTTTCATTTTTTTCAATTTCAATTTCAAATGAATTTAAATGCTTTTAAACATTTTCATTTCCAAAAAGAATTTAACCTTAAAAATCTTCTTTTCAAAAACTTTAACACTTTTTCAAATTTTCATTTCAAAAAAAAGAATTTAACACTTATAATTTCCAAGTGAACAACTTGACTTAATCCCACACAATTAATTTAAATAATCAATAAAATAAATCTAATCCAAGATTAGATTATTTTATTAATTAAATTAAATTAATTAATAATTTAAGTAACATTTCTAACACTACAACTAGATTTATTTAATAAACAACCTAAATACAAAAGCCATTTATTTACCTTTTTTTTCAACTTGAAATTAAATAAATCAAGGAGAGATGAACAACAAAGAAGCAACTTAACCCGACTAAAAAATGATGACACACTATGACTAGGGTGATGACTTGGCACAGAAAACCTAGCTACTATCTCCCAATCGAATACCGTTGACCAATGGATACGCTCAAACCTGTGAAATCAGGAGGAGTCGATGTCTTGTACATGTCAACCTACAAACAAAGAGTACATCGAACCTGCATATATATATATGTGTGTGTGTGTGTGTGTCATTATAAAACACACCGTGAAGAGGAAATCTCAGAATCGTAGGGCACTCACAAGCGAGTGATACAATCCCGTCCCCTTCACCAATATAGGTTTACTAACTGACGAGTCTAACATCAATAATATAATCAAAAGCATAAAGCATTATTAATTAAATATCTGTTAGGCTAATTCTAAGCATACCATAATGATAACATCAGAGTAAAATACCATCACATCAAAATATAATATTTGCATTGCTTAACAGTTTGTGATCAAATAGTAACCAAGTACCATAGTCAAAGTAATAGCAGAACAAAGCATAACAAAGAAAACACTATTTGATCAAAAGAGTGAAAATGGAGGGGTGCTACACAGACCCGACCTTGTGCCCTCGAGAAATGTCTATAGTTATGTGTCACCAACTCAGCTTTATGACAGCAAGTTGTGTCTCTATTCTTCAACCTGTGTTGTTTCCTCATAGGATGCCTCAAGCTCCTCCTCCCTTGAAAATCTCAGATAATTAATTCATTATTCATTTGCTTTTTGATCCAACCTACATTTTAAAGAGATTGAAAATCCAACTACAATTGAAGCATGTAGCAACTATCAACGGATAGATTAATTAAATAAATAATAGAACCTATCTTTGTTGATTATGATACATCTTTCTTTCATCTTTACTGCTCTTGGCAATGCTAACCACAACACAACAAAGGACAATCTGCTCAACATAGATTTCTCAAACACATTATGTAGCTGACATGTTCAATATAGAACTAGGGCTCTCAAGGAACCATCATAGTCCATGCACATAAAGAATGGTATCAATGTGACCAACCAATCACAATCAAAATTTTAGTTCTCTTTTCATCTCAAAGTCACACTCACAGCTAGCATGAAACAACTTGTAATGAACGAATGGTATCTCCAAGGGATCTTATGTTAGAGATCACCTACTCAATAGAAACCACGACCTTTTACTAATCACAAAATTATGTAAAATCTGAACAACTCAACAGACTAAATTTTAGCCTAGAACAAAGTGATTTCAAAGGTACAAACAAAAAATACTTATCTCTTTAATTGATTTGCTTGTAGTGCCCCCTCACCAAAAATGTCTTCCAATGCTTTCTTCAACTGGTGATGGCTTCAAACTGGAAGCTGGAATTTAACTCCAGCATAACATCCTTACTTGATGTTATTCATACAACATTGCCTGCTCAATATACATCTGCACTACTCTCTAGGCATATGCAGAAGTTCACATACTTGATATATGTCTAGCCTTCAATGAGCTATTCTTGTATCTTAAGGCTCACAAATGCTTCAATATACCAAATTGAAGATGTTCTAAGACTTCCACAACACTAGCAAGAATCTAGATGACTGAAGTTGATGTCGGCAGCAATAGGAACCCATGATTCCTTATACACTCGATGAACCAAGATTGGCATCTTAGTTCCTTGACTTTTGATTGGTGTGGCACACAAGATATTCCAAACTGTCATCAATCTGTAGATTCTTTGTCTTCACATTAAACCTTGACCTGTAGCGGCATACTTATATAATTTCCACTTGATTCCAAATGAAGGCTTCACAAGTGCAGCAGTTAGGAGACTTCTAAGCAACACTCGACAATAATATGCTTGAATTTTCCTTTATCTAGAAACTTCCATCAATGTGGTCTTATTTGTCTTTAGAGGCCAGCTTCTTCTAAAAGATAAAATATCAGCTTCTATAAGCAGTGATGACCCAACATTCTATTTCCTAATTTTCTTCCGCAAGTGTATTTGTTTTTGTTTTATCTTTCCTTATTTGTCCTCTTCGATGGTTCTTATAAAATACAAACTCCTCTCTTATAGTTTTGATCTTAGTCTTTACTTGCAGAAAAGAAAAACTCACCCAGCCATGAAATACAACTTCTGAATGAGAAGACATCATCCAGGCCTGGCCCTTTGAACTGAGAAATTTTTTTTGCTAAACAAATCTAATCGGATCTTGACTTAAACTTGCTCTAATCCTATGTTAGTTTTAGGATCAGAATTAAATAAGCAAAAAAAAAAACAATTTCACACAGATTGACACAGCAATATACCCTGGGAAAACCCTCCAACTTGAGGGGAAAAACCCGGCAACAAAATCTCTCTTATATATTGAAATGATGGCAACAATTCTCTTTACAATGAGGCCAATCACAAGGCCAATAATCAACACCACACTTGATGAACACATAGATGTAAATTGCACTCCTTGAAATACACAAACTGTTGTAAGAGAAAATTCGCACTTGCAAATGGGAATGGATGAACTTAACTTGATGATTTGATGGAATGAAATGATCTCATATATACAATGTGAAGGAGAGGTCGCCCCTCTTCATGAACAAGGTTGGCCACAAATGAAATGAATGGTGTGAATTACAAGGAGAGTCTGCCCAAATGAAATATAATATGTTGTCAAGTGAAGCACCTCTCACTTTAATAAATGCAATAAATAAATAGTTGTTAGGCTATATGAAATTTATTGTTCAACAAGCAAGGTGGAAGTATGTAGCCCGAAGCTACAACATCAACACATATAACACGTGACTAATAAAATATTCTTTTATTAAATATCATTGCTAATATAATCATTAAATATTAATAACATGATTTAGACATTATACAACATCATACACCATCTTAAAAAGAAAAAAACACAACTATTTAAAATGAGATACATTAAAATTAAAAATATAAAATAATGTTTATAGAGACATGACAATCCATAGAAAACAGCAAAATAAAATGCATAAAAATATAGGTATTGTTAAGAATTTAAAATAAAGAAAATTCATACTTTGTAGGGTAACATCATATGAAAATAAAAATTAAAACATTATTCACCAATAAAGTAAAGTTCAATGACTAACTGGATGGAAGCCGACATCTTGCCATCCATGTGACTAACAAGTGTTCACCCACTTGAACTCAAATAAAAGAACTAATGTTACGTATAAGAATTATGAGTTTGACAGCATTCAACTGATGATTCGGTATCCCATGTAGTGGAAACACTAAAAAGATTAAAAAAATCTAGTCTACTTCTTTATGGAATACACAGTTTGGACAAAGGTCATGCCCAAAGCAAGTATCGCCGCCACAAACGAAAGAATAGACCATGGCTTTGAAAAATGCTCTTCCTTAAACTGGTTCAACCAAACCTTCCATTGATTATTGTAATGTTCTCTCGCCTGCTGCGTCACCACGTGAAATTCTTCAATTCCTGATACAACTGTGATGTCTTTCGTAATATCGTTGAACATGCGAGCTATATTTTCATCACTACCCAACTCGCTGTCAACGACTCGAGATTTACGAAGTACAGAAACATCTTTCTCTGAATCAATTAAATGATCTAACAAAAATACATATTGTGAAATCACTGTCTGTTCCGGAGACCATGAGCACCTTTGACACTCTTCGTAAGCCATCAGATTCCGCAGCAATGTTTCTGTTCCGTCGTACACCTTTATTTGAGGGAGGGAGAACTTACCTTTTCCAAACATTTTGTTTTCAAATCCGATTCGTCCTGGTTGAAATTCAATACCAGCCTTGACTAATAATTCGGCAGTGGGGTTAAACGTGCTACCATTAGGAGAGCGCGTTGGCCAAGGACGACGAAATACATCCGTGCAGCTGAGTTGTCGCACACAACCCGTTAGTTCCACATTCATTGGCCATCCACACCGTCTATGGTCACTGGTGATATTATTATCGCCACCAGAGCCATCATGGTTGACAGCAATAGCCGATTTTGGACTTGGATGTATTAAGAGATGTTTAATGACCATTCTGTACAAATCTAATAGGTAGCAAGGATCTTTCAGGATATGTTCCTTCAGTTCTGAGCTGACACCAACATTGAACGCATACCCTTCAAACAGACCAACATTGAACGGATACCCTTGAAACGGAAAGTAGTGACCTAACAGTTCAGTTAATCGTGTTATTGCGCCTTCATCTGTTTCAAACTCCAAACGGAGTACAGTTATGAGAATAAATAGAGGAATTTGATTTTCCAACTTCATAATGTCCATAAATATATAGCCAAACAAACAATTGGACTGATGGAATCTCTACCGACAATCCCTAACCTAAAGAATTCAAGAATAAAGCAAGCATCCATTGCTAACATCCAAGACAGTGTTTCTTCGTCCCATTCAATTTCTTCTTCATAGCACTCCCTGATTTTACTATCCAATTTTCTAATCTCTGCAGTCAATAAGGTCACATCTATCTTGAGTCTTGCCAACATTCTATGAACTGCTTCCACCTTACGTTGATCCATTGTAGATAGTATATTGATCATCTTATGATGGTAAGGTCCAAACGATACAACAAAAGGAACATATGCTTCCTTTTTATTAATCATTATGCATTTAGGCACTCTATAAATGCAAACATTTTTAGACAATTGCCACATTTTATACTGAGGTTCGAACATGCGCTTTACTTGGATAAGCCATGATTCAGCTGAGGCATTCCTTTGTGTTTGACCTCCCTCATTTACTTCCCCACTATAAATTTCTTTAGCTTTGAGGCTGCTACAAGTAGGGATGTCCGTTTGGGCCATGCATTCTGTACACCGAACAAGAAAAATAAATGTTAAAAGAGAAAAAATGAAAAATACACCTTCAATTTCGAAATCAATTATATCCTCACAAAGACAACCGCAAGGAAAAAACAACCGACGTTTGAAAGTGTGCTTTTAAGAAGACCTTAAAATATTTGAACAAAGAGTCTCTCTATAATATTTAACCAATAGAACTTGAGTAATTTTTCTATTTGAATTTTTCAATCTTAATGTACAGATGCAAATTATAAAACAAAATATATTTCAAAAATCAATTCTCTTTTCACCCCATATAAGCGATTTTACGCTTCCATTACTTCCATTAATGATTATACTAATTATAATAATCTTGATTTCTGATTGCTTTACACCCCATATAAGCGATTTTACACTTCTATTACTTCCATTAATGATTATACTAATTATAATAATCTTTTAAAGATTTCTGATTGCTTTACATTGAAATGAAATATTGATTTATGAGTAAGACATTAGTTCAAAGTATTTTATAATAAAATATAATTCAATTATAATTTATTAATAGAGTTTATAATTTATTAATGAACATCATTTATTTATTTTTATTAGCATCCATATCATAGATATAAAATTTAAAAAGTTCAAAAATAAAAATAAAACATTACTAAAATATTAGTTCAAAATATTTGATTATGATTATATATATATATATAATTCAATTTGATTTTATAATTTATTGTGTGTAATCATTTTTAATAGTTATAAATTTTATTAGAGATTAGTAGACTAACATTTATAATATTGAAAGATAATTCTTAATAAAAGAAAAATAAAAAATTATATTTATAAAAGAAAAAAAAAAAAAATTACAATTTCTTTTATAATTTCACTTTTAATTTTAAATGTATGTTTACTCATTAAGTTGTATTTTTTTACAATCACACTTTAACTTAAAGATGCATTAAAAATATATTAGAAATATTTTTATTTATATTATTTAGCATTCATAACATTAAATTAACATAGAATAATTGCACAATATCACTTAACCAATCAAGAAGAATTTAATCACTAGTATGCAACATTATTACACACCAAACTAACAAATAAACATTGAAAGAATTTAAATTTTTTTATATTATAACATTCATAACTTAAACCTTTTATACAAAATATAAAAACATAAACAACTTAATTTTTTTAACAATTTAATAAAATATAATTTAGTATAAATAAGAAAAATTTAATTATTAGTGATTGCAACATCTAGTACATCTTTTAAACTGACAAATAAACATTGAAAACAAATTTATTTTTTATATTATATCATTCATAACTTAAACTTAAACCTTTTTATACACAATGTCAAGTTAATTATAAAAATACCTAAAATTATTTATAAACAACTTTATTTTTTTAACATGAGAGTTTAGATTTGTTATATCTCTCATATATTAACATAGGTAAATCTAAAAATATTTTAAATTAGATTTGTTATATCTCTCATATATCAACACATGGAAATCTAAAAATATTTTAAATTATATAATTATAAAAAATAATATGAATGAAATTATAGAAGATCATTTTTATTAAAGTGATAGAATCTAACCTCAATAATAACACTAATTATAAGTCTAACCATAACCCCAACCCTAAAACTAACATTAATTAGCTTCAAACCAAACTCTAATTTTATATCCAACCTTAAACATAACTATGATTCTAAAACTAACATTAATAAAACCATAATTGAACCATAACTCTAACCCTAATACTAAGCCCTGCCCTAATTATTATAATTGAATTATAATAATTTTATGAGTAAAACATTAGTTCAAAGTATTTTATTCTAAAATATAATTCAATTATAATTTATTAATAGAGTTTATAATTTATTAATGAACATCATTTATTTATTTATTTTTATTAGCATCCATATCATAGATATAAAATTTAAAAAGTTCAAAAATAAAAATAAAACATTACTAAAATATTAGTTCAAAATATTTTATTATGATTTTATATATATATATATATATATATATATATATATATATAATTCAATTTGATTTGATAATTTATAATTTATTGTGTGTAATCATTTTTAATAGTTATAAATTTTATTAGAGATTAGTAGACTAACATTTATAATATTAAAAGATAATTCTTAGAAAAATAAAAAATTATATTTATAAAAGAAAATTAAAATAAATTTACAATTTCTTTTATAATTTCACTTTTAATTTTAAATGTATGTTTACTCATTAATTTGTATTTTTTTACAATCACACTTTAACTTAAAGATGCATTAAAAATATATTAGAAATATTTTTATTTATATTATTTAGCATTCATAACATTAAATTAACATAGAATAATTACATCACTTAACCAATCAAGAAGAATTTAATCACTAGTATGCAACATTATTGCACACCAAACTAACAAATAAACATTGAAAGAATTTTATTTTATTTATATTATAACATTCATAACTTAAACCTTTTATACACAATTAACTTGTAAAAACATAAACAACTTAATTTTTTTAACAATTTAATAAAATATAATTTAGTATAAATAAGAAAAATTTAATCATTAGTGATTGCAACATTATTCTAGTACATCTTTTAAACTGACAAATAAACATTGAAAACCAATTTATTTTTTATATTATATCATTCATAACTTAAACTTAAACCTTTTTATACACAATGTCAAGTTAATTATAAAAATACCTAAAATTATTAAATTTATTTTTTATATTATATCATTCATAACTTAAACTTAAACCTTTTTATACACAATGTCAAGTTAATTATAAAAATACCTAAAATTATTTATAAGCAACCTTATTTTTTAACATGTAAGAGAGTTTAGATTTGTTATATCTCTCATATATCAACATAGGTAAATCTAAAAATATTTTAAATTAGATTTGTTATATCTCTCATATATCAACATAGGGAAATCTAAAAATATTTTAAATTATATAATTATAGAAAACAATATGAATGAAATTATAGAAGATTATTTTTATTAAAGTGATAGAATCTAACCTCAATAATAACACTAATTATAAGTCTAACCATAACCCCAACCCTAAAACTAACAATAATTAGCTTCAAACCAAACTCTAATTTTATATCCAACTCTAAACATAACTATGATTCTAAAACAAACATAATAAAACCATAATTGAACCATAACTCTAACCCTAATACTAAGCCCTACCCCAATTGAACCATAATGCTAACCCAAGCTTTATTATAGAACCTTAATCTTTACCCCAACCCTAATCCTGATTCAACCCTACACCTAATTTTAATTAAATTCTAACCCTAATTGAACCTTTTAAACTAACAAATAAACATTGAAAACAAATTTGTTTTGTATATTATAACATTCATAACTTATAATCTTTACCCCAACCCTAATCCTGATTCAACCCTACACCTAATTTTAATTAAATTCTAACCCTAATTGAACCTTTTAAACTAACAAAAACAAATTTATTTTGTATATTATAACATTCATAACTTATACCTTTTATACACAATGTAAAGTTAATTATAAGAACACATAAAAAAATTTCAAATTTATTTTGTATATTATAACATTCATAACTTATACCTTTTATACACAATGTAAAGTTAATTATAAGAACACATAAAATTATTTATAAGCAGCTTAATTTTTTTAACAATTTAATAAAATATAATTTAAATTTAACTATTAATGGTATAGAGTTTAGATTTATATCTCTCATATATCAACATAGGTAAATTTGGAAATATTTTAAATTATATAATTTCAAAACAAAAAATGAATAAATTTATAGAAGATTATTTTTATTAAAGTGATGGAATCTAATCCCAATATTAATACTAATTATAAGTCTAACCATAACCCCAACCTTAAAGCTAACACTAATTAACTTCAAACCTGACTCTAATTTTATATCCAACACTAAACATAAATATGATTCTATAACAAACATTAATGAAATCCTAATTGAACCATAACCCTAACCCTAATACTAACTCTTGCCCCAATTGAACCCTAACACTAACCCTAATCTTTATCATAGAACCTTAATATTTAACCCCCAACCCCAACCCTAATCCTAATTCAATCCTATACCTAATTTTAATTAAAGTTTAACCCTATTTGAACCTTAAACTTAATTGAACTCATGTTTAGGGTTAGGGTTCAATTAAGGTTAAGGTTGAATTATGTTTATGATTAGGGTCAAAATTCAAATAGGATTATGGTTGGAGTTTAATCAATGTTGCTATTCACTTAGGGTTAGGGTTCAATTAGTGTTCAATTTGGGTTAGGGATCAATTAGGGTTACAATTCAATAAGGGTTTAATTAAGGTTGGGGTTAAGATTAGTATTAAATTAGAGCTAGGATTAGAGTTAGGGTTCAATTAAGGTAAGGGTTATTGTTTAGTTTAGGGTTAGGGTTCAATTAGAGTTCTCTAGGGTTTTGATACAATTAGGGTTAGGTTTCAACGATACCTATGGTTATGATTACAATTCAATTAGTGTTAGTGTTAGGGTTATAATACGAGTTCAATCAGGTTAGGGTTATAATACGAGTTCAATCAGGTTAGGGTTGGGGTTTAATTAGTATTTGAGTTAGGGTTGCAATAATAAAATTTTCCATAATGATATGGAAAGGCATTCAATTGGATTCATATCCAAATGCACAAATAAGAATTGGTAATTAAGAATTCTCTAGAACTAAAGTTATGACAACAAATGCAATCCTTAGCTCTTGTTTTAAATATACTTTTCCATTAGATCTAAATGTTTCAACTAAAAGGTCTATATATTTAAGAGGTAATAGAATAATATATAATATTAATGTTTAAGATTCATCACTTAAAATATTTATTATTATAAAAGAATAATTTGAGAGTATTAGTTTAAATACTTTTTTATTAGATATAAATATTTTAATTAAAAGGTTTTTTATATTTAACAAATAATAAAATAATATATAATATTAATGTTTAAGATTGATCTCTTAAAATATTTTTTATTATAAAAAACAATTCTAAGTTATTATGTTATAATTATCAAATATATTATTTATTTACATAATTTAAATATATTTCTTTTGTTATATTAGTTATTAAAATTATTTTAGTTACTGTTCATGTTTTTTAAATTATTTATGTTTAGATGCTTTACTAAACTAGTTTAAAATGTTTGAGAATGATCCTTTTATGTGAGAAAATGATTAAAAATGGAACATTTAAAACATATTATATAATAGTTGTTTATGAATTTTTGTTTTACTATCCCCACATCTTTCTATTATAAATTATTTAAGAACTTAAATTCACTTTTCTATATTATAATTTATTTTCTCAAAAAAAATTAATATAAATTTTTAGTTGTTATCCCCATATCTTTCTATTATAAATATGTAAACACCTAAAAATGACTAATGCATTTTCATTTGTCATTTTATAATATCCTCATTAATTCTTCTATCCACTAATATTTTCACCTTTTCATCCATAATAATGAAATGTTTTTTTATTATTATTTAAAGATCTTAATTTTTTATTATATCTATATTAAATAAATAATTTATAATTATTTAATTAATTTATTAGTTAGCATTTTTTTCCCAACATTAATTAAAATCAAATTCAAATTATTTTTGGTCCACTATGATTTAAAAAATTTCAAAAACTATTTAGCTAACACTTCTTTTAATAATTAAATAAATTAAAATAAATTGTTAAAATTATCTTTCCCTCCAAAATAAAGAAATAAAATTAATATAATTCTCCAAATATATCTTTTGAATTAAATAAATTTATTTAGTTCCTTCAACTATCCCACCTCATTAATATAAATTATAGCTGGTGCTCTATCTTAATTTTTCTTATCCATTCATATTTCCAACTAATCTCCACCATTTATCAAATATCAAGTGAAACATATGAAAAAGGCCTTTATTCATTCATATACCCTAGATTACATTATTTTCTATGGTATAAAGGTTTATGATTTTACTTTTTTCATAGATGGTGAGTTTTATTGAGTGATTGTTGAGTGTGAATTTGGTACTTGTATTGCATTGTTCTTATTTTACATAATTCACATTTCCACCATCCACACATTCAATTTTATTATTTGATTTATTTAAAAAAATAAAAAATCTTTTATCTCAACTTCTTGTCAAAAAATATAAAACTCTAAACAATAAACTTTAATTTTTTTATTAAATTTTAATTTTTAGTAGTTATGGGTTTAGTATGAAACGTTTTTATTATAAATAAAGTAATTATGAGTTAAGTAGGATTTATATTTCTATTATAAATAAAAATAATAATTAACAATTGTGATATATTGGTGATAAACATGATTTCAAAAGGATTTTTTATTATGTTGGTTCCTTACTTCCCCTTATACAATTTGTAAAAACATAATTAATTTTAACATTATAATTTTTTTTAGATTAATCATTTTTAAAAAATTTAAGGAATTATTTTAATTTTAAAAACTAATTTATCTAAAAGAAAATTTTAATGTAGATTTTAATCATTTAATAATATTTATTAATGAAATATATATTTTAATTTTAAAATTAATTTTTAAAAATCTATGTATTTTGTTGTCAAAATTTTAAGCAATTTAAATATTATTAGAATTCTAATAATACCAATTATAATTATGGATGTATAATAATAGTGGGAATAAAAAAATCCCTTTCCTACTTCGTAATGTTTTGACCTTCCTTCTGGATAATGTTTGGTAGTCACGGGGGTCCCCTGACTCCCTCCCCGCCCCACCTTTGTATTGATTTTATAAACAGTGTAGGCTTTAGATGGCATCCCGAATTTGGGGGCCCTGTTTCTACTGACACCTTCTAGACGGTCTTGAAGCCATTAATTCTATAGTTCTAGGTCCCAAGGCCTAAAAATGGGTTCTTGTTGGGCCTACCCAATGTGACAATGTGCATGAAAATGCTTTACCCAAGTTCTTTAAGTCAAAAAAATGGAACCAAAATAAATCTCCCTAACTCCAGGATTGAAAGAATCATATCATTAATGGAGAACACCCTTATGGGTAAATTCTTATCCTTTCGTCCCACATTTGATATGCATCAATGCTCTAAGACTATTGCTAAATGACATCTAAAGGGAAATGTAGAAGTGAGTGTTATGGAAAGGATTATGTTCCTCTTCAAGTTCATGTCCAAGAATGACCTTCTGACGATCCTCACAATGCGCCATTAGATATACAGAAAAACACAACTATTTTTTGTGTAGATGGAAGCTAGGGTTCGACCTTACTCTAGATTCTAGTTTGGGTCAAGTTGCCCTTTCTCAATCCATATTTTTGGGATACAATGTTGTTTAATGGATTGGAAACTCTATTAGATGCTTTATTACAATAGATAACATAAAAATAAACATATCTAAGTTATTTTTTATTGTTTCTATGTGAACATTAATATTCATAAGACTCTTCTAAACCTAATCATTTTGAATTCCAAGTTTGGGAAGTGGCCACAACCAGATTGTTATGAAAAATGCTACCATATTGTTATATCTCGATTTCATTGTTTGCATTTTAAATATTGAGAAAATTAGAAAAAAATATGGAAAATGGAGTTTATCATTTATTTTTCGGTATGAGAATTCTAAATTAGTGAAACAAAAATAAATGAGTGTATTATCGACATAACATGTCTGCTTCAACATTATATTCAATGAAAATTGAATAAGAAATCCAATTCATCAAATACAATTATTGTATGAAAAGCTATTTCATTTTTGAATGTATGTATATAAATTCATGGAGACAACATGAATGTGTATGTGTAGATATATGAATGTATATATGTATATATCTACATATACCCATATATAAATATATGAATGCTTTCATCGAATTAAATTCAATTCTTGATAAGAATAATGGAATCATGGGATATGAAAATTTGTAAATCCCACCATAAATGGGATAGAGGTTGACCACCACTCATGGAAAAAAGGCTTCGGTTAACACTCAGAATGGAGTGAATGTGTTGCCAAAATAATAAAATAGGTGAAACGAATTTAGACCCCAATCTCACCAAAATTAGCAGAGAATCCATTGCGGTAAGGGGAATCGAAAAAATCTAGAAAAGGAAAGGAAAAAGTAGAAGAAGGTAGAGAGAATGACAGGAAATTGAAGGAGAAACCATTGAGCAAGCTACGTTTGAGGTATTCAAATTTTCTTTCATTTAGTTTCCTCTCATTTTCGAATGAGTTTCTTATTATTTAAAAGATAGTAACATAACTATATTATGAAGGCCTTAATGTGCATTTTGATGCAGGAGCATCTATGGTCAAAGGGCTATCCTCATCAACGAGAAAGAAATTATTTAATTTTTAATTTCCTAAGGTTTGGTTTAATTATGCAATAGGTAAATAAATTACAATCTTGAGGCCAAAATAATTTATGAAATAATTGATCTTTATTTAAATATTGCATTTCTGGAGTGAGAAAAAGTGTAGGAGGTAATTTTGGAGTTTGAAATTCAAAATTGGAAATTTTGGAATAGGTTTTTGGAGACTTTCCATTCCATTTAAAATATTATTTTTGAGATTCCAAAATCCCTAAAAAATAGGGATGGAGAGAGTGGACACCCAAGATAAGAAAAATAGATTTTTGCTTTAATGCATAAAAGCTAGTGTTTTTAGGAAAAATCAATTAATGACTTCAGTATTCAAATTATTGTGAATGAGCATGACTTGGTTGATGATTTTATTGATTTTTATGAGGCATTTACAGCAAAAAGTCAAGGAATATGGTGCAACAAATTTTTGTGTCATATTTGGAAGCATTTAATGATGATTTTTAAGCACAAACTGAGGAATTTCAAAAAGAGAATTGTTTGATGATCTTGTTAAGAGAATTGTTTGATGATCTTGTTTGGAAGTGAAGGAATAACAGAAAATGGATTTAAGAATCCATGATTGAGTTGTTGCATATTTTGTATTGACGTTTGCAAGTGTTTGATGATCTTGTTTCATAGTTTTTGGTAGAAGATTTCAAAGAATGAATTTTTTTTGTCTTTAAATTATTTTTATATTGTTCATCAGTTTTATATCAGTTTTGAGACTATTATTATCAGCCCATGAGGCTGCACCATTTGTATTTTCAATTTGGAGAAGTTATTGTGATGTTTGTAGGAGATTATGAATGAACAATCGAGTGTTCATGTTGCAGATTTTTAAATCTGATTTGTTACATTTGCAATGTATTTTATCTTGTTGAGAATAGTTGTATGAAAAGGGGGTATGTGTTTTTATCCTCCTGCTTCACATTTTGACATGTGGGTTATTATGTTACCTTCTTGTCAATTTATGTAAAGCCCTCTTTTGGGGCCGAGCTACCTTGATGGCTCTGTAAAATTTTGTTAATCCATTTGAAGGGAATCAAGCTTCATGCCCAAGGATGGTATTATACTTGTATGAATGTTAAACCTACATGGTAGTGGCCATATGATTGACCATTGAATATTTCTTTGTTACATTGTTATCAGCATGTATGTTTACCAGATCCTATAGGCGACCAACTCAAATGGTCTTAATATTTTATATTTCATATGAATGTGCAAAGCATGACATGTTGAGACCAACCTAACGATGAGTTCGAGTGGCGATCCATGCCCTGCATCTTGCAAGGGTAGAGTGATGTTTAAATCGCTTTTGATTTATCTATTAAAATCTCACCAAACAGTGTTAAGTGAGGTGGAATCATCCATACCAAGTTCTATGTATCTCAACTTTGTGATACCCATTATAGGCTTCTCAAGCCACAAAAGTTGAAAACATTGAATGATGAGCATGGGTATATATATATATAGATATATATGTATGTATGTATGTATGTATGTGTTTGTGTGTGTATGTATGTATGCATGTATGTATGTATGTATATCCATATATATACATATACATACATACATACATATACATATATATATATGTGTGTGTGTGTATATATATATGTATATGTATATGTATATGTGTATATGTATATGTACATATGTATATGTATATATATCTATATGTATATATATTTATGTATATATACATATACATACATATACATATATATATATACATATATGCATATGTATATATATATATATATGTATGTATAATATACTCTCATCCTCTGTATACCTCTAAATATAATATATGTATAAATATGTATCTCTTCTCTCTCCTCCTCTATATATATATATATATATATATATATATATATATATGTATATTCTATACGTATTTGCATGATCCATATTATTAACGGATCAACCCATTGCTTGATAGATATCGAATATTATTATAAACCCCAAGGCATTGATACCATGTAATCAATGGATGATAACATATGTATCGGTACCCTTGAGGGATGCCTCTTTGATGGATATGGTATAAATTTTATTTTCAATATTCACAAAATTAAATGGATATTTTAATTAAAAGGAAACAAGCATGGATCATATTGATGGGTGTTTCTCAACACAAGCAATGCGTAGGTGCACTACCTCTCTTAAACGGAAATCTCCAGTAACAAGTTGTTGAAAATCACCCCAAGGTCTCTCAGGTGTCAGGTCATGACTTGCATGGAACTCCTTAGTTGATGTTTGATGTGATTTTTCTGGTAATCACAGGGCAGATTTACGTAGCTAGATGTGAAGTGGATCATAAAATCTAAAATTTATGAGATGGGAGTTAAGGTGCACTTTGTTGTAGGTTCGAACAACAATCTAAACTTTAGTGTTTTCCTTAAGTTTTGGCTTTACAATGTGCAATGAACCTTAGCACAAGCTATTTCTAAAAAAAAAAGGAAAAAGAGTAGGGAAGAGGGAAGGTTCCTGGATCTGCAACTAATTATGAACAGTTATCATGGAGGTTCTGCTATGGACAACTTCTTTCAAATAAGATTCCATTTCACCAAGGCAACTACAATATCATGAAATCTGTGCTATCTTCGAAGGTTTGTAGATATTTTACCATTCATCCACCACATACATGCATGAATAAAGATAAAAGTTTAAAAGAAGTTTCAAGTTTCAACCCAAACTAACTTTACAAGACCATTTACCAGTAGCAAATGGCAAAAGTATGGACTGAAAGGCATCAACACAATAAAAATTTCTACAATCACATAACAACATTACCAAAATATATTTAAACAATTTAAAGCTAACTAGAATAGTAGTGTAAATCTAAATAAAGCATCTAACAATGATAGATTGAATCATGAAATGTGCAGAACTCAAAAAATGCACCAAGTCAATGTATTTTCATTAGAAATTTCTGCAGCATGTCATTACAACAACTCAACTCTCTCTTGAAAATGAGAGAAGACCCCCAATTTATAGTGCCCAAAAAGTGGAAAGAATGGCCAAGATATATTACAAATTAGAGTTCTACCTACCCTGCAATATATTACAATTTAAAATACAACTTTGTCTTTATCCCTATTTTGTCGTCTAGTGACAACACTGTAGCTATTCCTTTAGAAGCTCTTCACTAATAATAAGGTTGCCTTCCTACTTCTTCAAAGATGCATACTCCATGAAATTCAAAATTACTGATTGGAGTTTATCAACATTTATGATTTCATATCGCAACACTTGATAACTCTATTCTTTGGATTGCTTGGTGAGCTTTTCCAAATCCTCCTCATACTTAGCAGTGTGGTCCCTTAATAGCTCTGACTGGGAAAAGCCTTAGGCAAAAAAACTCATGAAATTGGTGGTTATTTCCTTCAACATCCCATCCTCCATCCTCTTCTAGAATTGGGGCCTTACTTTATCTAGGTCCATTTGTACAACGAGCATCTGATAGCCTGTCATTAGCTTCACGTATCAGATGCCATCCAACCTAATCTCCTTGACCCATTCAATATCTGGATCCACTTTATTAATCACCTACTCCAATCTTTCTTTTCAGTTCTCAAAGTCTTGTTTCCATACATCCATCAGCTAATGATCATCCTTCTTGAATGCGAGCTCATTTTCCCATGTTGTGCTTAGCAACTTGAGAATAGCCTCAATCTTTGGGTAGGTGGATTCATATCTTGCTAGGAAGTCAGAGCAGAGCTTTCTTGTGCTCTCAAGAGATTGTTGTAAGTCTAAGAACTTGTTGGTTGTCTGAACAGCTCGGCCTATGCCCATGTTTCCAACTTATAGAGCCTATTGGAACCAACTTTTTGTAGTCTTTTCCATCTTATCAATTTTTTCCTTGGACAAAATTTGTGGCAGAGCAGTGAACGTGGTAGGAATTTCTTCAATCAAAGACTATTGCTAGATGTATGCTATCAGATGAGCTACATGTGCTTTAAGCTATTCCTTTGAAAATTTATCTTGTTGTATCAAATGCACTACTATGGCAACAGACTCCTCGAGTTGCTCCACTTTTTGCTCTCTGGTAGTTGTTCCCAAGTCAATGGTGGAGACGTTATAGCTTATCCCTTCTTTTCCCACCACTAGCGTTGCTACTTGTACAGTTCAGGGTCCAGTAGCATCCATCGTCACCTTGCATCTGATTTGGGCTTCTTCTCTTTCTTGGTAGTGATCTATGTTCGGGCTAAGATAGCCTCTAGTTTTGTACTTGGATCCTTTGGGGGTAGGAGTTTTCTTCTCAAGTTGCCTTTCCAACCATTCAAGCATAGCAGATTTTCCCTTAGGTGATTCACGATCGCCCTCACCCTCCTTTGTTGATGGGAGGCTTCATAGGAAATCACTCCCGGGGACTTCTTTCTTTCTCAGTCTCCTCTCCTTCTCTTTCTCCATCTTTTTCATCCTTATGCACATGCTCCTCAAGCTATTCAATTTTGAGGCTTTTGTCAGTTTGAACCTCACCTTCAGGTTTGTCCTCTTCTACATTCTCTTCTTCTTTATGAGGAGGTGACATATCCTCCTATTGTTCCCCTGTAGGGAGTTCCACATTTTTTATGCCTTGTCATCTTCTTTCCTTTTTTCTATGGGAGGTGACCTTTCTACCTCTTCTCCATTGTTCTTCAATTGTCAAGAAATTTCCTCCTTGAAATAACCATCAAATTTTTGTACAATAATTTTTTCACCAGCACCCTCCTCTTTGTCTCCACTTTTGGAAGATCTTGTTTCTTCTTCACGGACCACCCTATCAATTTGTCGATGTTCATACTCTGGGTGTTCATGGTACTCATTAGCCTCTTCCTCCAATGCTTTTGAAGTCTCCATCTCCCACTTCTCCCATTCTTCAGAGATTAGCATTGTGGCTTCAATTGCTGGTGGTCCCATTAGAGGTTTTGAGGGAGGATCACTTGCGAGGACTTGCACTTAGGAAGCTTGGATGGTGGGATCGAAAAATATTTGGGAAATATCAGAGAGGACATTCTGTATGTACCACGAGAAAGCCTCCAGAAATGTGAGTTCGGGCATTAGTATTGTTGTTGCTTCCAGTTGAAGCGATGTAGTGGGCAACATGGAGGCAGAGGAAAGCAAAGAAGTTGTGGTAGAGGATGAGTCAACCAATATCATGGGCCTAGTTGGCAGAGAGGAGATGAGATGGACCAAGATGTCCACTATAGGTGGGGATGTGGCAATCATGGCCTGGGAAATGGATGGAAGAATGGCAGAAATAGGGAGAGCTCGAGGAGATTTTGGCTAATCTACTTTCCCTTCCTCACCCTTGTGAAGGAGGTCCTCCTGAATTGTTGGTTGTCTTGTGACACTTTCTATCCCATTTGTGCTTCTTCGAGGGTGAACCTTCTGAATCTTTTCTTGAATATACCTTTGGATCTAGCAACTACTTCACCTCAGTCCCTTTCCTCTTCTTTGATCTTGTAAGTGGAGGAGATTTTGATGTCCCTCTTGTTGAAGTTGTAGTAGCAACATCTTCTATAGAACTAGGCTCACTCTTGAGCCCCTCATATGTTAGGACAACCCCTTGTTGCTTCAATCAAGCTACTTGTCCATTAACCCATTCTTTGGTATGAGCCTCAATTGGAATGGTTATAATATCTAGGTCATCGACCTCTTGCTCATCCCCATGTATTGTTAGAAGTGGCAAGTTAGCAACTATGTTGTACTTGGGGTCCATGACGATGCTTTCATTTTCTTCAACATGATTAGGTATAGGAAATAATTGTACTCTTTTTACGAATTACACATTTATTCGCATGTAATGCCTTGCGCACACCTCTCTATCATCCTAGCAATCTGTTGAGAAATATTCAATGTGATGCAAATGGGCGTACCTCAATCCTATTGCCTTCCTTACATGCCCATATGGGTCCATCCATGGGTGAGCAATGTGTAAGAAAAAATGATATTCTACCAATTCCTTCTCAGAATTCACAACACACTGGGAGGTTTGCAATTTTTACATCCCTTGACCGAAAGTTAAGAGATAAGGGATCCATGCCAAGTGCCTACCGCTGAGAATCAAATGTACATGTTGCAGTTACGGAGAGAGTTCTAACAGTATGATCTGGTCGTTGGGGTACCGGGGCAACTTATTCAGCCTCTCTGTGAAACCTTGGGCATGAATATATGTGAACTTGGGCTATTGAATGAATAAGAAGGCATATTATTTCAAGAACGCTCGAGCACTATGAGAGACCCTCCTTTCAAAATCCTCTCCAAGCAATCTAATGATGTGACCGACGAAGGCGTCATTCACCCTACAATACTCCTTGAAATTCCTGAACTGGAGCTGGTGATATTTGTCATAGACCTTCAATGCTCGACCTGGTTCCTCATTAGGTTCCACAAACAATCTATTGTACTACTTCCCATTGGCCAATGAGTATACAAGATAGGAGGTCATGTAGAATTTGGAGGTCTTCTTGACATTCATGAACTGATCATGGAAGTAGTTGCTTATTATGCCTCCCTAGTAGAATGAGGCTTTTGTGGTGACATCTTCCTCCCCACGGAGAATCTATTCTATGAAATACACCATCCACTCCTAAAAATATGTAGCAGTGGGGAGACCCATCACTCTACTCAGCATGGTGACCAAGTCATGGTAGTCCTCGTGGAAGTCGTTCTGGAAGAGCTCTTGAGGAACCTTTGTAGCGTTGCCCCTTTTTTCTTTGAGCCAGTATTGGTTTATAAGCTTCTTGCAGCCAATCAGGTCCTCATCCCACATTCCTTTACATTCTTCTATGGTTATAATTTCCATCTCCCCAAAGGTGGGGATGTGAAATTCTTTGTAATCACCTCACTCGACATGTTAGCAAGGATGTTTCCATCTTTGTCGACTATTGTTCATGTCTGTGGTTGATATGCCTATCGGCAAGCCATGACCGATTTGAGGGCTATGAGGGATGGAGGGAAGCCTTCAACTTTAGCAATTCCACTTTGTTTGAGCAGTCTTGCATTATCATTCTTAGGATGGATTTTGACCATTTGTTTGAATTCGTCAATATCGATGTGGCCGATATTGGTATATGTAATCTTCTTCTAGTCCGTGATGATTTTTTAATGCAAAGGATCTCCCTGGAATTGGTACTTCATCTAGTTTTTGTCCTCCTTTCCATAAGGAGCCTTGCTTTCCTTCCTCCCTTTGTCTTTTTCTATGATTGCCCCTGAGGATCCTGCACCCGATTCCATATATCTACAAATAAGGCATAGTGAGCATAACCAATCACAAAAATACAAACATTAGGCATAATACCATAAAAGAAATCCAATTAGATGATATATCATCCATAAATAACACTTTTACTTCAAGACATCGTTATTAATCTACTAGAGGAAGTTTTGATAGCCCAGGCCCAGATTGTCGGACTTCCCTGGCAGGAATGTTGTTTTCAACGGTGAACAGCATAGGGAATACCATGTGATTTCTCCCAACTTCAGATTTTGATGGTTTGATAGGATTATGTAGGAGAGTGCTAAATTTTAGCATGTGGGTCAAGATTGATTTTCAAAGCGGAGGTCATTTCGATCACTTAGGGAGCACCCGAAGATGTGAAGCAGGAAAGCCGTCAAGGTTTCGCCGTTTGGAACAGCCAAAGGGAAATGGAATTCTAGGGTTAGAATTTTGGGGTGCGGGACCTGAGAGACTGAAGGGTGATTAGTTTGCCACTTAACTTTGAAATGTTGAGGCCTAAAGGGGTGGGAAGCTGTCAGCGTTTTTCCACTTGGAACAATGAGTGTTGAACAAAAAACCAATGGGAGCGGCCCGGTGGGCCAAACCCAGCATCAAGCTTGGCCGCCAGATTTCTTTCCTCAGTTTTAGGTGATCGGGAGGGTGGACCCCAGAGGTCAAAAAGATGAACCAACATTTCTTCTTTCGTGCTGACTAAAATGGGATAGAATCCCAGTGAATGGAGCCTAGTGAGGGCAAGGATGCCTAAGTGCATTGTTAGATGGTCTTCATGGAAAATGGAGGCACAAGACCTGGGAGGTAGAAGGATGCCGCTAGACAAGTGTTTTGAATGGAAAATTTTCCATGAAAATATGTGGATGGAACTTCGTGAACCAAGGCCTGGGGGCATGAGGGAATGGTGAAAGGAGAGGCGAGTCCCAAAGCTCAAACGGATGGGGCCGTCAAGCAGTTTGGAATGATGAAAGTGACGCAGAGTCCTGGGGATGGAGTCCCATAGGAGTGGGCCCGAGAAGATTAGGTGAAGCCCAAATTTTGTAAGTTTGTTCAAGTCTGACCATGATTTGCCGATGGAGGTCCAAGTTGCAAGCCCAAGAGGGCATCCCGCCATTTGTTCATGATGTTTTCTATATTTTTAATCACGACAAGCTGGTGTGAGTCCGGAGGGCGCGAATTCCCTATGTGAAAAATGGCGGCAACAAGGTGGAGTTCTAAAATCATCCTAGAGGATGTTTTTTGAGGTTTCTTAGAATTTCAACACATGGAGTTTTTAGGTGTCACCTTGTTTTACCAAATTATAGCATTTTTAGCCCATGTTCGTTTATATTTTAAGCATAAAATCACAAAAAACCTCACGAAAAATTGGATGATGAAACTACCTCAAAAGTCTGATGAAAGATGTTGTAAAATCCACTAAGGATAGTCGAACAATTTGATGGTGTAATTAAATGTGTTGTACCTTGTCCTAGGTCATTATTACACCTTAGTTAAATTTACTTAGGGACCACATAGAAGGTTCTATGAGATTTTCCACTTTTGATGGACTTGACATGTCATTACTTTATCACTTCCATCTTTTGCGGACAAATCATTTGATTATCTCTCCACCTTTAGTGGGTGATCCACCTTTTGTGGTGATTATCACATTATCACTTTTCCACTTTAGGTGGAGTGATAGCTTTTCATAGTTGTCTCATGTCATAAGATTACGACACTTGTCATAATCTTATGCCCTTCTATGTTCTCACCTTGGATATATAACCAAGGGGTCCTCTATGTACATTTTCTCATCATATTTGCATTCATTGATAAGAATACAGTTTATTCTTGTCATACTCTTTCTATCTCTCTTATGCTTGTGCTTTCTATTAGGCCTCTAGATCTTGGGTGGCTACCTTCATAGCCAATTCTTATGTGGTATTAGAGCTAATGGAGTGCCTTTAGTTAGTCATTTGGAGAGATTCTTGGATGGTACTATTTCTGGCCTTGTGTTGCAGGTGCATTTTGGGAGCTTGTTGCATAAGATTTGAGCTCACCATTGCATTTAGAGTGTTTGAGATAGTCAGATTTGCCTTTTTTTTCATCTTAGTTCGACATTGGAGGCCAAATCTACAAAGGGTTGAAGATTGTGGGTGGTTGATAGATCCAGGAGCTAGCTACCACTTCAGAACATTTTCAGCCAAAAAGGACATCACCATCATGCTCAGAAGAGCTAAAAACCCATAAATCGACTGTCAAATCCTCCAAATTGGAGCAAGTTATCTGTCGAGGCAAAAAAAAATTGTTGGTCCAGCCATACGGCCCAGCCATCATTGCATCTGTATGAATTTATTTTCAAAAAATATTTTTATTTTCTACGAATAATAATTTAAAAAAAAAAACATATATTATTTTTCGCAAATTTTAAAAGCATTTTATAAAGTTTTTATTAAAAAGAAAAAAAGCGAAGTCTGCATACACAGACAAACCTGCAATTTGCAGGTGTACCAGGTGCACATGGAGGGTACACCAGGGTACCATGGCCACTAGGAGCTGCCACGTGGCCCGAGCGGCCCCCACACATAGGCACAAGTACCATCCACTAGTGGGCTCCTACAAAATCGGCTGGCGATTTCAAATCAATCCGGCTACACTTTTTCGGGGCCAAAATTTCGTCGGTGTCAGAGAATATTTCGTTGTACGAGAAGCTTCTAGCAAGACTAAGAATATTCCAGTCACCACAAAGAATATTCTGATGAACTGACTGACGGTGATGGTGACGTGCATACTGTCGTCAAATTTAATGTCGTAAATTGTTGACGTCAGCACTATGTCAGCCACTTTCTGAAAATTTGCAAACTCCTCTCCATTGAGCTTTTTGATTTTGTAGCCCAGCTTCAGAGGCTCATATCTTGGCCATTTTGGGGCCTTTTTTGGTGCAATTTTTTTTTATTTGGGCTAATTTTGTTTACTTCACAGTGGTACAATTATTTTCTGATTTTGGTGAACGAATTTTTTAGAAAATTTGATTTCTCTCAGGTGTAGCTGAATTGTCACTATTTTTGCAACTTTCGGGGCTTCGTTTAGGCTCATACGAACTCTTTCTCAAGTGCTATTTTTTTTTAAAGTGCATGATTTTTTTTAACTTCATAGTGGTGCTATCCGTTTGTAGTGATTATGATCAGAAATTATACTTTCAACACTTGGTCATTTTTGGCCTATTTTGGCATTTGTAAAGATAAGATCTCAGTTAGGTCTTTTCTATCAGTTATTTGAGTCTGTTGTAGCCTACTAAAGGCTATTGTAGAACATTGAAAATCAAAAGACCACTTTACTTGGCTTGCAAGTGGCCATTGTACATGCACTAAGTATAAAGTGCCAAATCATCTTTTTTTTGGGGGGGGTTCTTTGATTAAGTGAATTTGGGGGGGTGTCTTGTGTGATTGTGCCTCTCTCTCTATCTTTTTCTCTTTAATTTTTCTACTATGGGTTCTCCTAAGTTTCCTTTGTTAACTCCACATAACTATGCTTCTTGGAAAATTGATGCTTGGAGTAAGTTAATGTAAAAATGATTAACTCATTATATTGATGGAACTATTGTTGCACCATATGATCCTAAAGTTGATCCCGTTGCTCATATGGATTGGCTCACTAAAAATACTATGGATCTTGGAACATTAAGTAAATATGTATCAAAAGATCTCATCTTTCAAATTGAAAAGTATAAAACAATTAAAAAAGTTTGATCAATTGTATGGCCAAGTTGATGAGATTAGAGGTTATCAACTTGACAATGATCTCACAATGTTAGATCACAAGAATTTTGATACAATCCAAGACTATCTCACTAAGGAAAATGAGCTAAGAGCACATCTTAAGGATTGTGGCATTGACAAAAAGGATGCACAGTTGGTCTACAATATGTTGGGAAAGCTTCCATCAAAATATGTAGCATTTGTCTTTAGCTTCCAAACCCATCACTTGACAGTGGGTAGTTCTTTCACTATGCCTTCATTTGAGGCATTCATAGAAATGTTGATGTTAGAACAAGAAAAGTTTATAAGCATGGGGATTCTCAAGTCTTCAAAGTATAAAGATTTGGTGGCTATTCAAGGGAATCAAGGGACTCAAGTAAAGAGTTCCAACAAGAAGTAGAAGCAATCTAAGCCAAAGACACAACAAGATAAAGCACAATCATCCTCTCCAAAACAAGGGAATTCTTCATCTTCTCCCAAGAAGGGAAATTCAAGCAAGAAGGAGAGACCAACTTGTTCATATTGCAAGAAGTTTGGTCATGATGAGCATCATTGCCACACTAAGCAAATTGATGAGTTGACATTGAACATCATCAAGAAGAACAAGATCAATTTTCCATCTACCTACAGGAAGAAGGATTCATATCCTTCCTCTTCCTCACAATCAAAAGGTAAAGGGAAAGAATTTGTGGCTACTTCAGGTTCTTCACAGCAATGGATACATGACTCAGGTGCCACTCATCACATGGGCTCTTCAAGGGAACAATTTTCTTCTTTGGAGCCATATAAAGTACCTCACATCTTCATAGGAGATGATACTCAAGTGGACGTTGAAGGAAAAGGTTTGGTTGCCATGGAGAATGTTCTCTATGTTCCTAACTTGAGTGCCAATCTTCTTCCAATCTACCAAATTAATCACTTTGGAGATGGCAAAAAAGTTGAGTTTCTACCAGATTCAGTTATGGTCAAAAAATTTAAGGATGATGCCTTGGTTGCAGTGGGACAAGCCAATCACAACACACAGCTTTATTCATTCTCCCACGTTGTGCCTAAGTATCCTTCTACAACCTTGCTCACTCATTCAAATTCAGAAAGTAAGCTATGGCATGAGCGGTTTGGACATCTCAAGTACTGCTATCTTCAGCAGCTTAGCTCCAAGGCTATGGTTATAGGACTCCCTCAAATCAGCTATTCAGAAGGTGTATGTTCAGGTTGTTCCATGGGTAAGCATCTAGAAGAGAAGTTTGAAAAAGGGAAGTCTTAGAGAGCTTTGGAAGTTCTTCAGTTGGTTCACAGTGATGTAGCAGGTCCATTTCCAGTGCCATCATTTAGCAAGGCTCGCTATGTCCTAACCTTCATTGATGACTACTCCCACTTCACTTGGGTCTATTTTCTTGTTCACAAGAGTGAAGTGTTTGACAGATTTCTAGCCTTCAAGGCTCATGTTGAGAAGTAATCAAGGAAGCAAGTCAAGATTCTTTGCACAGACAACAGAAGGGAATATGTGAACAATAGACTTGAGGAATTTTCTACTCTTAAGGGGATTGATCTTCAACATTCAGTTGCATACACTCCACAATAGAATGGTGTAGCTGAAAGAAAGAATAGAACCCTTAAGGGGATGGCTAGTTGCATGATTCATGCTCATTCTCTTGGTCCTCAATTTTGGGCAGAAGCTATCAATTGTGCCACTCACATCCAAAATCAGGTTCCCCATAAAAATTTGAAGGGTATGACTCTTTTTGAGGCTTGGTGTGGTAGAAAACCAGTTCTGAGACACTTCAAAGTTTTTGGTTGTCCAACTTGGGAATGCATACCTCCAGCCAAGCGCAAGGCATTGGAACTACAGAGTAGGCCTTGCATCTTTGTTGGATATCCTGAAGGTGTCAAGACTCAACTTCTAAGACTCTAAGACTCTATGCCCACTTCAGAATACTCAAAACTCGATCTAACTTCCCCTTCTTACTTGTGATCACTCAACTTGGAATGCCTCAAATGAGCTCTTGAGGCCTTATTTATAGGCTTCAAATGACCTAAAGATCTAGTCACCAAAACCTTTTACCTATTCTACTAGGTCATTTCTCTAGAAAATGTGAGGAGGATTATCTTGCCACATGGAAAACATTGTGAGTTCTTGATTTTCTCAATAACCTTTATTTATTTGTCCATATTATGGAGAGAACTTGAAATATCTACTAGAATATTTTCCATAGATATAATCTATTTTTACTTTTTGTATAGTGGATAAAATAGTTTTTACATGTGGGAATATTTTGTACAAGATAATATTTTTAGTACAAAGGTCCACCATGTGAATAATCTTTTTGGTACAATATTCTTCTAGCTTCACATGGAATTTAGGATTTGTCTAGAAATTTTATCCACCTTTTGAATTTTTTTTCCACATTTTACTTTTACTTTCTCCATAAAATTTTATTCTAAATTCTACTATAAATTTAACCTAGAAATACTAATTATTTACAATATTTATTTTCACTTTTATGACACCATCAAGTGAGAATGACCCACTTAACACCAATAAGTGGCTACAGGGATCTTGCTTTTACAACAGGGTTGCATCTTGTGTCAGATCTTAATGTGGCTGACATCACGGAATAAACAAGCCCTTGTGCTAGTTGAATTATGACACCCCTTATTTATTTATTTTATTTATTTACAATATTTACAAAATTATATTCGTCATACCAAATCTTCATCCATTTTCCCATCCATAAAGAATACGCCATCTTGCAAGTTCTAGTAAAAGATGAATGTTGAGTTGTCAAAATATGTTTTCAAAATCAAATAGGTAGTGATATGAATAATAGTGTTTTATCTTTTTTATAGAAAACTGGCATGTGACTAGATCATACCATTCTCCAATAATCTTCGTATCCTTATGTCTTATTATCCACTCAAGTTGGCTATATGGGAAATTGACTACTAAATTTAATATGAACATAAGAGTATTTTCTTCAATACTGGCCTTAAAGGGAGTCATTTGGGATATCAAGATTTTACAAGATGGACTAAATATTGTAGTTAGGTCCTACAACTAGTGGGATCCATATGGAAAATGCCTCATAATATCTCTGCAGCTGAAAATAATATGGACCTCCTTATACTATCTAACCAAGTGTTTAAGACAATTAATTAGCCTTTTGTAATCAATGGCGATAAGATATGGATATGATTTGTACCTAGTACAACATGAATATCTCCTCATCCTTGGTACTAAAATATAGGCATTGGATTATAGAAGAAATAGTCTTCTAAAATCTTTCTCTGACATCCTTCAAAAAGATCTTTAATTTTCTGAATAGCAGAATCTTAAGGATCTTCAAGAAGAAGATTCTCATTCATATCAAACCTTCCAATGACTTGGACAAACTCATTTTTTTCTGGAGAATTAAGATACTTGATTTCTCTATGATTTCCCAATATTACCCTCGTCTGAAGAAATGAAAATGGTTCAAATTGACAAAAAAAATCCCAACCTAAGAGGCCATTAGTATCTATATTATTATTTTTCCAGAAATTACAAAAGAACTAAAGTTGCCTATATGTACAAGGGCATTAGTGGCTATATTCTACATAGTTCTGATATTTCTAAATCATTTGACTATAATCTTCTGGCTATCCCAATATACCAATGGCAAAGCATGACTTTGGGAAATGCTAATTGTGGATCCTGTATCTAAAAGTGTAGAAAGACTCTAGCTAAAACCTTCTAATTTAACACTAATTATTGGTTTATTAAGGACTTTTGGACACCAACTAGATTTATCTAAAGACTGATTAGTAATTAAACTATCTACATGATCGAGATCTTCAATAGGCTTTTGGAATGAATCTTCTTCAATCAGATAATCTTCTTCTTCATTAGGATATGTGTCATACCTTGGTTTCAATCCTATATTCCATTTTAGTTCTAGTCCTGGTTGTATCTTTTGTTCCGACTTTGATTGCTGTTCTACTTGGATATGTGTAGGGTCATGATGGGCCAAAAAGCAGCAATATGATGGGTATGTGGCTGACGACTTTTTTTTTACCTAAAATTAATGAAACAAAAAGGGTTTCTAAAAGAGATTCTCAGCTTTCCACCGATATAAATTATGCTTTATTTTGAATTTAATAAGTAATTATTATTCATTTTCTATTCAAATTATGATAAAATTCTTGATTGATAGGTTCATTATAAAACATTTATAGCTTTCAAACGGTATAACAATTTTTGAATCCAAGACATGTGTCACATTCTATGCTTTGCATTCTATAGGATTAAAAAAAGAAAAATTGAATTTCATGAATTTTTGACCAAGTTAAGGTGGTCAGACATACGAGTTTTTATATTTTTTAAAACGTTGTAATAAAAAATTAATAATTAATTATTTACTCAGAAAAAAATTAAAAATAAAAATGCATCACATCGGGGCATGAGTCCTCTACTTACATCTAAAATATTATAAAAAAATATTATCATTTTATTATGGTTAGGGTGGTCAACTAGACACCTATTTCTTATTTTTCCCCTAAAATTTAAGTACCACTGCATTAAAATTTCAAATTTTCACCAAATAAAGTTTTTCTTTTTTTAAACAAACCTAGTAGTTTATAAACTACATTCAATTTTCTGCAGATTCTATTCTTACATATTTTCGAAATAATATAGATAACTTATTCAAATTTTTACGTCAAGTTGTCTAACTCTAATTTTTTTGGATTTTTTGCCACTTAAGGGCCTATTTTTTCCATGATGATCCTGCACATACCCACTTCTTTTGACCATCTTCTTCTGAAGAGCTATCTCGGCTAGTTTGATTCTTTCAAATCTTTTTAGCTACTTGCCTTATCTTTTCCAATTTTTTAGTCACAAACTCAATTAAGGTTTTGCTATATTCAACATCTCTTCCTTTATTTTCTTCATAATTATGTTGAGTTGATGCCATTGTTTGTGCTAATTGTTGAATATTCCTTAATTTATAAATCGGACCAGAAGTTTCATTTAACAAAGAAGAAGTTTGTATTTCTATTTTTGAGACTGAAGATTCCATCTTATGCTGCAACTAAGTAATATGTGCTAATTTTTCCTGATTAATAATACTAGAATTTCTTTAGCAGATATCTATAGCCATATCATCCAAATTATCTTTAGCAGATATCATACATTGGGCCATCCAATTTCTTTGGGCCTCAGAGTTCTTCTATTTTTCTCCAAGTTTTACATTAAGTTTGGCTTCATATCTTCCCCATAAATTCTTATCAGAATTTACTACAGTAAAAGTTTATAGGGTTGGCCATCTACGTAGTTCATAGCCAACAACTTCTTTCTCAACACCTTTAGCCTCTATTTAATACTTATTTCTCTTCTTAGTTCCTGCTCTTGGAAGGAACTCCTTTGGGATACGCTCCTTCAACATACAATTCTTCTCTTCCATTTTGGTAATTTTTATCCCTTTTCATTTTTCACCTTGTTGTTCATCTTCTTTAAGTGTCAATGCTAATTTATGATTGACCCGTTTTTCTAATTTGTCCATCAACTCAAGATTACTACTAAGGTTAGATAGTGTAGCTAAAGATCTAGAGGGATATGGATTTATGGAGGGATGACGTATGAATGAGAGATGGTGAGAAGATCCTATGGCTTCTTTAGGATTGTAATCAATAAATGGCCTATGGTTAGAACCTAGAAAATATCTTGATAAAGAATAAGAACTAGATATATGGGATAAACTAAGTCTACCACTAGTTGATGCTATAGGTTGCTCCAAGAGTGTTTCTTCTGGTAAAGATCTTAATTCTATACTTGACACTCTTCTAGGCTATGTTCTTGGTTTATCAAAAAGTAGAACATTCGAGGGTACTAGTAGGTTTTGGAATTTGGGTGTAGATGTTTGGCTAATAATTCTTTCTATCATCGGAAATCCTATATCAAAACCAGTATGATCAATGTCTTCCAATTTCTAGAACATTGTAGTTTCCTTCTCGAAAAGATACCCCCACTAGAAAATTTGGAGGAAACACAGTATTCAATAACCTATATATGCATCTTCCACCTATAGTGGCGTAGACAGATTCTGGCTGAAGACTTACACCCTTAAATTGAAGTAACAAAAAAAATGCATACTATACATACTTATTATCTAAACTAATTGTGAAATTTGGACGCACAAAGATTCATCCATCTCCACCCTTATTCTCATCATTTTCTCAGGCTCTAGACAACCTACCCCTAAATTTAGTAATTACAGCTTGATATCAATGTATCTATCAAAGTAGAAAAATATTCAGCCCCTATATCATAATTGAAATGTGGGTGGATAATGATATCAACATATGAGAAATGAACATGAAAAAACCCTTTCTATTTCCATCTTTTAATAACTTCTGGCAATAGGAAAGGTAGGTATACTGGGCAAATTCCTTTTCCTAAAACTCAAAGATTAAGCTCAGATTACCTAACTAAATCCAACAACATGACTTTGCAACTCATGACACCCTTCCTTATTGTAGCATATGCAACCAACTACACACTACCACTGACAATAGAGATCATCATCATCAACAACCTCCATATTGATTAACATCAATGACAACTAGCAAACTCCATAATGTTGGCATCAATGACAACACCTGCAACATCATCTATGACAATGTGTGTGACATGCTCACAACAAAAACTTTGGAATGAGAGGTCAAGATGTTAATTCAATCATTGCTCAATCTCAATTTGGGGTTTGAAAATAAAATGCCAAGAATGAATCTCTCTTCTCTAACTCTCCTTTTAATTAAAATATTATATTTCATTTTTCCCTTTAAAGTGACTTTTAATTTTTTGTTTAATTTAACTTTACTTTTGGGGCCCAAATAAGTCACTTTTTAATAAATTTTCCAACTTTAATAAAATAATTAATTAAATACAAGATTATGATAAAATGAATGTCTTTAAACAACTTAATTTAATTAATTAATTATTCCCTTGCCATATCCCAATTAGCCTATGGGAATTAAATAGGCTAAGGGTCTTTGCCAATTGTGCATGCCTACATTGATATTAATGAAGAGAATGCACATACTGAGGAAATTGTAGAATTCATGGAAAAAAATTGTTTGAAGATAAATATTTGTGGATAAGATTATTTTAGGTATCTATGTGAGAAGGCATAGAAATGTTTGAAATTTTCCTAAAATATATTTTATTACTTGGAATGACCTTTGGCTACCTTTGAATATAAATTTGTACTTATTTTTTACCTTTCTTATCTTTTTCAAGAATTAGAAAATAGTATATGACAAAATGGAGAGTCAATTATAGACTTTAACCATAGGTTTGTAATTTCATTTTCTAAGATCCCAAGTGCTTTTAGACTTAACAAATTTTCGTACATTGAGATGTTTTTTGAAGGTTAGAGTTCATTGTGCAAATTTCTTAAATTGAAAAATATCCAACAAGCTTATGCATGTCTTGATTTTATTGAAATAATGAGGAATTATTCTATTATAAATATTAATCCTCAAATATATGTCTTTCTTATAATGAGTATATTGTTGCAAGTAGTATCTCAAAGGACACACTTGACAAGGTGAGTCCAATATATGACCAATATGTGGATGTATGTTGATCAATAGAAAGTGGTGTTCATCCATTACATAAATAAATGTTGATGACGAGGATAATGTATGTGCCTACCTTTAGCTAGACAAGTCATACATTGGTGACCACAATGATAATGCATTTGAATGTATTCAGTTTGAGAATGAGTTCTATGAACTTGTTGTTTATGATAGAAATATGGACAAGTGGCAAAGGCATGCACAAGTTAGTAGTCAAGTGAATCAACACTTGAATTTGATTTTATATAGTATGCACATGTTGATTATATAAAGGATGAGGGTATGTGCAGGATCATCATGGAAATAATAGGCCCTTAAGTGGCAAAAAACTTAGAAAAATCAGAGTTAAACAACTTGACGTAAAAATTTGAATAAGTTATCTATATTATTTCAAAAATATGTAAGAATAGTTCTAATCTGTAGAAAATTGAATGTAGTTTCAAAACTACTAGGTTTATATAAAATAAAAAAAAATCTATTTGGTGAAAATTTGAAATTTCAATGCAGTAGTACTTAAATTTTAGGGAAAAAATAAGTAGGTGTCTATCTAACCGCCCTAACCACAATAAAATGATAATATTTTTCTATAAGATTTTAGATATAAGTAAAGGATTCATGTCCCAATTTGAATAGAGCATAGTGTGTTTTCTTTATTTCTGGAAGAAAATCCCATATGGGTATCTGTATTTTGAAGAGAAAAATGTATATTCAACATTTCTAGAAAATAAGAGCTTGAGCTCGACCCACCATTGTACAAGTTCTACATTTTTCAAGAAACCCCATGTGGGTATTCAAAAAATGGTAAAATCTGGGTAAATCTAACTTTGGATTTAAAATACTCAAATGGGTTTTCATTATTTCAAGCATAACTGCATTTAGCTCAAAACTCAAAATGGGTATTCCTAAAATTTGAAAGAAATTCATTCATCTTGTTCTCCTATATGTGGGTGATCTATGTGAAAAGAGAATCTCCATGTTTCAATATATAGTTTGATTTTGTTCAAATCTGACAAAGGGTGCATATCTAACTGTTAACACAAACAAAGCGCATGCTCACAAGGGCTAGTGAAGGTAGGCGTTCATTAGGTGAGCCCCAAGAGGTCCATATCAAATTCATACCCCCATGACTATGAGAAGGAAAAAGAGAAAATGCATGCTCACAAGAGCTAGTGCAGCTAGTTGTTCACTAGGTGAGCCTTGAGGAACCATATCAAAGCCATACCTCCATGAATTTAATAAGGCACAAAAAGGAAATGTGCGCTCACAAAGGCTAGTGCAACTAGTTGTTCACTAGGTGAGCCCCAAGAGACCATATCAAATCAATACCTCCATGACTTTAATAAGGTACAAAAGAAAGAAAAATACACCCAAGAGAGAGGGATGTTCGAAGGGATTTTTGCTTAGTTCATGCAAGGTCTCATCTTAGGGAACATTGTGCTTAACGTCTCTAAGAGGGGACAAATGCAAGGTCTCATCTTATGGAACATTATACTTAATGTTTCCAAGAGAGGAAAAATGAAAGGAAATATCACACTCTCAGAGGAAATCAAACCCAATGACACCACCAAGAAAGGAACACATCGCTAGAAGAAATAAATCACACAATGAAACATGAATGTCGATGTATGCCCCCACTTTAAAGAAATTTCTAACATCATTACTATGAGGAATTTCTTTAAAATAGAATAAGACATGAGAGCTTAATCAGAAAGCCCTATTCCAAGGCATATGTTTCCAACATGCTATGCCATGCAATAGGATGAAAGGGTTGCCCCCAAAAATGCAATGCTAAAGATAACTCAGTATGTCACATGTGAGCCAACTTAAGGAATGGAATCTACATCCCAACCTTGCTCTTACATATATATGGAAGGTGGTCAGCTAGCCAAAAGAGGCAACGATAGGTGACATGCGAGGATAAGGCTACCTAACCCCTTTCCCCCACTTAGTGCAAGATAAGGATGAACTGAACTAATTGATGAGATGACTGATAGAGTGAAAGTCAGTAACGATTAGAGGAATTAGGTTCCCCCACATAAGAAAGAGCACCAAACTCCTTAAGATGTTGAATTTTACTACTCAAAGTTTTGCATTCATTAGTAGAATGACCATGAACTCTGTGATATGCACAAAATAAATGAATGTTGTAAAATTTCTTTCATGTTCTTGGAAGGAGAGATGTCAAATGATCTTGGAGGAGTATCAACAAGATACTCTCTTGATCAGAAGTAGAAAATGATTCTTTATTTTGTGATAAAGATATTTCTTAGTATTGGTTGTCATACCCACACAAGACTCTTTAGATTGCAAGATTTTTTTTTCTTCTTTAAAGGAAGATGTAAAATCTATCAAATTCAAATAATTAGTGATTTTCATGATGATGTTAATGTTAAGCAAGGACTTCTATGTTTCATTCAAATGATAAAAAAACCAAGACCATGAGTGTCTATCAATTCAAGATGCACTACTGTTAAAGTCAACTTAAAGGAATCTTTTGTATGAGTGTTGGTGTTGAGTGAATGTTTATTTGATGGTTTCATTTCTATCAAAGGACAATAACAAGGACCATGAGTTGTTTCTTGCATTTGAGGCTCTATAGGGACACAGATACCTTATTCTCTAGCACCACATCCTTTTCCACTATATCCAAATTGTTTCATCATTTCATAACCTTTTCCATAAATTTTATTCATCTCTTTTGGATTCGGTGGTTGCTCTAAATTAAGTTCATCAAATTTTATTGTGTAATATGTTGTCATTTGTTCTAAAGTGGTTGAGTTGGATGCTTTGAAAGGGTTGTTTGAATTTTTTGTTGACATGACTACTTTTTATTTTCCCTTGTCTGAATCTTTATTTATGATCTTTTATACTCCCATGAATGTTGGTTTGAAATTCAACGATCCCAAATCATCTAGCGATATCATTGTTCTTGTATGGGTTCTACTTGTGTAGTTGGTGTCAATATTTTCAAAGGGTTCTCTTTTCCTTTCTCAATGTTCAAATAACTATATGGTTTAGGATCAGCTTTGATTGTATACATTTTGTTGTTGTAGACATATTTCATGATATGATTAAGGGTAGAGGACACATCAATAATCTCATGAATCCATGGTCTACCTAAAAGAAGATTGTATGAAATATCATCAGGCATAACATGGATTGGAGTTTGTAATGTAACTTTGTCAAATTTAATAAGTAATGTAATCACCCCAAGTGATCATTTACCCACATTATCAAAGCCGCTAATAGATAAAGACGCGGGTTGGATTTTTTATTTATCAACACCAAGCTTATCCAAAATGTTTACACTGTAACACACATTTAAGTATGAGCGATTTTCCACAAGGGTTTGTTTTATCCCTATGCTATTGTATTGCGCTATGCTCATGAAAGCATAATATCATTTTTGCACTTCCAAAGGAGGGAGCTCACTTTGGTGGAAAACAATGTCAGCATTCATTCCTTGAATCTTTATTGCTATGTCATTTGGGTTTTTAGTAGAGGGAACCGCAACTTATTGGAAGGTTGTTTCAAGCATAGTGTGATATTAGGTAATTCTGAATCAAGTCCCAAAGGGATATCTTTGCGGGAGTATTCTTAAGTTGTTCAACAAGATCATACTCTTTTTCGTGAGGACTTGGTGAGATAGGGTTGGGTAGGGTAGGATTAGACAATGAGAGGGATGTTGAAGGTGTCTATCTTGGTTGCGGATTGTTTCGAGTTTTTTATGTATGAACAATGGTATTGTAACTCGATTACTGCAAAACATTGTTCTTTTGGTGGTTTGAGGACAATGAAGGGTTTGTTTTGAACTTGTGGTTTTTGAGATGGTGGATAAATGATAACTTTAGGCTCGAGAGAGTATTCCAAGGGATATCTAATGTGCATAACCTCAGAAGACTTGTCATGATGTCTTAGTGAAGGGGATTCTAATTTCACTTCATCATCTTCATCTAAGGAATTATTGTTGTCAATGTTCTCATTTTCTTGCACCATGGCATCTTCCCTAGTAGGAGAGTTTTTAGGACAACTACTAACCAAATGTTCTTGACATTCAAGGATTGGTTTTTGCAAAATGACTTCATTGCAAGTAGGGGAATGATCAATGGAATTCTCGTGTTCAATAATTTTTTCTCTAGAGGGAGAGAGGTAAATAGGGTTCTTGTGACTCTCATAGCTTTAATCTTCTAACACTGTAATATCTTCTTCACAACTAGGAGAGATATCAAGAGAATGATAGATGTGATCGTCCTAATTGTCGGTGATTTCATTCTTGTGTTCTAGGGACTCATTTTATTGTGCCATAACTTCTACCCTAGTAGGAGATTTTTTAGGAGAGAGACAAACAAAACGTTCATCATTCTCCATTATTATTCCATATAAGGTAACTTCATCACTAATAGGGGAAGCATCAAGACAAGGACTACTATGGTTTTCATGATTACGAGTAGTTAAATGATGTTGTTCAAATAGGTCTTTACAAATTTTAGGGACATTAGGAAGGAGAGATAATATTATCACTTTCAATGCACATGTCGTCCTGAAAAATGTGATTTTCATGATCATTCAGGATTGTATCATCTTTTACTAAAGCCTTCTTGAAATTAGGGGAGGTGTTCAAAGATGGATTTTGGATAAGCAAAGTGGTGGCAATGATGTCATCTTCTTGCATCATACTATCTTTCCCAGGGGGAGGAGGAGATAAACAATCAAGACTCTCATGATCCGCAATCATTATGTCTTCTTTCACCAAGATACCTTCGTATCTAGTGCGAGAGGCATCGGGAGAAGAACTATTATGGTTTTCATGATTGTTTATGCTTGTATCTTCTTGTATTATATCATTCTCACCAATAGGAAATGTAATATTAAGGATTATGTAAATTGTTTGTTCCTTTTTCTCTAAGATGTTCTCATAACTATGAAAGATAGTAAAGGGATGACTAACATGTTTCTTAATGGCCTCATTGTTGTAGTCTAGATTGAACTCATAAGAGGGGATGTTGTACTTATGCAATCCATTTTTAACCATATCAAAGCCACATCTCTTAAAAGAAAACATATTATCATGGAAAATTAAATGATGGTTAGTTCTATAACCTGAAATGAAATGTTTAAATGCAATTTTCAGATTTGAAACAAGGTAATTTGTTGATTACACTATGCAACAACCTGAAAGATGAAATGTTGTAAATGAAATAGTGGAACTAATCAATGAATCACATGAAGCACTTTAAGCTAGATTTAGTAAAATGCATGAAACAATAACTCAACCCACTGAAATAGATAACCAATAGCAACAAACAGAAGTGCAAAAAAGAAATTTTAAACCTTGGAAACTAGAACTTCAAAGTCAATAGGGATTAAGATGTCAACAAGGGGATTTTGGTCCCACTGATGAGATTTTGAAGTTCTAGAAAGTGAAAAAAAAAGAAAACAACACAAATAGGAACTAAGATGCCAAGAAGGGTGTTTTAGTCCCAAGAGAGCTTTCTTTACAGAATAAACAACAAATTATGAGTTGTGAACAATGTTCCTAGGTTTCCTACCTAGGGACTTGATGTTTAGAAACAAAAAGTTATGCAAATGAATGCAATAAAAAGCAACTAATGACAAAGAATTGGATGCAAAGTTGAATGGTTTTTTTTCAATTTTGAATGTAATAAGAATGTTCCTAAATGCAATTAGGATGATTGACAATGCCCTTTTTAGTTATTCAATGAGATAAAATGATGTAAGAAGGAAAAAATGCAACCTATATCTACTTTCACTAATGCAAAGATGAGAAACCCTAGATGCACTTTTCACTGATGCAAGATGTAATGAAAGAATGAATGCAACCTAGATCTAGGGCTTTAATGGACTCCAAATCAAAAAATGAATGCTCTAAAATGTCGAATTCACCAAAATGAATCGTAAGGAAAATTTAGGATGTGTGTGAGAGTTCCCACCTCTATTCTCTTTCGATCAGTCAACTATGTCCTAGGAATCCCAAATTGGATTAACTATCAACCTAAGGGGTAAGTCAATTCTCAACAAGGAAGACCTAGGAGGGGTTTCTTTAAGCTTTGATGGGTTCACCACCAAGCAAAAGCTTGGAAAAGACACTTTAGCATTCAACTCACAAAACCTAATTATGCAAGATAAATGGAGGATGCAAATGATGAAATTAAGCAACAAGATGTTATGATGTATGTACCTGGGAAGTCTAGAAATGTGATGAAGATTCTAGAAATGCAAAGAACCTGTCAAAATGTGCTATAGTGGACTAAGGTGCCCTTATTGTCTTATTAGTCCCACTGTTGTTTTTCGGGGTAGATGCAAAATCTTCGAATGCCGAAACAAGATATAAAGGAATCTCTACAAAATTATTCTTGGAGGATGAAGAAGCTCATGCTACTGTCTTAGTCCCTATCTGAATTGATGAGATCTCTGAATGTGATCTTGAGGCTTGATATTTGCACTTTCTTCTTCTCTAATCTCAGGTTCTAAAACTTCCAGATTTGGCTTGTAGGTGAGTTTTCGTGAAGATGGAAACTTTGCAATGCAACCTTTCACTTCAAATTATCTTCAATTCTTCAACCTAAATTTTCAATCACAAGCATGCAAAAGAGGAAAAACTTGTTGATTGTTAGTAAATGGGGGTTTTCCTTGGTCAAACCCCTTTTGGTAATTAAACCTTTAAATGAAATAGAATAATGAAGGGAAATGATGAATGAACAAAATGTTATGTTGTAACTCACCAAACCCTTGTAATAAGGTGTTGCAAATATGTTTGAAATGGTTGCAATGGATGTTGTTCTTGACTCTTGCTTGAATCATAAACCCTACATCACAAATGTTAGCACAATAGCAAACATGATGCAACAATATCATTGATATGATACTTGAATCTTGATGATGGCTCCAAATGCTTGATGAACTGATCTTGATCTCACAAACTTTCCTTAGGAATAAATACTTGAGTGCTTAGATGAAAAATGAGTGGAAGAAGGTTGTATTTATACTTATCCATGCTTAATATCCCAAAATTACACTACACCAAGCTGACATATGAATTCATTAATTAAAGGAGGCTAAATCCCGCCAAGATTTGAAATTAAATCCCAAAAATAAGCTAAGGGGAACTAAGGTGGCGCCTTAGTCCCAAGGCATTAAATTGGAACACAGACTCCGAAAAGGGGCCACCTTAAGGCACACTTGAAATTAGAGTCCCAAGATCTTTGGGGGAGGTTGTCCTAGTCCCAACCAAAAAATTAGGCATACACAACCAAAATTATTAAATAATCATTTATCCATTGATGTTTGTCAGGATTACCCCAAAAAAGATATAGTTCATTAGGCTTTTGGATGCAAAATAGGAGCAATTAAGACATAAATAGGGATTTAAACAAAGCAAGGCAGGCCCAAACGAGTGTGAAAATGCAAGGGTATGTATTTTCCTACACTACAGATGGAAACACAAACACAAGGGTTTGACTAAAATAAACTCTTAGATATTACAATATTTTCTCTTTTCTATGTACATTTCAAATTTGAAACTTTCATCAACAAGTTGCAAAAGAGCAGAGAGCGTATTGTGATATTTTACTAGAAGCTGAGAACATCCTAAAATGTACAAACTAGGGTGCATAGTCCTTGCATTTCATGCTCAATTTTAATCCATAAGTGCTGCCCTTTTTACACATCTCAAATTTGTACACTTTTTATAGTTTTCCATTTTCATCTATGTGATCATTTATATTTTCAGATCTAAGGTTTATGTCAATTAGGTTAATTAAATCACACATCAAATCTGCCATCTTTGTAACAAAGGAATAAAACCCTAGTAGATTGGATCTCCTTTTGAGGTATTCAACCAATCATCAAATCCTAGTTGTTTTGAGTTCCAATTTTAAGCCAAAGGGAAAGATAGATCTAGGCTAACTAACTTGTTAGATCTAGGATCACTTTTATCACTTAGCACTTATGACATTTGTACTACTTAATCTAATATTTGGCACACAAAATAATTATTACCCTACATTTGTTATAGTAAAACATCAACCAACTAAAACTATAAACCACCGTATCCCTAAGCAATCCACGTTCATAGCCTTTTTCCACATTAGACTAGGTTATGTGGTGTGGCCTAGTCCATTTCATTCAATTTTAAAATAACCACAAGAAGCCAAATATTTTTTATCCCAAATATTATCCTATTATCTTACACTAAATTACATGACAATGGAAACATTCAAGGATATTTGAATGCCATTAAATTTTTTTAAGCAATCAACTGGAAATCATAGGGTGACATAAATGATAAGGTTGATTCATATGTACTAAAAAAAAGCTATATTATTATATAATACAACAATTCATTTATTCATTTACACTATAATTTTAGATTTTTAATTATATGTTTTGCATTTTTTAATATTGTATTCACCTCTAAAAACTTATTGCTATCAAGAGAAACCAAGGGCCTTCCCTACATAAAGAAAATTGCAGTATTCTTGTAAACAAAACCACAACATTTGTTAACAAGATTAAAATAAAAAATATGCATACATCTCTAAATATCATGTCAATGTGAGCAAGCAAAAAGCTCACACCAAGTTGCACAATATAGCTTGATCTATAATAGTAGATTCTTCTATGCAATATCTTCTCAACTTCCTAACCACACACATCAACACATATAATTTTAACTTTTTAATCATTTGTCATATTATTTGAGGTATCCATTCAAATGCCATAGGTTTACTAATTTCTTATATTCTTGTTAGTTTTGCAAAAACTACCCAATTATATCATGGACATAAATAAATATTTGAATTTCACTATAGGATTCCCAAATGCAAATATGTCAATTTTTATAAAATGTCTTGCGTCTATGTATATGTGTTCAATGGTAGATTAATTGCAAATAAATTGCTTTAAAATCACATTTTCACTATTTATTAAACTTTTGGAATTAAATAGATAAGCAATAATGACCGGTATAGACTATTAAATCGATGACAACACCAGAGATTTTATGGAATGTAATCAGACTTGCATATTTTTCATAATTTAGTTTGAAGGAAAAAATCTTACCAAAAAGCGGTCACAACATGAGAGCTTCACTCAGAGGTCGCGGTGCGCACAAGCTGCAACAATCATAGATAGACAACACTGTAATGAATAATCATAAAAAATAGCTAAACTAAAAATTGAACATAAGTGTGTATGTAGTTTGTGTTTACTTCTACAGTTCACAACATTTATTAACAAACTCTCTCAAGTAAACATTCTTCCACCCAAAACATTCTTTAAGTTTAATCTACTTAGAAGGCTTAAAAGAAGATTAAATTTCTTATGTTATGACTCAGGGCAAAGTAGAGCACTTCATTGAGAAATAAAAATAATAATATTTTTTAGCACCTTTCCAAAAGCATAATGGTTTAATTGATGTGGATCATGCTCGTTGGTGAAAATAATGTGTTGGGTTACATAATATAATTGTATTACTTCAAGTATCATAGGTCATGTGAAAAAAAATTACAAGACATCAAAGAAATTTTAAATAAATTAAATAAAGCAACAACAATAATGAACATATTGAGAGCAAAAAGTTGGTTTGGACCATCACAATGCCATGCTTGGTATTCAATTCCACCTCTCTTAACACGATCTTTGTGGCTAGGTGAAAATGAAAAGTGGCTAGATGAAAATGAACGTTAGTTTAACTTAAGCTTACTTCTGATAAATGCATTGTGTTTTAATTATAATTCTAAGTTCAACTATAAATGATTGTAACATTAAATTTTATAAATTTGATTTTTTTGAAAAAATATATAATAAATAATATAAATAAAAGAAAATTTGCATTCATACAAAGTATAATGACTTTCAAATATCCATACCTATCATTAATCAAACAAGGAAAAAATTCAAAGGGGTGTCACAAAATACCATCAACCCCTCATACCAAAACAAGACAATTTGATCTCTATTTTTTAATTTTTATAATAAATTATGAATGTGATTTAGAGAACTCCCTTTATTTTGTTAAATAAATTTAGAGTAAATAAAAAATTAAGAAATATTTATTATAGAACATGTTCTAAGATTATTGTAATAAGAGTGTAATTGTATATTATTGTATCTTCTTATGTAGGTTATTATCCATCAATGTTGGGCATGAGACCCTTTAATTGTAATCATCATATGATGTTACTTGCATTGTTTTCATGCCTCCTCTCATGAGGGTGTTGGCATGATCTATAGTATCCAAGTCATGGTGTGTAAACATGTTTGCTTTATAAAATTAAACAGTATAATTAGTTCATGGATTCTTTTGTATAAAAATGTGATTGGGAGTACATAAGTGGGAAAGGTATCTACCTTTCCTTTAGGTATTTTTTGAATGTTCATGACATATTAATATTGTAATTCCCATAGTTTAATATGTGGAATTTAATGGATTAGTTTACCAAGTTTCATGTGTTTGTTTCATCATCATGTAAACTAGTGTGTATAAACCTTGTCCTTAGTTAATCAATGTAATTATATTACCTTAGGATTTTAGTTGTTTGCATTATTCTTGAGGTTGTATCACTAGCCTAGTTGTTTTCACTATCACATGTGTATGTCCATGCATGTAAGAATGTTTTGGATTAGATAAGCAGGGGAAGGGCCATAACTCATTACAAAATGAAAAATAGAGCCTAACAACATAGCAAAACAAAGCCAAACAGCTCAACAAAATAGAGTGGCAAAACATAGCAAACCAAAGAGAAATAGCCAGTCAGAACAAAAATCATAGAATTGTTCAAGGACCAACACCTGAACCAAGTAAAGCCACTGAGGGTGAGTTAAATGAGACTGTGACCTTCTTAGAAGGATGTTTCTTCTTTCTATGAATTGTAGTCCAAGGAGAATCAGAAACTAAAACTAAGAAATTTTGATCAAAAGGGGAAGACTCCTCTCCAGAGTAGCAAACTAGAGGAACAACTGAAACATTAGGTACAACATCTAAAACTAAGCCTAAATTTGCAAGACTTACTGTAGCATTCTCCAAAAAATTTGCCTTAGTGGAGGAAACACAAACAACATTAGGGACAACCAAATCCAAAGGTCATACAACAACATCCACATAAGGAACAACACCCACCACAACCGAGTCAATTGGAGTAGAAATTGGCATTTGAGGAGCAACATCCATCACAACACTCATTTTAAGCCTCGTACAAGGGGAAGCAAGCATTGATTCATCCTCAAAGAAGAAGTAGAGTCTGCCATGGGGTGAACTGTTAAGTGTTCACGTAGCGAATTCTTTGACCATGTAGAAGAAGAAACAAGGTGGGAACTTTTAGAGCAGTCACGAGCCAAGTGGCCAATAGCAAAACAACATCTGCAACGAAAAGGAAGACCCTCATAATCCACAAGTTGAGACCAAGACCAACCACTAATTTGCAACACAACCTCTCCAAGTAAAGCCTTCGATAGATCAACCTCCACCAGAATCCTAACAAAGAAAGTATGAGCGAAATTCTTAGAAGCCTTATCCACTTTCAAAAATCTGCCAATAGCATTATCAGTGCCCTCATAGGTAGAGGAACACTAGAACTATAAGGGAAGATAGGTCAATCTTACCCAAACAGGCATCACAACCAAAGGTTCTTTCAAAGGGTTAAAAGAAAAAACCCAAGGTCTCAAGGAAAGGGGATGAGAATCCCACATCCATAGACCATGAGCTAAAACAACTTGTTTGTCTTTAGGAGAATTAAAACTAACCACAAAAAAACTCCTTACAAAAGGGTAAATCTCCATCATGCCATCCACCAAAGGATACCAGTGATTGGTAATCCAAAGGTGCAAGTCAGGAAGAGAAGGCCACAAGCGGAAAAATCTGCAAATAAGAGAATTTTTAGAATAGAAATCTATATTATTAGAAACTTCCTTACCAAGAGAAACAACAGGAGCAACTACAGCACAATGCATAGGCTGCACAACACCCTCCCGAAGTCTCTTAGACTTCACAACATCAACATAAGCAAATTGCCTCTCTCAAGAAGATGGGAACAACCCAGAAATAGAAGCTCCAGCAGCCTCCTCAACCCCAGGAGATGAGGAAAACACATCATTAGGGACCCCAGAAGACACCCTAGATCCAAAGTTTAACTCATTAAGGTCTATTATCAAACTTTCTAAAACAGACTTGAAATCATCCTAAAACAAACATGTCTAAACCTTAAAGGGCCTTTTTAAGGTGTATTATCAAACTTCTTAAAATAGACTTCAAATCATCCTAAAGCAAACACGTCTAAATCTTAAAGGGCCTTTTTGCAACCTATTATCAAACTTTTCGAGTCATTTATGACTTAAAACCATGAACTATGAGGGAACAAAAACATCAAAATGTTTCCTAAAAATATAGCCCTACCAATGTACATCAAAATCCTCATATTTATTCACTGAGGTTTGATGAAATTGAAAATTTAGATACATATGTTACTCTTAGAACATGACAATCATTGCCTATACAACATAGATTTCATGGTATTCATCTTGTTATTTTTTTAACTGTAAAAGCAAATGGCATTTAAATTCATACTTTTTATGATTCTACTAAATTTACTTTAGATATATTTTTCTTTTTTTAAATCATAATTTATAAACAATACATTGTTATTATTTTAACTGTAAAAGCGAATGGCATTTAAATTCATATTTTTTATGATTCCACTAAATTTACATTAGACAAATTATATTTTTTTTTTAAATCATATTTTTTAAGCAATGCATGTGTATTTGTAAGTCCTAAATGTCAAAATTTGAAATTCAAAAGTATTTTCATGATATTAATTACTATAGATAAATAAAAGGTATCTAAGGATTGAGATTGATCAGAGTAATTGAGTAATTGAGATAGTATTATATTGAAATAATTAAGATGGAAAAGGTCCTTTGAATATTTTAATTAGTTGAGACATGTCAAAGAGCTAAAAATTGGTTTAAGATTAGTGAATAAAATATTGTGGTATGTGAATCTTGAGTTTAATGGAAATTTAAACTATGTGATTTATAAGAAGATTGGTTAAAATTTGTGGTAATAATGTATAATTTGAGAATACTTTTGGTAAAGAAATATATGTTTTAAGATAAACTTATATAATTAAATGTTTGAAAATATTTTTGATGGTATGTGACATTGATGAGTAGGCTTTGACAATAATAAAAAAAAGACGATGTACCATTTTTATCTTCTATGTGAAGCTATTAATTTTAGATGTTCATGTGAATATTTAATCTATTTACTATACTTCAGTGTACTTAAGATGATGAGGTTAAATAACATCTTGTCTAACCAAATGTGCAACTTTTTAGACCTCTAGAGGTTACCAAGTTATTTGGGTAACCTCATGCACACATCTTTTGAGGTTGGAAGACTTTCCAACTCACCTCAAAAGTCATTCAACACTTCGCACATAAGATTGATGACTTGGTCATGGAGGTTGTTGATTTGTAGACTCTAAGTGTTCCTAAGGTTGACACCTATAAGACGCGTATCATCTCATTTTGCCACTTTATGGGGCACTTGTCAATCCACCTCATAGATGTATTGCATCCTCCTTGCCTATATATGCAAAATTTTACACTCAATATAATTTGGGTCAACTAAATACACAATTACATATTGTTCATTGTGCTTGTCTTTTTATACCTTAGATCTCCTAGTTTTTCATGTGGTATCACAGCAAGATTGGAGATAGGGCAAGCAATAGTTGAACATATTTGTTGTATTTTGTTTGATTTCCATCTGCTTGTCAATGTACATTGACCGATTGGAACGACCCCACCCCATGCGCGAACAGCTTCTCGCAGGCATTATAATCTCCACAGATTTTGGGACGATTTGAATCCTGTATAGTGATTTGAATTCCCTTTCCCCATCGCTGCATTATTTCCAGACTCTGGCGATTAGCTGAGGCGCTATTTCTCTGGTATGCAGTGCGGAATATTTGCTGCGTTCTGTTGACTTGTGCAGAAGATTTCTTGAGAGGTCATAGCGTATAACCTCTATTCTGCATTGGAGGCCGGGCATCACCTAAATTGCAGCCGCCAAAATCACTCCATATCAAGCGATTTCTATCTGTGCGCGATTCTGATATTGAGGCTGCGTTCTAACGTTTTGAGGGCGAATTAAACCTGGAGGCAGCGACATTATCGAGCATTCTGAGCATTGTGGAGGCAGGCCGCGCCTCACCTCCTCTCCACGCAGCCCCATGAATGTTGAAGCCACGAACTGTGCTTAGCGTGGACTATGAGAGGCGTCATCAAATCCCTCAATCGCCCATTTGACATTGGGCGCAAAGTACAATTTTGGTGGAGCGATTGACCATTTGGGCGCAGCGAATTCTTCATTTGGGAACAACTGAGCCTGGGAGGGGCGTTCAACAGTTTGTTTTGCCCTGATATCTGGCGTGAAGACTTGAAGACCCCCATGCAGCTCACCAAAGCAGGCTCTCAAAGCTCTGCTATTTCTCACGCAGAGGGGACCCGCGACCTTTTTTTGGCTATTGATTTCGCCACACACAATTGCTAGAGGATGTGAATATGCAAGTCACAATTGTGGTCAATTTCATATCTTCTCACAGCTGTCAACGGAATAAAGCACTGTGAAATTCGTGATTTTCAGCTGGTAGATGGCGCAATTGATAGAGACCATTCACACGCAGCAAGAAGAGACGTGAGGATCTGCTGCATTAAAGAGTCTCCTATTTCCATTTGAACCGATCAAGGACTCTACTCCCATTTTTGCGCAGGAATTATATATTCATAATACCTCTTCTATACGTACCCACCCCAAAATTCTCTCCCATTCCTACGTTGCCGCTCAGCTTATAGCCATCTAAAGCTCCCACTACGACTCTATCCATTTAAGTTTAACACTTCTATTCATATTGCTATGCAGTATATATTTTTTGTCACGAGTTAAATTTAAACTACTTATTTTCACCTTGGAAACCCCTAGTGGTTAGCTTTGCAAAGGGGGTCATTTATTTTGCCATTGCTAAAATTTTGTAAAAGAAAACTTAATTTTAGCCGGCACAGGTAGCGGAGTTGGCTTGGGCCGTGGGTTTGCTCCCCATTGGTCTCGGGTTCGACTCCGCTCCTGGGTTTACCCGGTTGGGACTGGCTTGCCGGCTGTTGGGTCCCCCCGCAGGGGACTAGTCTCGCCCCCGCTCGCCCTTGGTACCCAAGATACGGGCTGCTGGGTCGCTGGGCGGGGTCGCGGGGATACCCCCGTTAACAAAAAAAAAACTTAATTTTTCTTTTACAATGAGTTTGGCAAAGGGGGCTCTTAATTTTTTCTTTTACAATGAGTTTGGCAAAGGGGGCTTTTATTTCGTTTTTCAAATGGAAGGGGGAGGTGATATTTTTTGCATTAGTTAAAAATTTGCAAAAGAGGAGTAATTTTTTCTATTGCAATGAATGTGGCAAATGGAAAGTGTATGAGAGAAGGTGAAATGTTTAGCCTTAGATAAAAATTTGTGAAAAATGAGTCAATTTTCTCTTTTACAATGAATTTGGCAAAAAGGGAGGTCACCATCCAAGGTTGTCTTTTTTGATGTTTGCAAGACATTAATTAGTCTATCTTAATAATCAACCTCATGACAATAAACTTGTAGAACTCAAATAGCAAATAAGTTTGTAAACACACTCATATAAAGTGTCATAAATACTAAATGTGTCAAGGGAATTTGGGAAATTATTACACATGCACTGAATTATAAAGTGTAATAGGGGGTTATTCCATCACAACATTTGTTCTTGTGATTCTCATCCCATGCGTGTGTGTCTTGAAGCACACTTTGTACATCTCTACATTCCTTACACACTCTTGATTTCAATTGGTTCTACTTATATTCTCTTAGCATTGAGGGAGGATTATGATGTGTTATGCTAATGCTTCTTTCAATAAAACAAAATCTTCTTTTGGGAGGCCTAATGAACCTTCTATATTGATCTCTCGTATGGGAGATTATTTTAGTGGATCATAGTTTGAAATTCTAGTACTCTTTATCATGGTACTATCTGTATTATTGATTTCATACTTCATAGAGTTTGATAAACTTTGTGTACACTAGTTGAGTATTGTTCATATGTTCACTCATGTAGTGTTTTGATCTCGCATATTAATCTACATCACTTGAAGATTTGTTGATTCCAACAAGCAGCAATTCATCATCGATGGAGTTTACAATATTTACATGCTTTAGGAGTTCTTCATCATCATGTTCCTATCATCAAAGGGTATAATTTAAAAAGGTTCTAACTCTTTCTAATCTCTTTTTTAGACAGGAGTTTTGTTCCCTCTGAGTTTTCTTCTTTACTCCACTTAATGAGAGAATGCATTGTACATTGGTACCTAACATGGCATCCAACCGGAACCCATTTCTATCTAATTTCTTTTTTGTGATCACCCCAAGTATCACTTAATGGGGGTTGTTAGTGTGAATATTTAATCTATTCACAATAATTAAGTGTACCTCTTGGATGATGAGGTTAGACAACATCTTGTCTAACTGAATGTGCAACCTTTTAGACCTCTAGAGGTTACCAAGTTATTTGGTTAACCTCATGCACACACCTTTTGAGGTTGGAAGACTTTCCAACTCACCTCAAAAGTCATTCAACACTTGCCACACAAGGTTGATGACTTGGTCATGGTGGTTGTTGATTTGCACACTCCAAGTGTTCTTAAGGTTGACACCTATACGACACTTGTCATCTCATTTATGCCACATTATGGGATACTTAGGTGGATTGCATTATCCTTGTCTATATATGCAAGGCTTTGTACTCATTGTAATTTGGGTTGACTAAATACAATAATTGCATATTGTTCATTGTGCTTGTCTTTTTATCTCCTAGATCTCCTAGTTTCTTATAGATGTTATGGTTTCATAACTAGCACTTATATCTTCTATGTTAAATGGTTAGTTTTAGATGCTATGGTTTCATAACTATTAGAAAACAAATGCATGTGATCAATTGTAATGTATCCAATACATATACAATGATTGGTATTGGTAGGACACTTATGTATACTTTTTTTTCTATTTTCTTTTGTGTATTATGATTGACTAGTGTGTCTATTCAATTACCTATTTGGTTTGAATATTGTTAGACTATGCAGTAAAAGACCTCTTAGTATAGAGGGGTGAGCCTTAGAGTCTCACATGGTTCCAGGGTATTCTTGACCGTCATTGTGCTAAGGGTATTCCTAAAGATGATTTGAGGGTGTGTTGGGCTCTGGTAACATCATGATGTTTTATTTTGTATTTCACACTTTTGTTGAAAACATGTAGAATGGGACCTTATCACCCATGAATTGTTATGCCCCCACCCCTATAGTGTTTATAATGTTATGAGTAATCACTCGTGGCTACCTTAACTCTTAATTAAGTCATATTGTCATCATTATATTATTATTGAGTTATTAAGGTTGACCTAAGGCTTATATAGGGTTATCTAGGTCAGCTTGGGTAATATCTTAGGCAAAATTATGAGATATATATATATATATATATATATATAGGAGGTATAGGTAGGTTACTATCATCAAGTTGAGTATTGTGTTGTTATTGAAGACTATTAGAAGTATCCCCCTCAAAGTGGATTAGGATGTTGCCCCTTCGAAGTGACATATTATTATCAAGTATTGCATCATATTTTAGATTATATTCTTCTTGTGTAAGTTGTTTCATAACATGAATAGGATGATTAGTTATACTATTATTGAATACTATTATTTCTTACAATTAGTTATGATATTAATGTTTTTATAATTAGATCTTGAATGACATAATAATTTTAAGATAGGTAGCATTTTGTTCCTTCACACTTTTATTTTTGTTTGGATTCTCTTTGTAAGTAATTTAATATTCAATTGTTTTTGTTTGTTTTATATAAATATTTTCTTTTTCTTTTTCTTGTATATATCCTTGTTAGCCTCTTATTCTCCATTCCTAACGTTTTATAATCATGAATATTATTGGACAAAATCTAATATACTTAACTATATTCAAACATTGACTTCTTCATCTATTTCATGAAGGCCGATCAAAATTAAGATTTATAGTTTTATAAATAAATTTGTCATAAATATATTTAATTGAAAATATGTGAATACTTAAGGCTAAAACATTGACATATTCATCGTAAATTTAATATATTATAAAAAAATCACAAATACATTGATTTCAAAAAAAACTTAAACATTCTTATCTACCACTATGAATTTAATTTACAAATAAATATTAAATAAATTTATAAGTAATTTATAATCATATTATTATATTCTTAAACCATAAGAATAGTGTCATTCTATCAATTAATTTACTCATTGTAAAATATATTTTTTTCACACATATTGATGACCTAATCTAACAAACAAAAAAAAATTATGCATTTAAAAATTTCACAATTTCATTGATTGTTGATTATGTGACAGTAAGAAAAATAATAATTTGATCCTAAAACTCTTTTTACTATTAAGATTTTTCAATATATTTATAACTGAAAAAAATTAACTTAAATGATCCTTAAAAACTCTTTTAATATCAAGATTTTTAAATTCATTTTATTGACATAAATATGGTTAATAAAAATTAATTAATCATAAGACCATTTTTAATACCAAAGGTATTGTATACTTTTATTGACATAAGCATGGTTGAAAAAATAAGCGATTAAAAATTAGTTGATCCTGCTTAAGTGTTGTCGAAATGAGATATTATTACAAACCATTGATGTATTAAAGCGTAGACAATAAGTGTAGTCTCATGGTGGTCCAAAGGCGGAAGATCTAGTGTTAAGTCCTATCTGCAACATACAGAATTAAGTGTCCTGCAATTAAGTTTTTATAAACTTCAACAATTCCAGACACTGCTTCCACATTTTTCTCCATACAGTAAATTTTCATAACCTCAACAGCTCAAAACACTGTTTCCACAGTTTTGATGTGCAATAGTCAATTACGTTATTTCTACATTCTTTTCTAGAAGTTCTACTTTAAATCAAGTCTTCTGATCTTTACGATTAGCTTTCATCTTGGTTTATAAGATTATTTATAAATATCTTTAATGATAGATTCAATGGAGATAAAATTGGACTACATGTTGACTATGTATAAAAATTATGGATGCTGTATAAAATAAAATAAAAATAAAAACTGTGTAAAATAAATATTTATTTTTTTAGAAAGTTAAAATATAAACTTTTAAATCAAAAACTTTTTTTTTTTTTTTTTTTGGATAAAACGAGAGGGAGAAAAGATTGAGAGAACAATCAAACAATTAAAAAAAAATTAATATTATTTATTCAAATTCCTATCTTAAACTTTTACCTATTTTACAAATTTTATATAATTTAAAACAATTAATAATAAACTTTACACAACATTACTTTTATTAGCAAAATACTAAAATATTTTAATTTGAAAATGTCAAAAACATACTATTCACCATTATTTTCATCCTTTCAAACAATGAAAAATCTTTTAAAAATCCTTTGGTCAGATGAAGCATTAATGGTAATTTTGTCAAGATTAGAATTGGTAGGTCACATTAATTGTATGTTTATCATCTCAAACCTCTATTAGGTCTTTAATTTGGGCTTATTTTCGTTACCATTCCATTTTGTGAACTATTAAAACCACCCATTTCCTTGGACCAAATCTCAATCAAAGTCCCTTGAATCCATCTTAATCTTTTATTCATCAAAACATTAGCTAGAAAGATCTAATCTACGCTATAGAAAGAGTGAGAAACTATGGAGCCTTTGGATTCTTCAATGCGTGGTCTCTAATTCTTCACTTTGTTCTATCCCTTAATGGCCACATTAAATTATGTGGCACTATTCGAAATGCACAAAATTGTACTAACTACATTAGATATTGATATCTATTTGCTTTTATTATCACTCCCTCATGCTTAAGCAAATTATTGGTGAATTAGTTTGTAGAGTATCAAATAGCCTTGAGAAAATAAGACATTCTCATGTGGTGATTTTAATGGCCTTCACATCTGAGGTCGAGAGTTGAGTTGTAACAACAATAGTTTAGGGGAGAGGACCTAGTACTCATGCACCCTAACTTTGCGCCTCTCAAAATCCTATGTGTCAATGTTGAACAACTCTAAAAAATTATAGTGGCTTATTTGACTAGTTGACTACTTAAACCTAAAGTTTATAATTGTCATCATCAATTTTGATGCCTCTATTATGCATAGCCATAAAAGATGTCGAAAACACCACATTTTGAAACCCCAAACCATTGTAGTCAATTACAACACCCCATCCTCAATTTCATTTGCACCAATAGTTGAACATATTCTCACAAAAGTAATTCACTTAAACATTCAAATATGAATGCATGATAGTATTAAATTATATAACATAATATTAATAATTAAATAATTAAAAAAAATCTTATTCTTGAATCATTATAAAACTATTTATATATTATATCGTATTCCTACATAAATTTAAGTCTATAAACTATTACAAAGGTACAATTTACTAAACATTTTAAACCTAATCCTAAAATCCCCATCTCTATCACTCTTTCTCTTCACATATCTCTCTCTCTCTCCCTCTATGTATCTCCCTTTATTTATCTCTTTGTCTCTCCATCTCTATTTATCTATCTCTACTTCTCTTTATTTGTCTATCTCTCCCTCTCCCTCTCTCTATATATCTCCTTATATCTCTATCACTATATCTATCCCTCTCCCTCTTCCTCTATACCTCTCTATCTCTTCCTCTCCATCTCTCCCTCTCTATCTCCCTATCTTTCTCTATCTTTGTCTATGTCTCTCTACCTCTATTTTTCTCTCCCCCACTCTATATTTAGACATGTATCCCTTTCTCTCCATCTCCCTCTTCCTATACCTCTCTATCTATATCTCTTTGTATCCCTATCTCTATCTCAATATTTCTTCTTCCACCTCTCTCTATCTTTATATCATGTCTCTCCATCTCTCTCTACTCCTATATCTCTCCATCTCTCTATAGCTCTATCTATATCACTTCCTATCTCTATCTTTATCTTTCTATCTCTCCCTCACTATATATTTATCTCTTCCATCTCTATATATCCATCTCTCCTCTCTCTCTTTATCTCTCCATCTCCTTCTCTTCATATCCCTCTCCTTCTCTATCTCCATATTCATTTGCATCTCTATCTACATATCTATCTTCCTCTCTATCTCCATCTCTCCTTTCTATCCTTGTATCTCCCTCTCTCCCTATTGAAAACATAACATGAGCCTATTTGAAATAGAGATTTTGATACACAAACAACATCATTTGCTAAATGGCCTACCAATTAACCTCATTTACTACAAAAATATGTGCAAATAATAGACCTAAATTTTCCCCAATTGAATTTCCACACCTCTTCGATGTATCCATTGCACACTAAGGTGTGATTTCTAGTTAAACTATATTTTATGTTTTGGCTAAGTTCTATGGAGAAGGGAAAATGGAATTAATTCTTATGGATGGATGCAATAAATTTTAATTCAAATTCCATTCTATAATAGATGGTAGGGACAAAGTTTTATAGGAGGAGAATGTAATATCCTTTCATGTATTGTTCAAGAAAAGACTATTGATTAGAGAAGAATCTTAAGAACCTTATAATAAAAATATAAAAACAATCTACACAATAGAGTCAGTTGAGATTTAATAATTGAATCCTAGAGTTAGCTTATCAAAATTCTCTAGACTATGAAATTGCTAAAGAGAAGCTTGATGGTGACAACTATCCACCTTAGAGTGTGACTGAGATGCCTTTGCAATACTATAATCACCATGGAATTCTAATATTTCTTGTCATTGATAAAAGCTAAAGCCTAACTCAAGAAGTCCTCATCTAACTCATGTTAGAAGTTTGTGTTGTCATTGATGTCAACAAGTCTATGGAGAGATTGTTGGAAGTTTATGATGATGCTTTGATTAGATACATAATGTTTTTATTAGTAGTGTCACTGGTGTCAAACTCTAATGTTGCTTTGATAAGCTTCTCTTGATGGATGTTCAACCTATTGGGTGAAGCCACAATAGTGGTTTATAGTTCAAGCGAGGAAGGAAAACTCATAAAAAATGACCCCATGGAAAAAAAAACTTGATTTTAGAGGTTTGTACGAACCTACTGGTTGGAGAAAACCCTTTTAATTCTTCCCCACCAAAAAATAAAACAAAAATCCTTTATGGGAGGGTGGTTCACTCGAACCCCCTTATCCCTCATCCCCCGCTGAGACAAAAAAAATATAATTTTTTGTACTTCGGAGCTCGGGTTGAAGATGAAAATGGCGAAGAATTCACAAACCCAACTAGAATCAGGTAGTCCTTGGAACGAGCTATCCAACAAATATAATTTTAATATGTTTTGGTTTTATTATGTATTTATTTTTTTAGTTTTATTAAATATAGGTTTTTCACTAAAAACCAAGCTCTCTATTCTGCACATGGAAAAATAGCAAATTATCAAAAAAAATGAAAAATATGAGTGCACCAAATATTGAAGTCCTTGATCCAACAAAAAAAATGAATTTCAATACACACAAAAAAAGGAATAAAACCCTAGTAGATTGGATCTCCTTTTGAGGTATTCAACCAATCATCAAATCCTAGTTGTTTTGAGTTCCAATTTTAAGTCAAAGGGAAAGATAGATCTAGGCTAACTAACTTGTTAGATCTAGGATCACTTTTATCACTTAGCACTTATGACATTTGTACTACTTAATCTAATATTTGGCACACAAAATAATTATTACCCTACATTTGTTATAGTAAAACATCAACCAACTAAAACTATAAACCACCGTATCCCTAAGCAATCCACGTTCATAGCCTTTTTCCACATTAGACTAGGTTATGTGGTGTGGCCTAGTCCATTTCATTCAATTTTAAAATAACCACAAGAAGCCAAATATTTTTTATCCCAAATATTATCCTATTATCTTACACTAAATTACATGACAATGGAAACATTCAAGGATATTTGAATGCCATTAAATTTTTTTAAGCAATCAACTGGAAATCATAGGGTGACATAAATGATAAGGTTGATTCATATGTACTAAAAAAAAGCTATATTATTATATAATACAACAATTCATTTATTCATTTACACTATAATTTTAGATTTTTAATTATATGTTTTGCATTTTTTAATATTGTATTCACCTCTAAAAACTTATTGCTATCAAGAGAAACCAAGGGCCTTCCCTACATAAAGAAAATTGCAGTATTCTTGTAAACAAAACCACAACATTTGTTAACAAGATTAAAATAAAAAATATGCATACATCTCTAAATATCATGTCAATGTGAGCAAGCAAAAAGCTCACACCAAGTTGCACAATATAGCTTGATCTATAATAGTAGATTCTTCTATGCAATATCTTCTCAACTTCCTAACCACACACATCAACACATATAATTTTAACTTTTTAATCATTTGTCATATTATTTGAGGTATCCATTCAAATGCCATAGGTTTACTAATTTCTTATATTCTTGTTAGTTTTGCAAAAACTACCCAATTATATCATGGACATAAATAAATATTTGAATTTCACTATAGGATTCCCAAATGCAAATATGTCAATTTTTATAAAATGTCTTGCGTCTATGTATATGTGTTCAATGGTAGATTAATTGCAAATAAATTGCTTTAAAATCACATTTTCACTATTTATTAAACTTTTGGAATTAAATAGATAAGCAATAATGACCGGTATAGACTATTAAATCGATGACAACACCAGAGATTTTATGGAATGTAATCAGACTTGCATATTTTTCATAATTTAGTTTGAAGGAAAAAATCTTACCAAAAAGCGGTCACAACATGAGAGCTTCACTCAGAGGTCGCGGTGCGCACAAGCTGCAACAATCATAGATAGACAACACTGTAATGAATAATCATAAAAAATAGCTAAACTAAAAATTGAACATAAGTGTGTATGTAGTTTGTGTTTACTTCTACAGTTCACAACATTTATTAACAAACTCTCTCAAGTAAACATTCTTCCACCCAAAACATTCTTTAAGTTTAATCTACTTAGAAGGCTTAAAAGAAGATTAAATTTCTTATGTTATGACTCAGGGCAAAGTAGAGCACTTCATTGAGAAATAAAAATAATAATATTTTTTAGCACCTTTCCAAAAGCATAATGGTTTAATTGATGTGGATCATGCTCGTTGGTGAAAATAATGTGTTGGGTTACATAATATAATTGTATTACTTCAAGTATCATAGGTCATGTGAAAAAAAATTACAAGACATCAAAGAAATTTTAAATAAATTAAATAAAGCAACAACAATAATGAACATATTGAGAGCAAAAAGTTGGTTTGGACCATCACAATGCCATGCTTGGTATTCAATTCCACCTCTCTTAACACGATCTTTGTGGCTAGGTGAAAATGAAAAGTGGCTAGATGAAAATGAACGTTAGTTTAACTTAAGCTTACTTCTGATAAATGCATTGTGTTTTAATTATAATTCTAAGTTCAACTATAAATGATTGTAACATTAAATTTTATAAATTTGATTTTTTTGAAAAAATATATAATAAATAATATAAATAAAAGAAAATTTGCATTCATACAAAGTATAATGACTTTCAAATATCCATACCTATCATTAATCAAACAAGGAAAAAATTCAAAGGGGTGTCACAAAATACCATCAACCCCTCATACCAAAACAAGACAATTTGATCTCTATTTTTTAATTTTTATAATAAATTATGAATGTGATTTAGAGAACTCCCTTTATTTTGTTAAATAAATTTAGAGTAAATAAAAAATTAAGAAATATTTATTATAGAACATGTTCTAAGATTATTGTAATAAGAGTGTAATTGTATATTATTGTATCTTCTTATGTAGGTTATTATCCATCAATGTTGGGCATGAGACCCTTTAATTGTAATCATCATATGATGTTACTTGCATTGTTTTCATGCCTCCTCTCATGAGGGTGTTGGCATGATCTATAGTATCCAAGTCATGGTGTGTAAACATGTTTGCTTTATAAAATTAAACAGTATAATTAGTTCATGGATTCTTTTGTATAAAAATGTGATTGGGAGTACATAAGTGGGAAAGGTATCTACCTTTCCTTTAGGTATTTTTTGAATGTTCATGACATATTAATATTGTAATTCCCATAGTTTAATATGTGGAATTTAATGGATTAGTTTACCAAGTTTCATGTGTTTGTTTCATCATCATGTAAACTAGTGTGTATAAACCTTGTCCTTAGTTAATCAATGTAATTATATTACCTTAGGATTTTAGTTGTTTGCATTATTCTTGAGGTTGTATCACTAGCCTAGTTGTTTTCACTATCACATGTGTATGTCCATGCATGTAAGAATGTTTTGGATTAGATAAGCAGGGGAAGGGCCATAACTCATTACAAAATGAAAAATAGAGCCTAACAACATAGCAAAACAAAGCCAAACAGCTCAACAAAATAGAGTGGCAAAACATAGCAAACCAAAGAGAAATAGCCAGTCAGAACAAAAATCATAGAATTGTTCAAGGACCAACACCTGAACCAAGTAAAGCCACTGAGGGTGAGTTAAATGAGACTGTGACCTTCTTAGAAGGATGTTTCTTCTTTCTATGAATTGTAGTCCAAGGAGAATCAGAAACTAAAACTAAGAAATTTTGATCAAAAGGGGAAGACTCCTCTCCAGAGTAGCAAACTAGAGGAACAACTGAAACATTAGGTACAACATCTAAAACTAAGCCTAAATTTGCAAGACTTACTGTAGCATTCTCCAAAAAATTTGCCTTAGTGGAGGAAACACAAACAACATTAGGGACAACCAAATCCAAAGGTCATACAACAACATCCACATAAGGAACAACACCCACCACAACCGAGTCAATTGGAGTAGAAATTGGCATTTGAGGAGCAACATCCATCACAACACTCATTTTAAGCCTCGTACAAGGGGAAGCAAGCATTGATTCATCCTCAAAGAAGAAGTAGAGTCTGCCATGGGGTGAACTGTTAAGTGTTCACGTAGCGAATTCTTTGACCATGTAGAAGAAGAAACAAGGTGGGAACTTTTAGAGCAGTCACGAGCCAAGTGGCCAATAGCAAAACAACATCTGCAACGAAAAGGAAGACCCTCATAATCCACAAGTTGAGACCAAGACCAACCACTAATTTGCAACACAACCTCTCCAAGTAAAGCCTTCGATAGATCAACCTCCACCAGAATCCTAACAAAGAAAGTATGAGCGAAATTCTTAGAAGCCTTATCCACTTTCAAAAATCTGCCAATAGCATTATCAGTGCCCTCATAGGTAGAGGAACACTAGAACTATAAGGGAAGATAGGTCAATCTTACCCAAACAGGCATCACAACCAAAGGTTCTTTCAAAGGGTTAAAAGAAAAAACCCAAGGTCTCAAGGAAAGGGGATGAGAATCCCACATCCATAGACCATGAGCTAAAACAACTTGTTTGTCTTTAGGAGAATTAAAACTAACCACAAAAAAACTCCTTACAAAAGGGTAAATCTCCATCATGCCATCCACCAAAGGATACCAGTGATTGGTAATCCAAAGGTGCAAGTCAGGAAGAGAAGGCCACAAGCGGAAAAATCTGCAAATAAGAGAATTTTTAGAATAGAAATCTATATTATTAGAAACTTCCTTACCAAGAGAAACAACAGGAGCAACTACAGCACAATGCATAGGCTGCACAACACCCTCCCGAAGTCTCTTAGACTTCACAACATCAACATAAGCAAATTGCCTCTCTCAAGAAGATGGGAACAACCCAGAAATAGAAGCTCCAGCAGCCTCCTCAACCCCAGGAGATGAGGAAAACACATCATTAGGGACCCCAGAAGACACCCTAGATCCAAAGTTTAACTCATTAAGGTCTATTATCAAACTTTCTAAAACAGACTTGAAATCATCCTAAAACAAACATGTCTAAACCTTAAAGGGCCTTTTTAAGGTGTATTATCAAACTTCTTAAAATAGACTTCAAATCATCCTAAAGCAAACACGTCTAAATCTTAAAGGGCCTTTTTGCAACCTATTATCAAACTTTTCGAGTCATTTATGACTTAAAACCATGAACTATGAGGGAACAAAAACATCAAAATGTTTCCTAAAAATATAGCCCTACCAATGTACATCAAAATCCTCATATTTATTCACTGAGGTTTGATGAAATTGAAAATTTAGATACATATGTTACTCTTAGAACATGACAATCATTGCCTATACAACATAGATTTCATGGTATTCATCTTGTTATTTTTTTAACTGTAAAAGCAAATGGCATTTAAATTCATACTTTTTATGATTCTACTAAATTTACTTTAGATATATTTTTCTTTTTTTAAATCATAATTTATAAACAATACATTGTTATTATTTTAACTGTAAAAGCGAATGGCATTTAAATTCATATTTTTTATGATTCCACTAAATTTACATTAGACAAATTATATTTTTTTTTTAAATCATATTTTTTAAGCAATGCATGTGTATTTGTAAGTCCTAAATGTCAAAATTTGAAATTCAAAAGTATTTTCATGATATTAATTACTATAGATAAATAAAAGGTATCTAAGGATTGAGATTGATCAGAGTAATTGAGTAATTGAGATAGTATTATATTGAAATAATTAAGATGGAAAAGGTCCTTTGAATATTTTAATTAGTTGAGACATGTCAAAGAGCTAAAAATTGGTTTAAGATTAGTGAATAAAATATTGTGGTATGTGAATCTTGAGTTTAATGGAAATTTAAACTATGTGATTTATAAGAAGATTGGTTAAAATTTGTGGTAATAATGTATAATTTGAGAATACTTTTGGTAAAGAAATATATGTTTTAAGATAAACTTATATAATTAAATGTTTGAAAATATTTTTGATGGTATGTGACATTGATGAGTAGGCTTTGACAATAATAAAAAAAAGACGATGTACCATTTTTATCTTCTATGTGAAGCTATTAATTTTAGATGTTCATGTGAATATTTAATCTATTTACTATACTTCAGTGTACTTAAGATGATGAGGTTAAATAACATCTTGTCTAACCAAATGTGCAACTTTTTAGACCTCTAGAGGTTACCAAGTTATTTGGGTAACCTCATGCACACATCTTTTGAGGTTGGAAGACTTTCCAACTCACCTCAAAAGTCATTCAACACTTCGCACATAAGATTGATGACTTGGTCATGGAGGTTGTTGATTTGTAGACTCTAAGTGTTCCTAAGGTTGACACCTATAAGACGCGTATCATCTCATTTTGCCACTTTATGGGGCACTTGTCAATCCACCTCATAGATGTATTGCATCCTCCTTGCCTATATATGCAAAATTTTACACTCAATATAATTTGGGTCAACTAAATACACAATTACATATTGTTCATTGTGCTTGTCTTTTTATACCTTAGATCTCCTAGTTTTTCATGTGGTATCACAGCAAGATTGGAGATAGGGCAAGCAATAGTTGAACATATTTGTTGTATTTTGTTTGATTTCCATCTGCTTGTCAATGTACATTGACCGATTGGAACGACCCCACCCCATGCGCGAACAGCTTCTCGCAGGCATTATAATCTCCACAGATTTTGGGACGATTTGAATCCTGTATAGTGATTTGAATTCCCTTTCCCCATCGCTGCATTATTTCCAGACTCTGGCGATTAGCTGAGGCGCTATTTCTCTGGTATGCAGTGCGGAATATTTGCTGCGTTCTGTTGACTTGTGCAGAAGATTTCTTGAGAGGTCATAGCGTATAACCTCTATTCTGCATTGGAGGCCGGGCATCACCTAAATTGCAGCCGCCAAAATCACTCCATATCAAGCGATTTCTATCTGTGCGCGATTCTGATATTGAGGCTGCGTTCTAACGTTTTGAGGGCGAATTAAACCTGGAGGCAGCGACATTATCGAGCATTCTGAGCATTGTGGAGGCAGGCCGCGCCTCACCTCCTCTCCACGCAGCCCCATGAATGTTGAAGCCACGAACTGTGCTTAGCGTGGACTATGAGAGGCGTCATCAAATCCCTCAATCGCCCATTTGACATTGGGCGCAAAGTACAATTTTGGTGGAGCGATTGACCATTTGGGCGCAGCGAATTCTTCATTTGGGAACAACTGAGCCTGGGAGGGGCGTTCAACAGTTTGTTTTGCCCTGATATCTGGCGTGAAGACTTGAAGACCCCCATGCAGCTCACCAAAGCAGGCTCTCAAAGCTCTGCTATTTCTCACGCAGAGGGGACCCGCGACCTTTTTTTGGCTATTGATTTCGCCACACACAATTGCTAGAGGATGTGAATATGCAAGTCACAATTGTGGTCAATTTCATATCTTCTCACAGCTGTCAACGGAATAAAGCACTGTGAAATTCGTGATTTTCAGCTGGTAGATGGCGCAATTGATAGAGACCATTCACACGCAGCAAGAAGAGACGTGAGGATCTGCTGCATTAAAGAGTCTCCTATTTCCATTTGAACCGATCAAGGACTCTACTCCCATTTTTGCGCAGGAATTATATATTCATAATACCTCTTCTATACGTACCCACCCCAAAATTCTCTCCCATTCCTACGTTGCCGCTCAGCTTATAGCCATCTAAAGCTCCCACTACGACTCTATCCATTTAAGTTTAACACTTCTATTCATATTGCTATGCAGTATATATTTTTTGTCACGAGTTAAATTTAAACTACTTATTTTCACCTTGGAAACCCCTAGTGGTTAGCTTTGCAAAGGGGGTCATTTATTTTGCCATTGCTAAAATTTTGTAAAAGAAAACTTAATTTTAGCCGGCACAGGTAGCGGAGTTGGCTTGGGCCGTGGGTTTGCTCCCCATTGGTCTCGGGTTCGACTCCGCTCCTGGGTTTACCCGGTTGGGACTGGCTTGCCGGCTGTTGGGTCCCCCCGCAGGGGACTAGTCTCGCCCCCGCTCGCCCTTGGTACCCAAGATACGGGCTGCTGGGTCGGCGGGTCGCGGATACCTGTTAACAAAAAAAAAAAAACTTAATTTTTTCTTTTACAATGAGTTTGGCAAAGGGGGCTCTTAATTTTTTCTTTTACAATGAGTTTGGCAAAGGGGGCTTTTATTTCGTTTTTCAAATGGAAGGGGGAGGTGATATTTTTTGCATTAGTTAAAAATTTGCAAAAGAGGAGTAATTTTTTCTATTGCAATGAATGTGGCAAATGGAAAGTGTATGAGAGAAGGTGAAATGTTTAGCCTTAGATAAAAATTTGTGAAAAATGAGTCAATTTTCTCTTTTACAATGAATTTGGCAAAAAGGGAGGTCACCATCCAAGGTTGTCTTTTTTGATGTTTGCAAGACATTAATTAGTCTATCTTAATAATCAACCTCATGACAATAAACTTGTAGAACTCAAATAGCAAATAAGTTTGTAAACACACTCATATAAAGTGTCATAAATACTAAATGTGTCAAGGGAATTTGGGAAATTATTACACATGCACTGAATTATAAAGTGTAATAGGGGGTTATTCCATCACAACATTTGTTCTTGTGATTCTCATCCCATGCGTGTGTGTCTTGAAGCACACTTTGTACATCTCTACATTCCTTACACACTCTTGATTTCAATTGGTTCTACTTATATTCTCTTAGCATTGAGGGAGGATTATGATGTGTTATGCTAATGCTTCTTTCAATAAAACAAAATCTTCTTTTGGGAGGCCTAATGAACCTTCTATATTGATCTCTCGTATGGGAGATTATTTTAGTGGATCATAGTTTGAAATTCTAGTACTCTTTATCATGGTACTATCTGTATTATTGATTTCATACTTCATAGAGTTTGATAAACTTTGTGTACACTAGTTGAGTATTGTTCATATGTTCACTCATGTAGTGTTTTGATCTCGCATATTAATCTACATCACTTGAAGATTTGTTGATTCCAACAAGCAGCAATTCATCATCGATGGAGTTTACAATATTTACATGCTTTAGGAGTTCTTCATCATCATGTTCCTATCATCAAAGGGTATAATTTAAAAAGGTTCTAACTCTTTCTAATCTCTTTTTTAGACAGGAGTTTTGTTCCCTCTGAGTTTTCTTCTTTACTCCACTTAATGAGAGAATGCATTGTACATTGGTACCTAACATGGCATCCAACCGGAACCCATTTCTATCTAATTTCTTTTTTGTGATCACCCCAAGTATCACTTAATGGGGGTTGTTAGTGTGAATATTTAATCTATTCACAATAATTAAGTGTACCTCTTGGATGATGAGGTTAGACAACATCTTGTCTAACTGAATGTGCAACCTTTTAGACCTCTAGAGGTTACCAAGTTATTTGGTTAACCTCATGCACACACCTTTTGAGGTTGGAAGACTTTCCAACTCACCTCAAAAGTCATTCAACACTTGCCACACAAGGTTGATGACTTGGTCATGGTGGTTGTTGATTTGCACACTCCAAGTGTTCTTAAGGTTGACACCTATACGACACTTGTCATCTCATTTATGCCACATTATGGGATACTTAGGTGGATTGCATTATCCTTGTCTATATATGCAAGGCTTTGTACTCATTGTAATTTGGGTTGACTAAATACAATAATTGCATATTGTTCATTGTGCTTGTCTTTTTATCTCCTAGATCTCCTAGTTTCTTATAGATGTTATGGTTTCATAACTAGCACTTATATCTTCTATGTTAAATGGTTAGTTTTAGATGCTATGGTTTCATAACTATTAGAAAACAAATGCATGTGATCAATTGTAATGTATCCAATACATATACAATGATTGGTATTGGTAGGACACTTATGTATACTTTTTTTTCTATTTTCTTTTGTGTATTATGATTGACTAGTGTGTCTATTCAATTACCTATTTGGTTTGAATATTGTTAGACTATGCAGTAAAAGACCTCTTAGTATAGAGGGGTGAGCCTTAGAGTCTCACATGGTTCCAGGGTATTCTTGACCGTCATTGTGCTAAGGGTATTCCTAAAGATGATTTGAGGGTGTGTTGGGCTCTGGTAACATCATGATGTTTTATTTTGTATTTCACACTTTTGTTGAAAACATGTAGAATGGGACCTTATCACCCATGAATTGTTATGCCCCCACCCCTATAGTGTTTATAATGTTATGAGTAATCACTCGTGGCTACCTTAACTCTTAATTAAGTCATATTGTCATCATTATATTATTATTGAGTTATTAAGGTTGACCTAAGGCTTATATAGGGTTATCTAGGTCAGCTTGGGTAATATCTTAGGCAAAATTATGAGATATATATATATATATATATATATAGGAGGTATAGGTAGGTTACTATCATCAAGTTGAGTATTGTGTTGTTATTGAAGACTATTAGAAGTATCCCCCTCAAAGTGGATTAGGATGTTGCCCCTTCGAAGTGACATATTATTATCAAGTATTGCATCATATTTTAGATTATATTCTTCTTGTGTAAGTTGTTTCATAACATGAATAGGATGATTAGTTATACTATTATTGAATACTATTATTTCTTACAATTAGTTATGATATTAATGTTTTTATAATTAGATCTTGAATGACATAATAATTTTAAGATAGGTAGCATTTTGTTCCTTCACACTTTTATTTTTGTTTGGATTCTCTTTGTAAGTAATTTAATATTCAATTGTTTTTGTTTGTTTTATATAAATATTTTCTTTTTCTTTTTCTTGTATATATCCTTGTTAGCCTCTTATTCTCCATTCCTAACGTTTTATAATCATGAATATTATTGGACAAAATCTAATATACTTAACTATATTCAAACATTGACTTCTTCATCTATTTCATGAAGGCCGATCAAAATTAAGATTTATAGTTTTATAAATAAATTTGTCATAAATATATTTAATTGAAAATATGTGAATACTTAAGGCTAAAACATTGACATATTCATCGTAAATTTAATATATTATAAAAAAATCACAAATACATTGATTTCAAAAAAAACTTAAACATTCTTATCTACCACTATGAATTTAATTTACAAATAAATATTAAATAAATTTATAAGTAATTTATAATCATATTATTATATTCTTAAACCATAAGAATAGTGTCATTCTATCAATTAATTTACTCATTGTAAAATATATTTTTTTCACACATATTGATGACCTAATCTAACAAACAAAAAAAAATTATGCATTTAAAAATTTCACAATTTCATTGATTGTTGATTATGTGACAGTAAGAAAAATAATAATTTGATCCTAAAACTCTTTTTACTATTAAGATTTTTCAATATATTTATAACTGAAAAAAATTAACTTAAATGATCCTTAAAAACTCTTTTAATATCAAGATTTTTAAATTCATTTTATTGACATAAATATGGTTAATAAAAATTAATTAATCATAAGACCATTTTTAATACCAAAGGTATTGTATACTTTTATTGACATAAGCATGGTTGAAAAAATAAGCGATTAAAAATTAGTTGATCCTGCTTAAGTGTTGTCGAAATGAGATATTATTACAAACCATTGATGTATTAAAGCGTAGACAATAAGTGTAGTCTCATGGTGGTCCAAAGGCGGAAGATCTAGTGTTAAGTCCTATCTGCAACATACAGAATTAAGTGTCCTGCAATTAAGTTTTTATAAACTTCAACAATTCCAGACACTGCTTCCACATTTTTCTCCATACAGTAAATTTTCATAACCTCAACAGCTCAAAACACTGTTTCCACAGTTTTGATGTGCAATAGTCAATTACGTTATTTCTACATTCTTTTCTAGAAGTTCTACTTTAAATCAAGTCTTCTGATCTTTACGATTAGCTTTCATCTTGGTTTATAAGATTATTTATAAATATCTTTAATGATAGATTCAATGGAGATAAAATTGGACTACATGTTGACTATGTATAAAAATTATGGATGCTGTATAAAATAAAATAAAAATAAAAACTGTGTAAAATAAATATTTATTTTTTTAGAAAGTTAAAATATAAACTTTTAAATCAAAAACTTTTTTTTTTTTTGGATAAAACGAGAGGGAGAAAAGATTGAGAGAACAATCAAACAATTAAAAAAAAATTAATATTATTTATTCAAATTCCTATCTTAAACTTTTACCTATTTTACAAATTTTATATAATTTAAAACAATTAATAATAAACTTTACACAACATTACTTTTATTAGCAAAATACTAAAATATTTTAATTTGAAAATGTCAAAAACATACTATTCACCATTATTTTCATCCTTTCAAACAATGAAAAATCTTTTAAAAATCCTTTGGTCAGATGAAGCATTAATGGTAATTTTGTCAAGATTAGAATTGGTAGGTCACATTAATTGTATGTTTATCATCTCAAACCTCTATTAGGTCTTTAATTTGGGCTTATTTTCGTTACCATTCCATTTTGTGAACTATTAAAACCACCCATTTCCTTGGACCAAATCTCAATCAAAGTCCCTTGAATCCATCTTAATCTTTTATTCATCAAAACATTAGCTAGAAAGATCTAATCTACGCTATAGAAAGAGTGAGAAACTATGGAGCCTTTGGATTCTTCAATGCGTGGTCTCTAATTCTTCACTTTGTTCTATCCCTTAATGGCCACATTAAATTATGTGGCACTATTCGAAATGCACAAAATTGTACTAACTACATTAGATATTGATATCTATTTGCTTTTATTATCACTCCCTCATGCTTAAGCAAATTATTGGTGAATTAGTTTGTAGAGTATCAAATAGCCTTGAGAAAATAAGACATTCTCATGTGGTGATTTTAATGGCCTTCACATCTGAGGTCGAGAGTTGAGTTGTAACAACAATAGTTTAGGGGAGAGGACCTAGTACTCATGCACCCTAACTTTGCGCCTCTCAAAATCCTATGTGTCAATGTTGAACAACTCTAAAAAATTATAGTGGCTTATTTGACTAGTTGACTACTTAAACCTAAAGTTTATAATTGTCATCATCAATTTTGATGCCTCTATTATGCATAGCCATAAAAGATGTCGAAAACACCACATTTTGAAACCCCAAACCATTGTAGTCAATTACAACACCCCATCCTCAATTTCATTTGCACCAATAGTTGAACATATTCTCACAAAAGTAATTCACTTAAACATTCAAATATGAATGCATGATAGTATTAAATTATATAACATAATATTAATAATTAAATAATTAAAAAAAATCTTATTCTTGAATCATTATAAAACTATTTATATATTATATCGTATTCCTACATAAATTTAAGTCTATAAACTATTACAAAGGTACAATTTACTAAACATTTTAAACCTAATCCTAAAATCCCCATCTCTATCACTCTTTCTCTTCACATATCTCTCTCTCTCTCCCTCTATGTATCTCCCTTTATTTATCTCTTTGTCTCTCCATCTCTATTTATCTATCTCTACTTCTCTTTATTTGTCTATCTCTCCCTCTCCCTCTCTCTATATATCTCCTTATATCTCTATCACTATATCTATCCCTCTCCCTCTTCCTCTATACCTCTCTATCTCTTCCTCTCCATCTCTCCCTCTCTATCTCCCTATCTTTCTCTATCTTTGTCTATGTCTCTCTACCTCTATTTTTCTCTCCCCCACTCTATATTTAGACATGTATCCCTTTCTCTCCATCTCCCTCTTCCTATACCTCTCTATCTATATCTCTTTGTATCCCTATCTCTATCTCAATATTTCTTCTTCCACCTCTCTCTATCTTTATATCATGTCTCTCCATCTCTCTCTACTCCTATATCTCTCCATCTCTCTATAGCTCTATCTATATCACTTCCTATCTCTATCTTTATCTTTCTATCTCTCCCTCACTATATATTTATCTCTTCCATCTCTATATATCCATCTCTCCTCTCTCTCTTTATCTCTCCATCTCCTTCTCTTCATATCCCTCTCCTTCTCTATCTCCATATTCATTTGCATCTCTATCTACATATCTATCTTCCTCTCTATCTCCATCTCTCCTTTCTATCCTTGTATCTCCCTCTCTCCCTATTGAAAACATAACATGAGCCTATTTGAAATAGAGATTTTGATACACAAACAACATCATTTGCTAAATGGCCTACCAATTAACCTCATTTACTACAAAAATATGTGCAAATAATAGACCTAAATTTTCCCCAATTGAATTTCCACACCTCTTCGATGTATCCATTGCACACTAAGGTGTGATTTCTAGTTAAACTATATTTTATGTTTTGGCTAAGTTCTATGGAGAAGGGAAAATGGAATTAATTCTTATGGATGGATGCAATAAATTTTAATTCAAATTCCATTCTATAATAGATGGTAGGGACAAAGTTTTATAGGAGGAGAATGTAATATCCTTTCATGTATTGTTCAAGAAAAGACTATTGATTAGAGAAGAATCTTAAGAACCTTATAATAAAAATATAAAAACAATCTACACAATAGAGTCAGTTGAGATTTAATAATTGAATCCTAGAGTTAGCTTATCAAAATTCTCTAGACTATGAAATTGCTAAAGAGAAGCTTGATGGTGACAACTATCCACCTTAGAGTGTGACTGAGATGCCTTTGCAATACTATAATCACCATGGAATTCTAATATTTCTTGTCATTGATAAAAGCTAAAGCCTAACTCAAGAAGTCCTCATCTAACTCATGTTAGAAGTTTGTGTTGTCATTGATGTCAACAAGTCTATGGAGAGATTGTTGGAAGTTTATGATGATGCTTTGATTAGATACATAATGTTTTTATTAGTAGTGTCACTGGTGTCAAACTCTAATGTTGCTTTGATAAGCTTCTCTTGATGGATGTTCAACCTATTGGGTGAAGCCACAATAGTGGTTTATAGTTCAAGCGAGGAAGGAAAACTCATAAAAAATGACCCCATGGAAAAAAAAACTTGATTTTAGAGGTTTGTACGAACCTACTGGTTGGAGAAAACCCTTTTAATTCTTCCCCACCAAAAAATAAAACAAAAATCCTTTATGGGAGGGTGGTTCACTCGACCCCCTTATCCCTCATCCCCCGCTGAGACAAAAAAAATATAAATTTTTGTACTTCGGAGCTCGGGTTGAAGATGAAAATGGCGAAGAATTCACAAACCCAACTAGAATCAGGCAGTCCTTGGAACGAGCTATCCAACAAATATAATTTTAATATGTTTTGGTTTTATTATGTATTTATTTTTTTAGTTTTATTAAATATAGGTTTTTCACTAAAAACCAAGCTCTCTATTCTGCACATGGAAAAATAGCAAATTATCAAAAAAAATGAAAAATATGAGTGCACCAAATATTGAAGTCCTTGATCCAACAAAAAAAATGAATTTCAATACACACAAAAAAAGTTACACATTATACGGTTACACTATGTCTAAATTGTAATTGGTTTGACTTTGAAACTTGATTAAAGAAAAAATATTCAATAAAAAACTATGTAACTAAGTGGAAGCACTAGATATCGGAGTTAAAAATCTAAATTTAAAAGAATTAGAATTTCGTCCTTCATAGACAAAAAGTTATGCATTATATGGTGAGCGTCACTTTTTAAAAATGTTGTTTTCTAAAAAAAACTAGTTTTCGAGGGAGATGGAAAAACAAGTGAAAACTGATTCCAAAAATTTTGAAAAAAATATATGTAGAATCTACAAATAAAATGTCACAAAATTCTAGCTTACATTATCTTCAAATTCCTCACGGTTTAGCCGCTATAGATGCCCGAAAGTGAAGATTTAGTTAAAAAAATTATTTTAGTGTCCAATCTGGCCAAAAATTATAAACCACTATTGTGGGATCACCCTATTGTGTGTGATTGAGTTGCTAAAGTAACTCGGTGGTAATGAAGAAGTTTTGAAGATGATGAGAATGTGTTTGTGGTGCTTGGTTTTCAAGTTGTTTTAAGAAAATTTGAATGATGAAGAGTGTTCAGTATGACACGGTGGTGTTCAGTGTTTGATTTGCATTTCTTCATGGTTGAACATCTGCTTATGTGGTTCAAATATGTTGATCAAAGGTTTTCAAAGGTGTTATATCTAGAGTTTCAGGTTCTAGTTCATTGTGCAGAGAAATTTGTGTTCACTAGTGTGTGAACTGTGAAATTTTTGTTATCTAAGAGAAATGGTTTTGCTCCACATTTCTTTGCAGGTTTGTTTATGGTCTTGCATATCTAAGGGTGTGCTTATATTGCTCATATCTATCTTCAATATATTTTTTTCAAAGTTTGATGCTCTGTAAGGTTGGATTCATGTGTTACAATATGTGGAAAGTTAGCTAGTTGTGCAATATGAATATGTTCTTCTGGTTTATGATGTTGTGAAGGAGTTGTTGGATTTCAAGTTGTTGATAGAATATTCCAAATTGAGTTTAGGTTTTGTGTGTGGTTAGCGAGTCATCTTTGGATCAAGGAAGTGTGTACTTAATTATTTAATGGTGTTAATACATGTTTGGTCGACTTGGGTGTTTACACTAATTATGGATATACGTCAGTGATTGTCGAAGTGTTGTGTGACATGTATGTGTGGATTTAGGTCCGAGTTAAGGTGTGGTGTGGTCCACCTTCATTCCTTTCCACTATGGGAATGCTCAGTGCTAACCTAATTTAAATTTTCACAATTGAGGTGCTTAGCCGACCTTGTCAATTGGTTTCAAGGTAGTTGATGGAGAATCAAGAAGTGAAGTGTGTGATACAAAGTACAGAGTTGTGAAGTGCGAAAGTGTGAAATGCAGTGCAAGTTTTAATGTGTTAGACTACTGGAAGCGGTGAGTAGAAGGTGTCTACATTCTTCAAAGAGGCCGCAAAGGTACAAATGTTGTGGTGGATCTTTTTATTGCTTTGAGATGGATTTCTCATTGTAACATTCTTCTTTCTTCTTTTTTGTGATCTGGCAATGAGCCCTTCTTCTCTCTTTGGGTAGTGAGCCTATTGTATTCAGTGTTTCAATTACATTATAATGTGAGCTAATCCTCACTGTGATTTTTCCCTTCTTAGGTTTTCCATGTAAATCTAGTGTTCTCATGTGCTTGAATGTTTCTGCATTACTATTTTTCATGTTTACATTCTACTAAGGCATGATAAGGGTTTAATGGTTGTTAAGGGTTTAAGGGCTAATGCAAATTTAAATGTTAATGAGGTTTTTTGTTTTAATATACAACTGATTCACCCCCCTCTCTTAGTTTTCATGTGCATTTAACAACTAGAGGTGAGTTTATAACCAAATATGCTAAGTCAAGGTATATAAGTCTATTGGATCCATTGGTACACTCATATGGAAACACTACTCCAAGTTCATTAATACAAGTAACATGATCTCTTGTCATCTTGTCTTAGTTGTGATTGCTATGTTGAATGGTTAAGTAGTAATTTAGATGCAAATATTAAAAAAATGGTTTATATATATATGAATAGTTCTATGTGACTATGTGAATCATGTTCCAAAACTCATATTTTCCAATGCCTTGTCCATTATTGATGGTATTTTTAAATTCTAAGCATCTTAGGGCTCTACAAATACTATGTTAGGAGCAGTGTTATGGACCTGTAGGATTTATTGAGACTCATCTCTTTTGTAAGTAAGAGAAATTTATAGTGTTTTAAGCTCGTGTTTATGAACTTATTTTAGTAGAGGACTAAGCAATTGTAGGGAAGTGATATATTTTTTCATGTAAGGTTATTTCCAAACATTTGACTGAATCTAAAGACTACTTATGAATCATTGTCCCAACATGCCCAAATGAAAAAAGACCTTTTAGAGCTGCTACTAATCCTCAATCTTAAACTTAATTTTCCACAATTTAAAGTTTTGGTGAGTCTACCTTTTTGGAAAGATTTAAAGCTTTGTATTTTTCTATGTTTCTTTCAATATTTTAGATGTGGAAAGCTTATCAAAACTAATTTTATTATATGGTGACATCATAAAAGATAATTATTACCATGGTCTTATGATAATTGTAAGTACTAATCCTTGATATATCCCAAATAATTATGGAGATACCCAATTTATAGAGAGGTTTCTATAGGTAAGCTACTTCTCTACAATTATAACATGAACACATAAGAAAATGATTTTTTTTATAACTAAAACCTTGGTATTAACTATAAAAGAGGACATAAAATGATTTCAATAAATAGTATTCAACAAATGCTCACATCATTGATTGAAGCTACATACATACTCTATTGATGCAACCATAAGACCTAATGAGTACATAACACCTATAGTAGTCTCGTGTGTCCAATAATCAGAATTTAGCATTAATTGTGTCCTTAACAAGATAATTTTAACCACAACCCTATTCATGCATTAAATATCTATTGTAGGAAAATAAAACATGTAATATAACAAATTGCATAATAGAAGAATGTAATAGGAAATATGCTACAAATACTTGATAATAATATGTTACTTCAATCGAGCATCCTCCTAATCAACTTTGAAAGGGATACCTCCAATAGTCTACAATAAGAACACATCACTTAATATGTTGATAATAACTAGTCACTAGATCCTATATATACCTAATTATGCCTTGGTAACCACCCAAGCCAACATAGATACTTAAATATAACCCCTAGGATAACCTAGCTACATATATATGATTATAATAATAATTATACAATTTATTTAAGAGTTAAGGTATCCATAAGATGACAACTCAAAACCCAATACACACTATAATATTAGTGGTGTATCAAATCACTCCTTCAAATTTACAGAAAAATGGTAGATAAACACATTGATAACAAGAAACTCCTTGTTACAAGTGTAAAAGAATAAAATCCAAGGTCTAGTTACCCCTTGATTTCCAAGAAGATTAATTTAGACTCATAAATCAATATAGCAATAATAAAATGAATGCTTATTATTTTAGAGCAGTACATTAAATCTCTAAAAAAGGATCATCTTCACCATAGTTTTTAGATTTTAAGTTGCATACTTTGCATTTTTTTTGTAATTTTTTCATCTCTAGGGGCTTCATTGCTATCAAGAGAAGTCATGGGCCTTTCCTCTACCGTAAGCAACTCTCGCTATTATTCTTTAGCAAACCACATTCATGAACATGTTTAGAAGTTAAAATCTACACAAATTTCTAAAGGCCGTGTCACCAAAGGCCAAGGTCAAACTACTTGTCCTACAAATCCTTTTAATACCAAAGATTTTAAAAAAAATTTGATGACATATTAAGCATGGTTGAAAAAGAAAAAAATCCAAAAATTACTTGATCTTCCTTATCTATTATACAAATGAGATATTATTAGAAACTATCTACATATTAAAACAAAGACGATAGGAGTAGTCTCATGGTAGTTCAAAGGTGGAATGCATAGACATGTGTCAAGTATTGCACTGACCTTCTAGAATTGCGTTATAATTTTTAATGAAAGGGTTTAAATAGTTTGTATGTTAGAGTTAACATACTGATTGTTTATGTAAAAAGTTGATTGAGATACTTAAATGCAATGATTTTTTAACTATTAAACGTGCATTGACTCCAAAACACAAATAATCAATTTATTAACTCCATGTTGTTTAAACCCTTATGCTCTTAATAAAATAGTATAAATTTTATCATTTAATAAATGGAATTTATATTTTCATCTTTATGGCATAGTGCGATAGTTTAAATGTGGTGGTGTTGTTCTTGCCACCAAGGTTCAATCCCCATTAGAGTGTAATTGTTGAGTGCTTATGTTGGAGGGTGAAATCCTTTTTTTGTGACCTCACCCGTTCATAGCTCCAAATCAAAAAAAATTACCCCCTTTAAAAAAAACTAAATTTTCATACCCTATTTATTGAATACAATGAGTGGAATGCTCTTTAACAAATTACTTTTATTACAATAAATATTTATAAAGTGTTAAAAGCACAATCACTGAAGTTCTTAGCTGCCCCATGGATAAAATAGTGCTTCCCCTAACAGGACAACCAAGTGGGATTATCATATTAATCTTGATAAGAAGTTGAATGATTGTCAAAAAATTGCGCTTATTGGACGTTACTGTGAGCTATATTGCACTAGGAGGTAATGCAGTTACAGTTGTAGTTACTGATAAGAACAAAATAAACAAGATACTCTACAGAATTCCTATCTTCACAAGACAAAATTAAGTGTCATGCAGTAATTTTTTTATAATCTTCAGTTCCAAACATTGCTTCATCATTTATCTTCATACAGTCAATTTGCATAACCACAATAGTTCAAAACATTGTTTCCACAGTTTTGATGTGCAACAGTCCAATACGCTATTGCTACACTCTTTTTAAAAGTTCTACTTTAAATACAACCTTTCGATCCCTACATTTAGGATTGATCTTCATTTCCTAGATTTTATACAAACAGCTTTAATGATAGATTCACTGGAAATAAATTGCTCTAAAACTACATGTTGACTATGTACTAAATTATGGATATGAAGTAAAAACAATTATGGTTGCAATAGACTAATAAATCAATAACAGCACGACATTTTTGGAAAACAAATCAAACTTGTATAGTTTTCATAATTTAGTTTGAAGGAAAGAACTTACTAGAAGACCAGTCATAATTTGAAGCTGTTATGACTTAGGGGCCTTGGTGCGCGTAAGCTGGAACAATGACAGACAACAACATTGTAATGAATAATTATAATACCTAAATTGCTAAAGTAAAAACTGAACAATACCGAGTCTGGAATTCGTGTGTACTTCTACCATACCCAGCATTTACTGACAAATTTTCTCCTATAAAACTCCTCCTTACCCAAATTCATAGTTTGTGAGGGAATGATTCATCTCTTACAAGACCCAAATGAAGATTAATCTTACGCTTTACTAGGTAGATAAAGCAGGAGCCTGGAGACTTCGCTAAGAAAGTCAATACGTCAAAATTATCATTGCCACCAGGTTGTAGTTGCATACGGAAACCGTGTGGAAGAAATTGGGAAGAAATTGGCCCACTTGCTTTTGAAAAAAACGCATGTAGACTGCGCAAGGACTGTCAGATATTTATTATGATTCTGCTGTGTACAATTAGAAAGTCTTGTTCGCTTACAATAATCTGAAGAGGTGTCTATATTTATTAGGATTTATTAGTATTTTGGTGTGCATGACCCTGTAAGTCTCCTTCAAAAATAATAGATGTGCATTTAATAAGACCCAATCGAGAAAATTCAAGACAATTCTATCCTAAACCCTAAACAATGAAACATGTTTTATTTAGGGTTGACGCCCCAGGTTGCCGGTGAGAGGCTACCGACGGGCGTAAGTGGTGGGTATTGTCATTTGAGAATATCAAAATGAGTACATTCACATGGACCGCCAGATAACGTCTGGAAATATACAGACACGGTCAACGTTAATCACATGGAAAAAGTAAGGGTAGGCCCCACATAAGGGTAGTTGTGTCAAATCGCACATCAAATCTGATTATAAAGTGGGTTTTTTCTTAATGATTTCGTGAAAGAGGAATGCGGCTCCAACTTTAGCAGAGACTATTTACCTTTTTCTACTTTTGTTACTCCTTTTAAACTAGGGATGAGATTTTCTTTTAAACGATTGAAAATATTGGATTATATATATAGATATTGAATATGTATATATTTAAATTAGATTTTATTTTTGGTTAATTTTTATGAAAAGGGGAAAGAGAAATAAATTCCAAAGAGAGATAGCAATAATTTTAATTCAGTTCCATTTTATAATAAACTGTGGGGACAAAGTTTCATAGGAGAGAAAATGTAATATTCTATTATTTATTATACTAGAAAAGCCTAGTGATTAGAAAAGAAACCTCACATCCTTGAAAACATGGAAATAATCTACACTATGGAGTCAATTGAGACTTTAATGATTAAGTCTAAAGTCTAACTTGTAGAATTGTCTAGACTATGGAATTGCTAGAGAGAAGCTTGATGGTGACAACTATCCACCTTGGAGTGTGATCAAGATGCCTTTGAAATACCTCTAATTACTATGCAACTCTAATGTTGTTTGTCAATGATAAAAGCCCAAGCCTAAGTAAGGAAGTCCTTATGTAACTAGAGGTGAGTTTATAACCAAATATTCTAAGCCAAGGTATATAAGTCTATTAGGCCCATGGGTACACTCATGCAAACACTACTCCATTCCATAGTCATGAGAGAGTGTGAGGTGTTTTTAAAAGAACTCTAATTGTAATTAATACAAGTAACATGATCTCTTGTCATCTTGTCTAATTTGTGATTGATATTTTGAATAATTAAGTAGTAACTTTAGTTGCAACTATTAAAAGAATGGTTTGGCCCATTTGAGGTGCTAAATTTTTACAATGAAAATTTTCTTTGACAAAGTATTGGACTAGTTATATGTGATTGTGAATTATGCGGCATTCCAAAAATCATATTTTTGTAACATCTTCATTATTGATGGTATTTTTAAAATGCAAGCATCTAGGGGATCTATAAATACTATGTTAGAGTGTTGTTATGGATTTGGAGGAGTTATTGGGACTCGTTTCTTTTGTAACTAGGAGAATTGTTTAATGCTTTAAGCCCATGTTTATGAACTTCTTATAGTAGAGGACTAAAAAATTGTGTGAAAGTCTTATGTTTTTATCTTGTAAGGATGTTTCCAATAATAGAGAGGGAGAGAGAGAGAGAGAAAGAACTACAAAGAGAGAGATAGAGAGAGAGAGAACTAGAGGTAGATAGAGGGAGAGATATACAGACATCTAGAGGGATAGCGAGAGAGAGAGAGAGAGAGAGAGAGAGAGAACTAGAGAGGGAAGAAGGGAGGGAGGGACAGGTAGATAGAGAGAGACAAAGATAAATAGATGGAAGGAGGGAGGGAGAGAGAGATAGATTCAAGGAGAGGCTTAATGATTCTTTTCAATAGTTACAAAGATACCCTTAGACAATTGCAAGATAATACTTGAGCCAATTGATTCCTAAAATTTGATTGTAAGAAATGATAACATCTTCCAAACTAGAATTTGTATTATAAATCCTAGAGATACAAACCATTGTTAAACACCTCAATACTATATACATGAAGTATAACTTAAATTATAAGAAAGTAAACTTCTATATGTAAATATCACTTATACTTAATGTGTATTTGATGTATATATTCTAAGGAAGAGGGAGTGTGCGAGCTATATAAGGAGGTAGAGAAAGAAAAAGAATGAGCTAGTATTTCTTCTTGGAAACACGAGTGTGTTATAGCACACTTAATATTACATTAAATATTTTAATAACAATAATTTTCTTAGTCTGTTTCTAAAGTCTAAATTTGTTTGTGACTTTCTTGATCTATTATTTTTGCATTAGAATAGCTATTTGCATCATTAGCCTAGTTAAAACATTTCATTTCATCCCTAAATTCATTTCAAGTTTGGTCAAGGGAAAGTTGACTCACCTTTCAAGTTGTAAGTCAATCCTAACAAAGCTCATTCACTTCCTTGCTGAGTCACCAGACCACATTGGCCCACATTTGCACTATTTGGAATTTGGAATGTAGGCCACCTCACAATACAGGCTAGATTATTAGGTGGAATGATGTTGTCACTCGCAACGTGACATTTCTTCGCATTTATGGGTTCCAGCTAGCCAACTTTCCCAAACAGTCTTATGAAGCGACCACGTCCGATCTTCGTGTTTCCACCGAGGCCTTGGCAGCTAACCCCTTTTCCCCTTCTCTGCAAGTCAAGGTTGCAGAGTTAAGGCATAAAAAACAAATTAGAGACAATTATGCTGCTAGAGAAGTGCAAATCAAGGCCATACTTTACTAGCTTAAAATTGGATATCATGCCTCAAAAGAATTCTTTTTGGCTATTTGAGCTAGCCACTCATCTCCTAGTATCAAATGGATCAAAGAAGGAAATACAGTGCTTTTCGAATTGCATTGATCATTTGTGTGACATGTTTTAATTGATTGATGCTATCAAACAACATCATAAGAAGCTCAAAAAATATTTAGTGGACAACAAAAATGTGTTGGCATTAGAGAAATATGAAAATGAAATTCAACAAATAGTCTACAAAGCCATTGACAATGTTTTGAAATCAAAAGGGATTACTAATTGGCTTGCTACATCAATGACATTGTCATCTATCATTGAAAAGTGTTTGAGAATGCGTGAAACAAAGGAATATTTTCATTTGGTTGCAAACAAGATGAAGAAGGTGGATGAAAAGGTAAGGAACTCCATAAAGCTTGGTTTTCTAGAGGCTTTTGACACAAATGAGTGATTCATTGGAAAGAATGATTTTAGAAAGATGGAGGATGCAACGAAGATTGATTTGGGTTTGTTTCCTCAGAACCCAGATGTGGTGAACTACTTGGATTCCATCAAACCATTACTAACCTTGAATGCAAAATTGACTAAAGAATGCAAGATAGGTTCCAATTTGAATTATGAATTGTTAACAAATCTTCAAGTCAAACAACATTAGTTAGAACAAATGACAATTCCACCACCTGAACAGTGGAAGTTGCTAGAAAAGGTGTTGTAGTGATTTGATTTTTGATAATATGAGTTTCTAAGTTCCAACTCAGCTTTGTGCAGAGTTGTCTTTCTTCCAACTTAAACTTCAATAATGTGTTGACATTAAATTATCTGTATTATTTATTTTATCATTTGAAGAAAAAATCTGGTAGTGGTTTCAATTACTAGATACACTTTAAATGATTGTTAATGTTCATTGTTGTATATGCTACTAATACTATTGTTAATATGTTATTAAGCATTGAGTTGAGTGATGAATTTTTGAGTACATGTTCAAGATTTACTTTTAACACAATTAAAATATGAACTATAAGGTGATTTTAATTCCAAGCATCCATAATCTTAGTGAAATTTTATTACAATTCACACATCAATACTCAATCTCCATGACTACTTATTAGATCCGCTAAAATTTTATATGAATTCATGCTTTAATCAAGGTACTTTAACTAGTTCATTAAACTAGATCCAAAATTAAAACATACAACAATGCATAATGACAAAGAAGATTAATGAAAGATCATTGATTAGATTTCATTAATAATTCATGTAAAATGTTATAGTTGGCTACTGGAGAGAGATGATAGAATCAAAATAAGGGATCAAAACCATCTTAGTCTCTAGTCCTCTGAGTTTTATAACCATGTTGTGGAGTTCTAAATTTTCATAACTACTCGATTCCCCAACCTGGTTCACTTTGTTGAGTAACTGAAGTTCATGCATACATAACCTTTGAGTTACGGTGTGTGGATTTATTTTGATTTTGCTGAGTAGTTTGCCCATGGATTATCTATTATTTGAATTGGAATGATAGCTTTTTGGTTAGTTTCATTGTTGTGGTTACTATCACTCAAAGTCATGGTTTTGAAATTTTTCCTAACCTTAGTCCCTACTCCTCAAAGTTTTATAATTTATAACCTTGTCATGGAGTTCTAAATTTTTATAACTTCCCGATTCCTCGAGTTGGTTCACTTTGTTGAGTTGCAAGTCTTTCTTGGTCATCTTTGTAGTCGGTGGGTCGGAGGTTTTGAAAACTTTGAAACTTCAAACTTTGGTTCTAAGGTTCCAAGTTTTAGTGACCATGCAACATTATGGACTTATCTTTCCTTTCAAAGGTTCCATCATCTAACATCTCATTGAATGCCATGTACATACAACACTTGAGTTGTCTTTTCAAGAATTTCCAAAAGCATGCATGTTTAAAGGCTATCTTTTTGAGGAATGAAATTGAATGCCACATTTAATGCATGTTATATAAAAAATAATGGCATAAGTGTGTGGAAAAGTTTTACTCAGACATTTAGCTTGCATTCTCGTTCTTTGCCAAGGCCAGTACTTCTTAAGTGCAAACATTCTTTTTACTCAGACATTTATTCTGCATTCTTGTTCTTTTCCAAGGCCAATACTTTGCAAGTGCAAACATTCTTTCTCCATGCATTTGAGCTCATGCACAGTGAACGTTCGATCGGTGTAAGGGATACAGAGCTTAGACATTTTAACTTAGAAGAATTTTGGGCGCGCCTGGAGAGGGATGACAAGTCTAAGCAGTATATAAAACTCTTAGAAAGTGGGCTAGCTCATGCTGGACGGTTTCTAGAAGCTGTGTTGAGTGTTGACATGATAAGTGCATGTGCGAGAAGGTACATAACGTAGACACAAGAAATTAAAGCCGCTGACAGAACTGTAATTGCATAAATTTCTCCTAAAATTGTTTCCCGAGTGTTGGGGATTCCAGAAAGGGTACCTGTAGAAGACATGTCTATCGTAGCGGCAGGTGAATTTTTTAAAGGGAATAAAGACTGGTGTAAGAACTCCATGGCCTAAACCTGGTTGAAGTCTGAAAGAAAAGGTAAGTTGCAACTAAGTAAACTCAAAAGAGTGCATTTTAAGGGAGAAATTGCAGATGCTATTACTTTATTGCACCCCTTTTAGGTAATTAAACCAAATGATGAAACAATGAAACAAGGACATGAAACATGAAACATGAACAATGATACCTTGAATGATGCCTTGTAAATGATGCTTTGTAAATCTATAACTCAACATGAAATGACCATGAAGGATGTAGATCTTGATCTTGACAATAGGTGTAGAATAATGCTTGATCTTGGATCCTCAATGCTACATCACAACATTAGCTCAATAACATGTTTGATACTTGATATCCTTGACATGATGATGGATCTTGAGTTGTTGCAACAATTGATGAAGAATATTTCTCTCGAATGCCTTAAAAATGATCTTAAATGCTATCATGATGATCTTGGAATGGTTAACTCTTGCTTGCTTGTCTTGATATCATGTAGGCTTGTATGAAATAATGATTTGAAAGCTTTTTTATATAGGCACTCCACTCAAATGATCGTTTATTTGATCCCAAAAGATGACATAAAAGAAATTTGAACCTAAAACCTAGTTTTTCCCACTCAAACCTTGAAAATAGGCCAAATGGGACTCATTCACCCAAAGTGTCAAATGGGTCCCACAGGGTGTATTTTGCTTGCTAAAGTTTTGGGGAGTGTGTAAATTAAGCTTATATGTTGATCTTGTCGGGTTTTTGCTTAAAATATGCCTTGGGATACACAATATAGGGTCATGGGGCCCTATTAAAATTTCATAAATGCAAGAGGGCCTGAAATTCAATGTGAAAGTGTAAGTAAATACATTTTACAACATTAAATTAAGGCAAAATCGGGTCTATTTAGCTTAGAAGGGCCCAAAATCCAATGTGAATGTGTAGAACACATTACAACACTAGATTAGGTCCACTTAATTTACAATCCTCATAAATTTAATGTGATGGTATCAATAAATACACTTTACAACATTAAATTAAGGCAAAGTTAGGTTTATTTAGCTTGGAAGGGCCCAAAACCTAATGTAGATGTATAAAACACATAACACTAGATCAAGGCAATATCAAGTCCAATTTATCATTAATTATTCTCAAAGTAAGCAAGGAAAAGGCGTACCATTTTTCTGTCATTACAAAGGATAGTTTTCCAAAGCCACTACCCACATTTCCATACTTCAAGAGACTCCTATTATTCTACACTGAAATGGGGTTGGTGGTATACAATTATATTAATTTCCTTCTTTCATATCAAGAAGCTAAGAGGAATCTAAGGTTAACAAGAATAATAATGAGCATCTTTCATTACAATCATTTTAGTCTTATGTTGATTTTAATTCATTTAACTAGTTCTAGATGGTTTCAAGCACTATACTTAAGAGCACCTTTAAAAGTGAGAATTGCATATTGAAAAGTTTTAAATTGTAATATGAATTGATGATTGTCAATAATCAAAGTTAGATGAGCATAGTCACTTTCCTATAAGTACAATGCACATGTTGTGTATTGGGGATTGGAAAACCTTTCGTATGTAAGAGACATTTTTCAAAAAAAGAAAAACATTTTGAGCATGTGATAAATATATTTTCTATAATATTTTTATATTATCATTTTGAGAAATTAATCTAACACAATCCTCAATAGTTAATTCAAATGATCTCTTATTCTTCATTATTTACTTTAGGAAGTATTTATTCTTAGTATATAATTCCAATAGGTTGTTAGGATTATGTTAATTGGTATTCAAGTAATACTTCAAAATTTATTATCACAGATTCATTTTAGTAGGGAATTTTTCATTCTTAACATGCATGGAGTAACTAATATTGCAACGAATTACTAAATAGAGTTTAATTTTTTTAGTCAAGTACAATTTGAAACAACTAATTATTCTAAGATATGATAATGAATATTATGCTACTTAGATAAATGTATCTAGAACATAAAATATAAACAAATTATAGACTTAAAACACGTTGCATGGAGACCAAAAAATTGTAGGTAATTTTTTAAATGTATTGTAATTTTAATTTATGATTGTAAATAATTAATCTACTTAAGTTCATTATTGATTAATCACCCAATCATCAATAACAATGAGTTAATTCATTGTTACAATTCTCATTTTGGAAATACATCATGAAATGATGAGAAATAGTTGAGAATGTATTTACCCTAAATGAATCTATGATACCCTCACTTTTTCCAAATTTCACTAGGAAAAGAGATCTCCCAACTTAGATAGGATTGACTTTCAACCTTTATGTGAGTAGATCCTATTAGGGGATCTCGATGTTTCCTTATGACAAAAAAATGACAAAAATGACTGAAATGCACTTTGGAGAGATAAAAATAAAATACTTAATGAACTCAATTGTATGAAGTTCACGTGAAATTAGCATTGTACATTTAATTATCATCGCATTCATCCACACATTAAATAAATCAAATTCACATTCATCCATTCATCAGGTAAATCAAGTTCATTAAATTCAATCTCCTAAGGTCATCAATTTAAATTAAATAAATTAACTTTATTTAATTTAATCCTATCATCATCCTTTTAATTAAATAAATCAAACCTTTATTTAATTAAATCTTAAATCACCTTTCATCTCCCTTTGATTTAATTTAAATCCCTAAATCTAAGTCAAATGGGTCAAAATCCCTAATCACCATCCTAAGTTAATCTAATCCTGATTAACCTAGTCTAATCACCCATCACATCCTCTAGCTTTTCCCACTTGCACAAATAAATAAATTTTTTGATTTATTAATTCATCATTTTCCATCAACCTGGCATCTTTGAGGAATATTCCCTTAAATTTGAATTCAAAAACAAGTTGACATGTACATCCAACAAAACATTTAATAGGCCCTAAATGTCTTTTACACAAGGTCAAACTCAACATTTAACTCTCAAATTCAAATTTGAATCTCCCCCTCTTTGGCACATTGACCAAAATGTGCTCATTCCTCAACCTATCACAAGTTGACAAGTGGCTTCATCTCATTGGTCAAATATTTATCCCACATTGCTCTCTTTTGAACACTCTTTCAACTTGAGAGTCTATAAATGGAAGCTTCATTTTTCAACAAATCCTCCACAATCTCATGCAAAGTAATTCTCTTCAATTGAGAACTAATTTTTTCCACCTCATATCATCTTCAAAACAGTTCCATATCAACATATCATGGAGTTTAGCAAGGATTGGGAAAGGGTTTCTTTCCATAGAAGCACCAATCCAATATGAGATATGATTTACTTCATGTTTTTCTATAGATGCTTTAGTTATCTTGTTATTGTATTGCATTTTAAAAGCATGTTAGATTATTGCATATGGATGTTAAAATTTTGCTTTGTTTTAACAACTAACCATGTAATGTGTGTGTTAGATTATAAGCCATTTGCAGATTTTGACATCCACATTATGGTGCTAGAAGGAGGGCCTCAATAAGTTGTTATTTTGCTCTATTGAGTACATACATATTTGTTGATTTATCTCTCCATTTCGATATATAGTTGGCCACTCTACATTTCTTGTGATACTTTTTTTTTTTTTTTTCTGGCTAGTTGATAAGCTTACATTTGCAGGCTTTGCACTTGTCTATTATAAGATTTAATGAACTACTTTCAAAACAACAAAAACATAAACGAGGGCAGGCAACGAGAATGCTCACACAAGTTTTCATAGCCTTTGTTTTCTCTTGTCTCCTAAAATAGGCATAGGGGATGCATCTCTCATGGTGAAAATTATAGAGACTCTTATCTCTTGAATAAAATTAAATTTTGAAGTTTCCATGTGATCCCAGATGTTGTTTGACAAGTAATTCTTCATTCTGCATGTTTTGGATTTCTTCTGACTACCTGATTTGCAACCTCTATGAGTTGTATTGTTTCGGTTTCTTGAAAATTTATTCTCTGTGTATTAGTGCACTGATATACACTCCAAATGCTTGCATAGTGGTGTATTGTTTCACTAATACCCGTGATTTGTAGATAATCAGGAATGTTGTGTATATATGGTAAAGATGACTGGCTTTTGTCTTGAGAATCAAGAATGCAAACAAAAAAAAAGAAGGAAGAAAGAAAGAGTTGACTCGTGAAGCTCTATTTGCAAGTGGCAACAACACGATTTGAAATTGATTGAAAAAAACAAAAGCATGACTCTGTGAATCGATATAGGATTTTCTGATATAAATTCGATTTGATCTTCTGATAGCATTCATGTCCTTTATTGATTATGATTTGCAACACTTACTCATATGCATGTACTGCTATTTTCTTGCATTTATTTGTTGATTATCTGCATTTCGGTGTCTTTCTGTCTGTTACCAAACACCGCTTCCTGTGCATTTATGACTATCCCTAGGTGACCTTGTTTTGGATTATTTTCTTATGATATACTAACTATGGAATTCTCTGATTTCTGAGACTTATAGCAAGGATAATTTTCTTATGTTGTAAGGTCATAATGTTGTAAGCAAGAGCACTAAACAAGAACATTCATATGTATTTTATAGCTAGCGAATGAAGTTCTCTTGGGTGGCCAATGTATAAAACGCATCACTAATATGAGAAACTTGGAGCGTACAAAATAAGATTTATGTGTGATTTGTGGTATTTCTTCGAGTCAAAAGATTGTTCTCCTCCATAATCCATTTGCTCCTATCTTTTGATTAATCCCATTTCTTAAAAGCCTTCCCTTTATAATAGCCACGTGAGCCTTCAATAACAAATTTATGAGAGGCATCCACTATCATAGGCACTGCTATCCCAATCCATCTTAGAAGCCTCAGAGTAGGGTGGATCTGTATTTGGTGATGGGTAGCATGAGAATATAGGACCCTTGTATTCTTTTGAAATGTGAGTCCCCCTTTTTACCAATTTTTAACAACATTAATTAGGGCCATGTGCGTACAGTTAGAAAATATGTCTTATGAGTTGTTGCTTTTGAATGATAGGTAAATATTGAATAGAAATTTATGTTTCAAGTCTTGTTACTATTGACCTTTCCTCCAACATAACTTGGTCAATACGCCCCTTACCACCAAACTTCTGTCATGCATGTCAATTTAGGAAAGGAAATTTTTCAAATCCTGACTTGAATAGGCATTTATAGTGATTGAATTAAATTGATCAAATCAATGGAACCAGCCAACCATCTGGTCTTATCACGTGTCATTCAGAAGTTTAGATAAGTATGCATTTGGTAGTAATGTTCTACACATTCACATTGGATGTTAATTTCAAGGAACACTAGGTTCATGATTTCCTTATCATTTTGGTTGAGCCTAATATCCCACATGGTATAATAGGGAAACATTTGATGCAAGCTTGTAAGATAAATTTCCATCTAATTTGCTGCTAGCTCACATAACGTTATGTAGCTCGTAGATATCTTATTGTGTAAACACATTTCTTGTGGGTTTGGAATTTTAGAAAAGTCTTGAACATGGAAAAATCTAAAAATATGAATAAAGGGAATAGTCTTATAGTTTGTTTTTGTAGATATCTTTTTCTTCTTCCTTTTTTGGGTCAAAGTTTGCTTTAAAATTGGTGGAAATTAAGGCTCTTGTAAATGCTTTGTTCATTGGTTAAAATCATTAGTCTTTTTTTTTAAATCATTCTATTTTAAGACTTAAAATGATAACTTGATTATTGTATGTTCTTTTTTATAGGAAAGTGAAAAAATAAAAGAAAAAGGAAAAAGGTGAAGATGTCATTGAGCGTTGGAGTTGAGCAAAAACAAAAGCAAGATCGAAGATTTGAGCATTGAAACTTGAAAGTCATAAATCATTTTTTAATGCTTGGAGATTTCATCTTACACCTTAATTTTTTGTTTTAGGCTAACTTATCTTTGGTTTTGGGCTTTAAAACGAACATTACCTAGGCTTTCAATTTCCATTGTGAAATGGTTAAAACGAACTTTAGGCAACATTGACTAGATTTTGTTTAAAGTTAACAAATTGAACAAGGCAAGTCTCACATCTCATTTTGTTGCTTTAAAACTAATCAAAATCATTGCTTTGTGGATTTCAAACGAACATGTAAAACTTCGTTTTGTGATTACTTACTCAAACTAACACCCTCAAAAAGACGTATGTGCTTCTCTCGCGCCTCACAACGATCTTGAGAATCAAAATGCTTTATGATGGTCTTAGGTTGAGACAAAGTAATCACCTCCACACTTCATTTTTGGGTTTAAAATTGAACAAAATCTTGTGCGAGTGTGAATGAGTTTATTGCATGTGTTCTCCCTTTTGTTTCTAAACAAGGGTTGATCGAACTATGAATAAATTTATTCTCTTTTGTCTATCTTAGAGGGCCTACCTTGGGGAAAAAGTACTCACCCAAGGGAATGACTCAACCGGTAACACTCTGAACCCGAGAGTATTTCCAGTCAGGATATAAATGTGGGTACTCGAGTAAATTCTAGTATCACGTGGTTGGCTCTGATGAGATGGATCTGAAAAGGGACTCTCGTCGTATGGGTCAATCTCCATGAATGGAAAGTTTGAACTAAAACCCTTATTTGTAGTAACCAACCAGTCCATCCAAAGATTTTATCAAAGTGATGCATTGGAACTTAGATTCCAAGAAGTTACTTGCCATGTCCGATCTTGGTTAAAATATAGAGGTTAAGACTTCATTCTTAACATACCTTTATATTTTTTCCTTGGTTGCATGTAAAATCATCTCTTCTACTACGAAGGGCATGAGACAAGCCCACCAAGAAAAATGTACCAATTGAGCTAGGATGTTATATTGCTTGTGAGTCAGTTCGAAAACATAGTGCTTGGATCCAAAACATTGAAACCAACATTCAAAAAATCATCAAATCTCAAACTCTTTAGGAGAAGAAAATATCCTTGAAAAAATCCGCATGCCCTTGCTTTCCCTTGGGATTCATGTCCTTAGAGGTTTCTAGGCATTTGGATTTCATCTCATTTTGTTCCTACTAAGGTCAACACTAGGAAACCTTTGCCTTGATTTCCTCAATTTCTGCATAATGCATTTTGTGGGATGAAAGAGAATTAGGACATTGGACATCTAGTTTTGAAAAGCTAATCAAGAAGTGTTTGTGATAAAAAGAATCCATTAAGCAAATATTGAATCAATTGGACCCCACACATGTGCTTGGCATCTATTGGTCATATGGTTTTTATGCAAACATTGGTCTTTTTATTTTGAATTACTCTTAGAGAAAGACATGTTCTTCACCATCTTGGTATCATAAACAAGTCCTTCCTAGGTTCATTTAGGATCAAATCAAACACTTCATCCATCTCAAACATCTATCAAAATCCATCTCCCAAACAACTTTAGAGCTTTGAAAACATCAAAATCAAAATCACTTTGTTTAGTTAGGTGTATGGGAATGAATCCTTTCTCATAAATTTAATTGAATTAGCAATCCTTTGAAAAAATTCCTCCTAAGCTCACATCTAACATCTTATGGTCTACAAGTTCATTATCCAAATCAAACCAATCAAAATCAAACCCTAAGTCTAGCATTGATCCAAAATTCCTAAATGTTCAACACCCATATCATTTACCCCTTTCATCATTCATTGGTCCTAAGAACCTTAGAGGTCACTTTTGCAACAAGGTCAAAACACAAGAAGAACATGGAATACAAACTTGATCCATACATCATGAGTAATCCAGATCAATTGAACTTTCAAAGCCTTACAATGCCGATTGATTATCAAAACTCACACTTATACAATCCATACATGGGATCATTACCTTCTACAAATGTCAATGGTACAACAAGTGTGAGTATGCCCAAATCAAAGATTGGAACACATTTCCCGATGGTAGATCTAAATCCAAACCTACAATTCTATCAACCAAACAATTAATGCATGAGCCTTCAAATGAACAACATCATCTCATCAAATCCCTACATGCCAAATACGAATGTATCAAGTACAATTTTACCAAACATGAACATTTTGAATCCAAACTTGGAAAAATTTGGGATGGATATGTTTACAAATCACACAAATGTTGTTCAGATTCCAAACAAGATGTTAACGACTCCAAGACAAGGTGACACCATGAAAAATCAAAGTTACCTAAATCAAGACAATGTTCAATTTCAACCTATAATGCCAAATTTGAACATCATCCCAAATCAAAACATTGTCCAAAATCAATTTGTCCATGCTCCCATTCAAAAACCACAAGTATGCATCCAAGATCTGCTTGAAGAAAAACCAAATCAACTATATCAAGGGATTCAAGATCAAAATCAAGATCAAATTTGGCGAGATCAAATTGCTATACTTACCAAAATAGTTGAGTCATTGCACCAAGAGACATCTCCACCACCATTACCCATATCAAAATCATTCCTTAGTTTAGGGCTTCCCCCTTTACCTAGCACCAATCACTCCATCCAAATCAATCCACCTAACACCAATCAAGCCATCACATCAAAACCTTTGAATATACCATCGACATTGCACCAACAGATGGTATCTAATAAAATGACAACATCAATCATAACAAATCAAAATATGGTCTCCCAAAGACCTATCACCTCAATCATTCTGACCATTCCTATCACCTCGATCAATCCCATCATATCTCAAACCCTCATGATCACTCCAAACGTATCTCAACGACTTGTCACTACATCCATCACAATTCCAAATCCACCACCACTACCATCAAAACCAAATGCAGCCAGACAATATAACATTGCGCTAAAAGCTCACCGGGCCTACCAAAAGGCCATCCAACAATATCTAGCCATGCAACAAGCAACACAAGCTCAACAAGTGCAACAAGCCTCTCAAACACAAGCACAAACATGAAAAATGATAACTATTGGGGATAACGGTGAACATTCAACCACTGGTGATAGCATTGAATATCTCCCCACCACAATTGTTGAATGAAATGATCAAGATCTATCCATCAAAGAGCACATTGAAGATGTTTCTATCTCGTCTGAAGATCAAATCAACATATGTCAAGAGTCACTTTTCAATCATGATCAAAATACACCAACCAACAATGATCCAATTCAAGAAATTTCAACATCATTTGACCCTATGGTTGAAGATATTGGAAATCCCTCCACCACAATTGTTGAAAACAATGATCAAGATCTCTCCATCGATGAGCACCTTGAAGATGTTTCCACCCCATCCGATGATCAACTCACCATACATCAAGAGCCACTTTTTAGTGATCTCTTTCAAGGAGTGTTAGAATTATTTGATCCCATTGAAATAATTTACAAACCATCAACCAATGATCATGTCGAAAATGTCCCTACATCACCTTATGAGTTAGAGGACATATCTCAAGAATTTATCCCAAAGCATGATGAAAATCTTTCACCAAGTTCTAGCATTGGTCCTTTCCAAAACATGTTGACACCCTTTGACCTCATGGTTACATATGTTGAAAGAATCCTCAACTCAACACTTGATCTAAGTCCACTCAAAGATCAAGAGGATATTGAGCCACTTCCCATTCCTAATGACGACATCCAAGAACCCTTTGTAAGCAATCCATCCTTTGAAACTGACCCATGCCAGGAACTTGATCTGAAGCATGTTGAAAGCAATTCCAAAATTAATCAAGATAAAAAAGTTCATATCTCCACGATACTACAATGATCTAATGGATATTCTCCTATCCATACAAGATGATCATATCCACATAGCACATATTCCTCCACCTACCCATGAGATGCTTTCTTTGGATGGACGCATAGATGATCTTCCTTCAGAAAATGATTCCTTTACTCTTGACATTATTACACAAAAAGAGAAGGTTATCAATTCCTACAGTCAAACAAAGTTTTCAACAACAGTATCAAATATATCCCAAATTCAAACTGAGGACATCATGAATAAAGATATACAGTATTAATATTATCCACTCAAGGAAACAAGCAAGACAAAATAGTATATTCTGAAGTCAGCAGAGCATCCAATCGAAATAACATCATCTGCAGTGGTCATTTGTCACAGCATGTTTACTAAACAAGACATCCCAAAACAAGTAGAATCAAGGAACGAAGGTGCTACTACCACTATGCTGGGGGCAACTTTATCTAGTGCAAATGTCAACATAGGGAGCACAAAGAGTCCTTATGATGAAACTAGTGTCAATACTACAACTAGCCATGTCATGAATCTTCATCCACCTATTATCCCATCCATGAATTGGGACCAACATCAAAAGAAAGATTTGAATCAAAGCAAAAAGGACGTTATCAAAGCAAAAGAAGCTAAGAAGCATATCAGACAAATCAAATACACATGGATACCAAAGAATACAAGGAAATATTATCCCTATCAAACTCCATTAGTCAAAGAAACTATAGGGAAAAATAAAAGAGGGAAAAGTATCCATCAAGTATGTCCACAAAAGAAAAAGCATGCTTTTCAAGCGACGTACAAGGTATATCAAGCAGTTGGTCCTAATTCCATGCAAAATTTTGTATCCACCCATCATTGCTCATCTTCCCAAGTTTGGAGAGTGAAAGATTCCAAGCTATCAACCAATCCATCTCCTATCCCTAAATACACTCCATCCACTCCTCCATGCATGATATCCAATTCTCACATTGACCATGTATTGGCAACGACCCTTCATCATAAGGATTCAGAAGGAACACTATCACGATGTGCGCACCAAGACAAAGTTAACTCTGGTATCGATGAAGCAGATCAAGAATCTCAAAATTTGTATTCAAGTGCACGTATCTTAGCAAAGTAGCTTCTTGAAGCAGGCTATCGATGCAACTTCATGGCAAAAGAATCTACATCGACACCACCAGGTGGTTCAACATGAGCTTAAAATCTTTAAGAGAAACTTAAAAACTAAAAAATATGAAAATCCAAAGAAAAATTCAAAAAAGGATTGAAAATAATAAAGATAAAAATCATCCTCCAGCGAAAACCACTAGGGTGGCGCTTTGGATAGGTACCATGATGAAAACCTAGCAAACAAGCATCATGTGTAGAATCAAGCATCATGTGTAGAATCTAGTTCAGATGAAAGCATCTTATCCCATCCATAATAAATCTAGCATCCCATCCATCTCAACCATAATAAATCCATGCATCCATGAACCATTTAACCAATCCATTTCGTCCATTTACATCCATAGTCCAAGTTATCTTGATCTTGATGAAAGTTTGGGGCACACTTTACACTTGCTTATGGTAAACATCTTGACATGGGTTGTTTTCATCCAATGATATCTGAGCCATGAAGCATTATCCAATGAGCATTATTTATCTAAACACCTTATCTTATCGCAAGATAATCCTTGGCATCCTTTGCATGCTTGCCATATCCATCAATCTATACACTTATCCAAGCATCCATCCATGACATTCCATACATTGCTAGACACTGGGGGCAGATATTTAGATTCACTTCAGGAATAGATCTTGATCTATATCCTCCACCTTATGTGGTGATTTGAACATTTGGAAAACGTGAAACCAAATTGGTCAAAGCATTTGTGAGCCAAAATCCCAAAATCACTAGCCCATGGCATATTTTGAGGAACAAACATTCCTTATCAAGCTTCATCTTTCATCAAACATTAATCCAAAAAATCACTATCAGTCACATTTAATTTGCACGTCAAACGTCACATCAAATCATTAAAAAATATTTTGTTCCAAATCAAGCTTCATCAATCCTTATCGATCAAATCCAATCAATCCATCATCTTGGGATATCCATCCTAATCCTTGTGTTGCTTAACACTATCCCTGCATTGTTGTGTATCCTCAACAATGTTATCATCATTAATCCCTCGTCATCTTGGGATATCCATCTTAATCCTCGTGTTGCTTAACACTATCCTTGCATTGTTGTGCATCCTCAACAATGTTATCATCATCAATCCATCGATATGATCAATCAACCTTAGCTTGATTTTAAACAAAATCCCAAACAGAACACTGATATCATAGCCATATCCAAATCATCAAAATCATGCAAAAAATCCAAAAACATCCAAAACACATCAAAATCCAAAAAAAATCAAAAACATCAAAATCCAAAAACATTCATAAAATCTCACAAAACCCAAAAATAATCCAAAACATATCAAAATCCAAAAAACATTCATAGAATAGAAAACATCAAAAACATGGAATCTGAACTACGTCGTCTCTGAGCTGAAACGTAGGCAAGGCTAATATTTGATCAGTCCCTGAGACACAAAAACACAAAAACATTCGTAAAAGATATCAAAATCCAAAAACATTTGAAAAAATAATTAAAAAAAACATTTGAAAAGTCCAAAAAACCCAAAAACAGCCTCAAAACATTTCAATACTCCAAAAACATCCAAATATTTGAAAAAATTCATTTGTCTCATCTCGCTTTCACTCGAAATAATCAATCATCCATAATAAATTGATTTTCACCTTCATCCTTTGGCAACACAAACAAAAACAAGCACAACAATCAACAAAAACAAACTTCAAACACAAAATCAAAATCAGAACAACAAACCGTTAAACACAAAATCAAACTTTTTGACCATTTTCAAACATGTCAATTGACTTTATATCAAAATCCTATCAAACAACTTATCAAATCATCATCATCCTATACAATGCATGTCCTAGGATATATCATTCCAACAATGGGCATCATTTTGGATATCACTTGGATTCTTATCCTATCAAAACACATCCCTTTGGCTCAAGGTATGAAGAACATTGGCTTGTTTGCGTACTTGATCTTTTCTTTTGATTTATCTTATTGCGCTCATTCCAAGGACCTATCGATCATATCCGAATGAAGGATTTAGAGAGATAGGAATGGGGCAATGATCATTATCTTTTGCTTGTTGTGCTTGTTGGACTTTCTTGTAAAAGAACTTGGTGAATACTTGCTTTGTTAGGTAAGTCCTAGCAAGGTTTTTGTATGTCAAGTGTGAACAAGAATAATCCTATCTGTTTGTCGAGTCAAATTCCATTGCACTAGGTACAATGCCATCCTAGTTCTTTATACCTTGATGCATCGTATCTATGTGTATTGTCAAACATAAGGTAAGTGACCCTTTTAAAATACCAATCCTTGATAAGAAAATCATCCATCTATCATCATCATTTCTCATCATCATCTATCATAATGTTGGCTTGTTAGATCCTCTTGTCATCATCTAATTTCTTCTTTTCCGCACTAACATCACGTCATGAATAGTTAATCATCATCACTAGTGCATCCATCCTGCATCCACAAAATCAGCAGCAGTCGGCATATCATCTCACATACATAATAATCATCATCATATAGATTTGTTAGTCTAAACATCTCATAAAATCATATATTTGCATAAAACATCCATTGCATAATCATAGCACATCACATCATCCATCTCATCCATCTCACATACATTGCATTATCATTTTAAGTTGTTTAGGATAATATAGATTGGTTATTCCAAGCATCTTAAAATCATCTCATTTGCATCATCATCAGGACCATCCATTTTGAACCTCTTTATTGTGAGATCGACCCTCAAATTGAATCTTTTTGCTCGATCTCTTGAGGGGGCAATGTACCAGTGTACTTCTTTCTGCTGGGGCATTCAAAAAAATAATTTGTTTTTTAAATTTTGATCGTGGCAAGTTTATTATTTGAACCAACGCAACAAGTACATTGCTTCAAAGAGGGGCAAAATGTAGACACGTGAAATAAGCATTGTGCACTTAATTATCATCGCATTCATCCACACATTAAATAAATCAAATTCACATTCATCCATTCATCACGTAAATCAAGTTCATTAAATTCTCCTAAGGTCATCAATTTAAATTAAATAAATTAACTTTATTTAATTTAAGCCTATCATCATCCTTTTAATTAAATAAATCAAACCTTTATTTAATTAAATCTCAAATCACCTTTCATCTCCCTTTGATTTAATTTAAATCCCTAAATCTAATTCAAATGGGTCAAAACCCCTAATCACCATCCTAAGTTAATCTAATCCTAATTAACCTAATCTAATCACCCATCACATCCTCTAGCTTTTCCCACTTGCACAAATAAATCAATTTGTTGATTTATTAATTCATCATTTTCCATCAACATGGAATCTTTGAGGAATATTCCCTTAAATTTGAATTCAAAAACTAGTTGACATGTACATCCAACAAAGCATTTAATAGGCCCTACATGTCTCTTGCACAAGGTCAAACTCAACATTTAACTCTCAAATTCAAAGTTGAATCTCCCCCTCTTTGGCACATTGACCAAAATGTGCTCATTCCTCAACCTATCACAAGTTGACAAGTGGCTTCATCTCATTGGTCAAATATTTATCCCACATTGCTCTCTTTTGAACACTCTTTCAACTTGAGAGTCTATAAATGGAAGCTTCATTTTTCAAAAAATCCTCCACAATCTCATGCAAAGTCACTCTCTTCAATTGAGAACTGATTTTGTCCACCTCATATCATCTTCAAAACAGTTCCGTATCAACATATCATGGAGTTTAGCAAGGATTGGGAAATGGATTCTTTCCATAGAAGCACCAATCCAATATGAGATATGATTTACTTCATGTTTTTTTATAGATGCTTTAGTTATTTTGTTACTGTATTGCATTTTAAAAGCATGTTAGACTATCTCATATGGATGTTAAAATTTTTCTTTGTTTTAACAACTAACCATTCTAATGTGTGTGCTAGATTATAAGCCATTTGCAGATTTCGACATCCACAGAAGTAAAACTTGAAATGTAGAGTATTGGGATAGCACAAACAGAAACAAATTTCAAGAATATTTGAGAAGGGCGAAATAGTTTACACCTAGTTCAAAACCTAGGTTTTGTAGTCTGAAGCGGGACACACTTTCCCAAGGGTGAATGGGTCCCTAGAGCCTTAAATTCCAAAACCTCAAACTTGATGATTCTAGAGTCCTTTATTTGTACTTTGTTCCTGTACCTATAAATCTTGGCTTCTGGATCCAAAACTTTAGTAAATATGCAAAATAAAATGTTATTTTAGGTGTATAGGGACTTACCTCGATCAAAACCCAAGTTTGGAAATTATTAAACCTTGATGAAATGTTGTAAATATGATAAATGGCAGTGTGTGCAAGCCCTAACCTTAAGTGCATCTAAGGTTGTTATGAGGTACTATGCAAAGAAACCCTACTCAAGGGCATTAGACCATGATTCTTATATGACAATGATAAATGATAAAAATCCAATTGGGAAGAAGTCCATACACCCCAATAAATCTAAAATATGATAATACCTTGCTTTAGGTAGCTTGATAGAATGAAGCTTAAAGATGGGATCACTAGAAAACAAGTCATTAGGTTAAGGAAAATGGCCAAATGCATCTCCCAAACCTAGAATCCATCATGATCCACGATAAGCATCAACCTTCAATCATGGATAATTCTTGATCAAATATTTGACAAAATGAGCTTGAAGACCCGCAAATAAAACAAAATGCTAATCCAAGACTTCAACTTTGCTAGCTTGAATTATTTTGAATCTCCTCTTAATCTCCTAGTATCTTGTTTGTCTCCTTCTCTAACTCATCTACTTTGAAAATGAATAAAAGACTAGGATTTATAGGCTTCTTCTCTTATTTCCCAAATATTACATCTCAATAGCTAACATTTAAAACTTGAATCTAGGACTTTAAAATACTGCCAAAAACATATTAAAATTTTGATTTTAGATCTTGGCCTAAAAATCTAGGATCAATGTGTTTTGGGGCCAATTCATTTGTTCAATGCATGTTGCAATGTTGGAAAATGATAAAAATGGGCCTTGGGATGCATAATAAAGGGATTTAAGGGCCTATTTAGGAAGGGTAAAAATGCATAAATATAAGGTCACCAAAATAGGTTCAAATTAAGTGTGACACTAAGTTTACCTTGTTTTCCTACCATCAAATATCCTTCCTTGGTCCTCTCTCATGTATTTACCTTGCTTAAGTCTCAACTAGTTTAATATCATGTTGCTCTCTTCACTCTCCTCAAAACCACCCAATATATTAACTTCTTCCTTTTCCTTATTTATATTATCATGTGTCTATTGAAATTTAATATGGTACTATTACTATTATGTTATTGTATGCTTTTCAAAGTCTTCTTTGTTGGAAATATTATGATATTGGTCTCCATTTTAGTTCAATTTATCATTGTTATTAAAGTTTTATATTTATATTATTGATGATCCCACAATAGTGGGTAACACTTTTTGGCCAAAATTGACATTGAACTGAACTTTATAAACTAAATCTTCATTTTTAGACACCTAGAGCTGCTAAACCATAAGGAAATTGAAGATGATGCAAACTAGTAATTTGTGAAATTTTTAAATTGCATTTTTTTCCATCTCCGTCAATAACTAGTTTATAACAGTAAACACCATTTTTAAAGAGTGAGGTTTTTTTTTTATCGGTAAGCAAGAGATTTTATATTGATATGATAAAAAGATACATTGATTGAGCCCAGCCTAGGCAGCCTAAAAATACCCCATACAACACAAGACACACCAAAACTAACTCAGAAGACACCCCTTCAATGGACTACCAGACACTCAACATTTACAGACCTTATACCAAAATTCCAATTAATACAATGAAAATGTCGAACATCGGCTTAGCTTGAAGACCCAACATATTATACTTTGTTTCAAAAAATAAAAGAAAAAGGAGATAAAGCACCCAACACCTACCCCTGTTTACCAAACATTCTACTAAGCGAAATCACTAAATTCCCTCTTCCAGGCTGAATCTTCAACTTGAACTAGACGAAATTTCTTCTTCAAGAAGTCTACCCTTGCAACAACCAATCTCCTATGCTCGATGATTTCAAACCCATTCACATCCAATAGAAAGGGAAAGTAATTGACCAATGCCTCTGGGTCATTGAGAAGATGTAGATCCCTCAGACGAGGTATACCCTTCCCCAAACGAGCTGTAGCTAGAGCCCTGTCTAACCCAACCAACATGTCCTTGCAGAACAACCGCCTCATGATAACCCTTGCATCTTCTTTGGAGACCCCAATGTCCAACAAAACTGCCAACACCTGAGAGGAAATTTCCAAATCCAGTCAGTACCCTTCAGCTTCCTCCATGAAACCTTTCCCCATAATATATTTGATGGCCGCGAAGGTCAAATAATTGGGATGGCGAATGAGGCATTGCAAACAAAGAGTGGATATCTTTCCTTCAAATGCTACATGCCTCTTTGAACTCTTGAGCTGCACCGGAGTGTCCATGTCGCTAGTCTCTAATTCCTTAGTAGAAACCAACAATATGAACCGGCTCATTGTTTGCTGAAAATGCAGATTTGGACCAAAGGCTAAGCCGTCGACTGATTAAATGAGTGAACAGTCATGCTAGGAAATAATGCCCGTAGTAGCTAGCGATCATCCTCAAAAGGACATCTCACACTTCACAAAGCCAACTGGTGATGATTTTAACAACGTCTAGAGAGTTCCCAAAAAAAGTCATGCAAGTTGTGAGTCCAATGTCGCCACCTCACCTTATACCTTGCCACCCAGCCACACTAATGTGTCTGCCACATCCACCCTCTGTGGTGAAGTAGCACCCGCCCATCCCCCCACTTTAAAGAGTGAGATTTACTTTATATAACACATAATTTTTTTTTATGAAGGATAAAATCCTAAATTTTTCATATTTAGATTTGTAACTACAATATCTAGATCCTTCATTTGGTTTCAGAGTGTTTTATAAAACATTATTTTCTTATTTAATTTTTGAATTAAAACCAATTACAATTTAGACATATGTTTACTATATAACACAACTTTTTTTGTATGTATCGAAATTGATTTTTTTGTTGGATAAAGGACATCAATACCAAGAGCATAGATATTTGTCAATTTTTTTTGGTAATCTACTTTTTTTCCACATGTGTAGAATAGAGAGCTTAATTTTCGATGAATAACCTACAATCATAAGAAATAAAAAATAAATATAATAATTAAACTAAATATATTTAAAATTATACTTTTTGGGAAGATTTCAATATGGACTACATACAAAACATAAATTTTAAATTCATTTGATCCCCCAAAAGGTAAATCAAAAGTGGTTTTTTATTAGCATTTTGATAGGTGTAGAGGATACTCCATTATAGGTATGGTATAAACTAAGGGGGTTTAATCTAATAGGGTTTTATCAAACCCTCTATAATTACAATCCTTTAAATGGAACCTTTTAAGACTTAAATCATTATATTTTCAAAAAATATATGATTTGAACAAAAATCAGGATGTCCCAAAATGTGTAACCCATTATTGTGGTAGCATCCTTATATTATGATTATATTATTGAAAAGTGAAATAAATATAGATGAATGTAAAGGATAAATGAGTAGCTCTTTGAATAAAAAATAATAATTAAGTCAATGCTACAATAGAATCTATGCACACCAAGATCAGTAAATGTTGTTGATAGGAAAATATATGGATAAAAATTAGAATATTCTTTTCTACCCTCTTTAGGGTCAATTTTGGTAACCTATCTAATTCACAACCATGAGCTTATTTTGTATCATCAAATCGAAAAAATAATAATGTTTGAATTCTACCCTCTACTTAATTATCTAAAATTGGACTATTTGGAAAGGAATATATGGCTTGAATGAAACAATAGGATTTTTAGCAACAATTTTTAGATTTAAATTTTTTCTTCAATAAATTGGAAATGAATATATCTAAAGTAGTGATGTTAGATGTCTTGAATAAATACAATCCATATAAATCATTCTCAAGATGGGATGGTGAAATTTTAAAGCTTTGGCCTCTCCTCAAGGTTGCAAATCAGGGTGCATATCCTATTGTTCAAAAATTCAACAGAACCATAATCAAATGGTGAGCATATAATGGAAATCTAGGCATTTAAGGATTAGGTTGTGTAATCCATAATGATAAAAGAGAATTATTAAAAACATTGTCTTTAAAGTTACCTATGGGTACTAATAACATAACAAAGGCTCATGGTCTATTACCAAGTGTTAAGTTGGCACACAATATGTAGCTCAAAAACATCCTCATTGAAGGTGATTCATTATTTATATAGTATGCAACTCAAAAAATATTCTTATATCTAAATCTCTTGATTTGATAGATCCCAATGATTAACTAATCTATCTTGAAGGTGTTATTGATAAATCAAGGAAAGGAAGCCATATTTATTTGTACAATTAACCAAGATTTAGTTGTGTATATGAGAGAGGCAAAGGCCATTGTCATTTATTGGATGATCACGTGATAAATTGATTATCAACGACTATGAGTACACTCGTCATGGCATTTCACTATGCAAGTTTTAACATTGCCTAGTAGTGCATTTTAAGGGTTGAGAAATCGAATAAAATTATGCACATGTCTACTAGAAGTGTCATGTGTGGTGGTATAGATACTCGCATAAGGTTAGTGAGCACCCGAAGGAAGATGGATTTCCTTGGAGAGATATTGAAGCTTCAGTTCAAGTGAATGATGGTGGAAGCAGATTTCATGTTAATTGGTGTGATTAGACTCATTTTGGGTTGGGTGTTTTTATAATTCGGTGAGCAATACATAGTGGATTCAGATATATCCTCATGGTTTTTGGCAGCTCTTCTTGACCTACAAATATTGAAGGTGGATGTGGTGGAAATGGCTCAGATGTTATTCATACCAAAAATATTGGGTGAACTAGAGGAGACCTGTTGGAAGCTGCCTCTCTTGGTCTTGGCATTCCTAGGCCTTGTGACCTAGAGCTTCTTTAGATATTCCAGGTGAGGTGGTAACATTTTACCCTTTTATCCTAGATATCAAAGGCATGACTTCATTTAGGCAAATGGAGTGGGTTGAGGTGGGAGTAATCTTCCTAAATAAAATGCTATATCTTCAGCCAATCCAAGACCTTGAGTGAGTAGGAAACTTTATCAACTACATGAGAGAATTTGGTGATGAATAGTGCATCTTTACTATAAGGTCTACATTTTGTTTTTGTTGTCTATAAAGTGTTGAATGTCTTTCCCTAGATGGAAATTTAGTTGATTGTTGATTTTTGGAGTCTTTTGGGGTGTTGGGTACTTGGATAATGGAATGGTTGAATTTTCAAATCCATTTTTAAGGTTTGGTGTTCATTTTGGTACACTGGTTTTGTGTAGTTGTTTCTAATTATATGGTTGGGGGTTGCTATTTTTTGACGTAATTTTGATGTAGCCATTGAAGGGTTTGGGTTACATTAAAAGGTTTTTGTTTGGGTTTAAGTATAAAATTCCTGATTTGAGGGATGATCATATTCCCCTCCTTTATTTGTATTGGAATTTATAAGAATGTAATTTGGCTTCTATATTAATATAAATTAGACTATTTGAATTCTCACTAAAAATGGGTTTATCAAATTTATAGTTTCTAATTTAATTAAATCACTTTTTTATATGTCAAACTATGTAATGATGCCGCAACAACAATTTTAACAAAATCCAAATGTAGCCAATGTATTCTCCAATATAGCATTTCAACACGTGGCATTTCAAAATTAGAATCTTGCTTCTTATTTTTCTTCTCTTCTTTATAGTCATTTTGGAAGTGTCTGGGTTTGCTACAGTTCTAGCATATTGCCTTGGACTTACCAGGAGATTTTGATCTCCCCTTGTTTTTGGACTTGGAACGACCACATTGCTTCTCATCTTTGCCTTGTTATTTTGGTCTTCCTCGAACACTCAGAGCCTCTTTGGCACTCAAAGAGACCTTCCTTCTCATCTCTTTGAAGAGTAGAGAACCAACAACATCCTCCATCTTCAAGATGAAAGAAGTGATCCCAATGACCATGACTAAGCTATCCCATGAGTCTGGCAGTGAACACAACAAAGTTTGGCACCTTTCCTCTTCGTCCATCTTAACCCCAACTGAGGTCAACTAAGTTACCAACAAATTGAATGTTTCCAAATGCTCAGAAATTCATCCACCTTCTTCCATTATCAAGGAATACTTCTTCCTCAAAAAAAATATTATTTACTAGAGATCTGGCTTGGTATATCTCACCCAACTTCTTGGACAAAGATTCTTCAAAGTTGGCTCTTCATGGACTTTTATCAGGATTGAATCTGCAAGACATAGTCTAATGAGACCTTTAGCTTTTATATCCATTACATCATATTTTGAAGGAAAAGATGGATTTGTAGGCCTTTGGATATTTTCATCCACTACATCCCATAGATCCCGATCAATAAACAAATCTTCCATCTTTAGCTGCCCCTTAATTTCCAAGAATATTAATTTTAGACTCATAAATCAATATACCTTTAATAAAATGAATGTTTATTGGTTTAGAGCACTACATTAAAAATTTGAAAATGGATCATTATCTAGGTATTTAAATTTTCAATGTTACTTTTGGAAGTGGCATGGACTCTATCATGTATTTACCAACTCTTCTAAATACCTCATATGTACATGGAAACATAGCTATAAATGATCATATTTACCTATATAGATAGTTTTCATGTCACCAACCAAACTTGTTTGAGCCACCACTTACCTTATTAAGATATACGAGCCACCACTTACTTGATTCTTTGAAAACCTTACAAGAGAAATGACTTGAAGAAACCTTTAGAGCCATGGCTTGAGCTAATGGGTTTATTTTAATGCTTTTATATATACTTCTTATGCTTTAACACAAAAAGAAAACATACACACCACTTTTAGGGATTTTTTTCTATTTCAACTAGAAAATGAACTTGTATTTATAAAGTAGCTTCTCAAGAACATTTGAACTATTTTCCAAGTAGAAAACCTGAAGCACGCCAAATACACCACCTTACACCATGTGACACTTTCCCTTTTAATGTCATGTATTTGGACCCCCTAAACATAGATCACATATTGATCCTCGAGACCAATACAAATTAGTTTGGCACTATCACATGTCCCCTATATTCCTTTTATATCACTCCATTAAACCACAAAAATATGTGAGAATGAATACAAATAATTTATCCTTTTCTTCTTCAATTATTTCAGTAACAATTGGACATATAGACCATTCACAACATCACTATACAACACATGAAATGTGTGTGACATTTCATTGAATGGGTAATCTATCTTTGTCCCCATTACCATACAAAATTTTCATCATTCGCTCCTAAACCTACCATCTATTTTATATTTAACATCATGACCCTAAATACATCGATGTGGCCAATTAAAAACCCTTAAGTTCTAATTTTAACCATGAGGAATGGATAAATAATTACAAATGATTTAGCAATTCAAATTTCAATACTACTAGTGAAAAGATAAAATTTATCTTATCATAACATTGTTATGGATACTTGAAGTATTTGCAAAAACTTTACTTTGTAGACTAGTTTCTCAACTAATTATGTCTCCTTATGATATATGGTCACCTTTCATTCACTTGCAAAGTCATTACAAACTATACACATATGCCATAACAACCAAGCCCATGTAACATGTTGCAAATAAAATGAATCACGATAAACACTACAGATATATGGCCAAGGATGAGATGTACTAGGTGAAGTTGCATTCCTTTGACAATGTTATTACAATATTTTAATAATATTTTCACATATCATCCATGTTATTTCCTTTATAATATAATGCAACCAATACACCCCATCCCACCAAAAAAACCTATGAGCCACATGTGAAAGTACAATTATCTCCTTAATGAAGTGAACCCATGTAGGAGCCCATGTGCTTGCTCTTAGATTAAAGAATGCTTGATGCCTAAGCACTAGACCAATAGAAAGTTCCATTAGATATATGAAGCCAACTAAATAAATAGAGAAGGTAAAGACAAGTTTATTACTTCTTCTATTTGGTTGCAAGGTATAAAGAAAACTTATACTTATCATTTGAGTTATAATTAATTTGTGATAAAAAAACAACATTAAAACACAACAAAAATATAGAAACACAATATAAACTTGGGCAATTTAAAAAGGTTCAAACAATGCTCAATTATGAAATCAAGATGAAGAGAATAGCATGGAAACCAAGAGCATCATAAAAATAATATAAATTCATGACATAAGACATCAATAAGATCTTCTAAAACATGTATACATAGGCATAATATAAACCCCCTAATTTTATATTTCTTAGATCAATTATTGCTAGAGGGCTATTAAATGTAACGAATAGTTGGAAAAAAGGGTAAGTTAGTATGTGTGTAAATAGGTTGCTATTTACTTTAAGCACAAAAGTCAATATATAGAATTTCGTTGAAAGGTATAAGTTTCTTTGTAAGTCCTTATGTTGGTAGGTTGAAGCTTGCCATTTCTAGTACCTTAAGTACTAAAAGGCTAGTGAGTGGTATTGGATAATTTGATTCCCTTATTAATGAGGGGTAGTATGTACATGAAAAGGTTATGAAAATGGATTTTCTAGAGCCTCAAATTATTATAGAACAATAAGCTAAGTGCTAACAAAATCTATCAAGTACAAGGGTATCACAAGAGATCAAGCATTGCCAATTTGAGAAATGGGAAGAGTGCATTTTTAGGCCTAAAAAATTAAAAGACATTAGAAAATACCTTCAAATAAACTTGGTTGACCTTCAATTGGAGGTACCTTTATTTGAAGTTGGTTGGTATGGAAGCATGTAAACCTTTGAATTAAAGTCCTATTTTGAAGGTTTTTAATAATGTTAGCCTCCCAAGACTTGTTTTTATGAAATGTTACTTTATGCTTCCACTCAAATGTATTTAGAGATGATTAAAAAAAATCTTAAATTGAATTCTTAAAAATGTGTATTATTAAACTCACCCTCAAGATCAAAAATCAAAACACTAATATTGATAACAATCCTATCACCTTAATAAAATCATAAGCCAATTCATTTTTCCTTACATTAAACTATTGATTCAATCCATTAGTTGGATAGAGTAAACTGACTTTATTATATTAGATTCATTTTAAATAACCTCATTCTAGCTTGTGAAACTAGATAAAGGGACAAAAAACTACACAAGCTATTCTCAGGTAATGAAACTTTATTCCAGTAAGGCCTACGATCATATTCACGAGACTTTCAAAATTTTCACTAGCTTGGATTTGGACTTTGCATGGTCTACTATATCCAAATATTGCTCTCTAATGCCAACGCTGGCCTTGCTAAAATCTATCACTTACAATTCTTTTTTCACAATGCTCCATCCATCACATGTTCAATATGTATAAAAACTTATGGAAATAAAAAGACAAACAACTATGACCAGTATAGACTATTAAATAGATGACAACACTAAGGCGTTTTAGGAAAAGCAATCAAAATCAAGTATATTTTTCATAATTTAGTTTGAAGGAAAATACTTACCAGGAAGCCGTCACAAGTTGAAACTCTTCTCGACTCAGGCGCCTTGGTGGCGTAAGCTACAACAATCACAAATAACAACATTGTAATGAATAAACATAATAAGTAGCCAAAGAAAAAGTTGAACAAAGTTGAGTCTGGAATCGTGTCTACTTCTACTATGCTCATATTTTATCCACAGATACAAATAAAGCTGTGCACAATTATAAGGAATGTAACAGCAAAAACTAGCTGTAGAGCACAAAAAAACTACAGAACTAGCACTAAGATTAAGGCCTGCAACTTAATTACATCAAAACTGAAGTAAAATTGTACATTAAGAGAAAATAATCAGCTGAAAACGCACATAGAGAGGCTGGTTACAAAGTATTACAAAGGAGAAATATATTCTAAAAGTGGTGTACTTTAATTATAATTAGAGTTTAAATGTAAATAATTGCAATGTTATGTTTTATAATAAATTATGACTCTCCTTTGAAAAATTATATAATTTTAAAAATTTCCTTATTTTATTAAAAATATATAAAAAAATCTAATAAATTTAGAGAAATAAATAATTAAGAGGCAATCAACTGTAGGGAAAAGGTTGAATTTTTTTTTCAAACTGTAATGGTTTTATTCATGCAGGTCATCACTGCTAATGTAAATAATGGCATCTGGTAAATTCATTTTAATATTTTCTGTTGGTGAATTTTGCTTGACGATGAATTTTTCATGGCGGTGAATTGCTGGCAGTGAATTTTCCTTCAGTGAATTGTTGGCAATGAATTTTCCTAGAGCCGTAAATAATGTGTTGGACCACAAAAGATATTTTTTTTGCTTCACATATACCATAACCCTAGCTAAGTGTAAATTAACATTCATTTTAATCTTAGTTGGCTTTGTTGAATGCACAGGTTTAATTACAATGGAAAAAGGGTAGCAATAATTTGGAAAAACCAAAAACTTTTAAATCTAAATTTTATGATGAATATGATATTTTTGATGTTGAATTATGTAAAAATATAATATGTTAGTTTATTGAAGCTTCATAAAAGTTCAAAAGGTAGATGAAATGATATTCATATATCATCATGTTGTAGATCTCTTCCCCAATTTTCCAATGATATATTATAATAGTAAATTGAACATCCGAATCAAAATTTATGGCTCTAGGAAGCTATGCTATCAAAATTTGAATTCCAAAAGAAATATCTTTCTAGGAAGAGAAAAAGATGGGGGAGCTCAAAACAAAAACTAGAATTACACTTTCCAAAACATTCTAAGGCAGTTATTAGCTCCATTTCTACAAATTGTCGCTAGGAATTGTAGAGTTTTCTGAGAGAAATGATTTTATTTATAGTGAGTCAAGTCCATGTGGTTGTAGCATTATAATTGTTGAATTTGTAATTCTATTTTCTAGAAGAAATTGAAAGTAGGTTGTTTTCCTTATTGCATTTTCTGAGAATATATGTTGTGTTATGTGTGGGTTTTGGGTAGAGTAGTCCTTTATAAAAAAAAAAAAAAAAAAATACATTTTGATTTCAAAAACCTTAAACATTTTAATAGATCACCATAAAATTAATTTGCAAATGAATTTAAATAAATGTATGAATATTTTATAACTATATTGTTATATTCTTAAATCACAACAATAGCACCATTCTTTCAATTAATATTATTAATTATAAAAATATATTTTTATTAATAGATATTGATGGCCACATCTAACAAACAAAGAAACTATGCACTAAACATTCATAGCCATTAATTGTTAGCTATATAAACCTTAGTAAGACTAAGAATTAGTTAATCCTAAAAACCCTTCTAATACCAAGATTTTTAAAATACTTTTTTTACATAAGCATAATTGAAAAAAATTAATTGATCCTAAAAACCCTTTTAATACAAAAGTTTTTAAATATATTTTATTAACATAAACATGACTGAAAAAATAAATCCTAAAAGGATTTTTAGGACCAAATCTTTTAAATAAATTTTATTGCCATAAAGCATGGTTGGTAAAAGAAAAACTTAGAAATTAGTTGATCATGCTTATCTATTGTAGAAATGAGATATTATTAGAAACCATATACATATTAAAGCAAAGATGATAGGGTTAATTCCCATCTTCAGCTTTTGGAGATAACATGGTGATACTAAGGAATCGAGAATTGGATCTAGGGTTTGGAAAAATATTTGGAGCGTGTGTGTGGAGGAGGCCTGGCCCTCCTCCACGAAGGATCCTGAGTGGCGGTGTTGGTTGTGGGCCTTGTGGGATCATAAATATGGCTTCCATGCACCCCATTTGCTACCACTCATGCGAAGTGGGTTCTTGGTTTGAAGTATGATGAATGGGGATAAGGATCCCCTAGACGATGGAGTTGAAAAGCATAACTCCAACGGGAATAATAAATCCAAGTCTTTTTGCGACATTGTGGCCAGTGAAGTGGAGTCATTCCTTGTTGGTGTGGGCTTCTTAGTGCAAGAAGGTGGGAGTAGTGAAGATGGGGGTCTTGGAAGAGATAAGTGCCCTCCAGGCTCCCATAAACTTGATGTCTTGATTCCAAATGATAAACTATTAGAGGCTCTATGCGATCATGATTCTAAATCAAAAAACACTGCAATTTTTTTGGTGGTTGTGGATATAAACAAGGTCCCGACTCGCAAGTACATGGATGAATGGATGTCTAACACGTGGGGGAAAAAATTAGGGATTTCATTCTCTTACAGTTGAATGATTTAGAGGGGGTTTTATGTCATATTATTTAGAAACCATGAAATGCAGAAAAAAACCCTAAATAGGGAGTTCTAGAACATTGGAAATAATATATTTCAGGTAGTGTCATGGTCACCAGAGGCCCTAAACAATGAAGTTCTAGCCCTATCAAGCCCCAAGTGGCTGCTAATCAAGGATGTTCCTCCAAGGCTTTGGGAATTCATTCCCCTCCTGCTTGAACCATATGGAAAGGTTCTTAGGATGGACAATACCAATTCTACCCTACCTCATGCGGATGCTAGGGTCCTGGTCGCCACTCTACTGAGGGTGGATTTACTTGATTCCTTGCTTGTAAGGCTTGATAATGGGGATATTATGTGTGGGCTTGAAATTCTAGGGGTATTGAATGCCTATTATCTATGTAGGAGAGAAGGGAATATTTGGAGAAATTTTCCTTTAATTAGGAAAATATTCATCATTAAGAAATCTCAACTAAAAGGCAAAGAGAGAACAGGAGGGGGAGAAAGCTGGTCCACAAACCCTATCACCTCTAACATTGAGCCAAACGTTTTTGAAACCAATCAAGTTGCTAATACAGGTGACCCCTTGCATCCTATCAATGATGAAAGTAAAAACACCACCGACCCCTGGAAGTTGGGATGGGAGGGAAAGAAGTGGAAAACCTAATCATCAACAATCAAAGTATCAACAATGTGGTTGACATTTCAAGAGGCCTTTCTAAGCCTTGGTCTAGTTGTTAGAATTGGCTATGGCTACCAAGATCTATGGACCAAATGGAAAGCACAAAAAGAGAGAGAAAATATGACAAGAATAAACTATATTCAATGTCAATGATATGATATGATTATGATTGTTTACAATGAGAGAGACCCCCTGGTTATATAGCCAAGGTGAGAACATAGAAGGGCATAAGATTATGACAAGTGTCATAATCTTATGACATGAGACAACAATGAAAAGTTATCACTCCACTTAAGGTGGAGAGATAATCACATGATGTGTCCACAAAAGGTGGAAGTGATGAGGTAATGACATGTTAAGTCCACCAAAAGTGGAAAATCTCCAACAACCTCCTATGTGGTCCCTAAGTAAACTTAACTAAGGTGTAATTATGACCTAGGACAAGCTACAACACATTTAATTACACCAACACCCCCCCTTAAGTACAACTTAGGGAGAATGTACACAAATGAAAACAATGCAAGATGGGTCTCGGCTACTAGGCTATGTTAGGTACCCATGTACACACAATGTAATGCAATCTCTCACAGGTGGAGAAAAGGAGAAAACCTAGTGGGACAAAACTCCTCCCCAAAAGAGAGATGAAATACAAAAAGTGAAATACTCTCAATGAAGAATGAGATGGTAAAAACGCCATGTGAGGAAAAAGACCCCCCATAAGAGAGAAGTAGAAGAGAGACAAGGTAGCCCCCCCTCAATGTTGAGTCTCCTACAATGATGGTAGAAGCTCGAGATTGAATGCTGAAGATGATCCAATCTTGCTGAACAACGTTCCTCCCCTTAGGAAGAAACAAAACCATGGATGTATGTAGGATATCAAGAATATGAATGATGTATGATGATGTCTCTAAAGCATGCTCAAGTATCTCCATTTCAATGTCAAAAGCTGATACACTCCAAACATGCGTTCTAGACCACACTGCTAAAGAGGAAAATCCAACATCTAGTAGAGATGAATGTAGAGAACTATCCAAAGACAAGGATATCCCCTTTGAAGATAAAGAAGCCTCCACCAAATGTTGTCCAAAATTATCTACACTCATGCCAAACTGTGAAGAATGATCATGTAGAGAATGAACAAGAGGGTCAAAGTGTTCCCTCACAACAACTGAAGAAGGTGCATCTTCACCAAAGAGAAGATGAATGCTATCAATGGTGTCCTCCAAATCTGCAAGATGAGACTCCACAAACAAGTCTGAAATACCTGTCAAGAAGTCATCCAAAGTAGCCATATCTAGAAGACTATGTATGTCCTGTTGCATTGAATCACTAGGAGTCAAAACTGTAGCGACACAAGTATTATCAAGTACAACAGTAGACGAAGGAGATGAAATGCATGGTTCAAGGACTGGATCTGATGTGAGAATTCCCAAGTTCAAAAAACCAAATGTCTCCTCTAAACCATAGTTGTGATCAACAGTTGTAAGAACAAGGTCATCATCAGAAGCAAACTATGCAAAGGTGTACAACTGACATGAATGATCAACCACCCTAGTAGTAATGATCTCTCTACTCTCCAAATCTCGAATGATAACAAAATTAGGAGTGAACTCCACAGTTCTCCCATCTCCACCATGTGTAATCTGATATATGGAAAGTAGATTGTTCGTCAAATGAGGAACACACAAGACATCCTGAAAAGTGTTATCCCCAATGCTAATAGATCCCTTCCCTATTACACTCATGTATGTATTGTTTCCCATCAAGATAAGAGACATTGAACAAGGCTGAAATGAAGAGAAGATAGTTTGTGAAGATGCCATGTGATGTGATGCTCCTGAATCTAGAAGCCATCTCCCTGATCCTGGACCTGAATGAGCACAAAGAGCTTGACCTTTATGTCCTGATGTTTTTCCTTTGTCCTTTTTAGACTGTTTTGAAGTAGAAGGAGAAAAAGATTCAAACATTCTAGAAGGAAAATCAATGTGATTCTTTTTGAGAAAATTTTTCAACTCATCAATATCAGGACTTCTTATAACAATAATGTTCTTCATGTCCACCCTTCTTGCAATATGCACAAAAGGCCTCTCCTTCTTAGATGTTTCTCCTTTTGATGATGAGGATTCTAATTCTTTATGTGGCTTGTTATTTTTCTTCTTTTGCTTCTTATCAATATTGTCTGATTCTTTCTGTACCTTAGACTCATTTGCCACCAATTCTTGTGGCTTGGAAGACTTGATTAGACCCATGTTCATTAACTTAGGTTCCTCTTGGATTAGGAGATTTGCAAAGTCATCAAACTTAGGATCAACATATGATGCTCCCATAGAAAGTCGATGGGTATGAAAGCCAGAAACAAACACTGAATACGTAGGACCAAGCTTGGATAACACATTCAGAATCAATTGTAAATCCTCTTTTCCAATAGTGCATTCTTTCAATTGTGTTCTTAGTTGCTTGATTTTGGAGATGTAGTCTTGGATGTGGTCAAAACATTTAGGATCAAGATTCATCAAATCATTATCAATCTAATAGCCTCTAATCTTATCTGTTTTACCATATAATTTCTCAAAAGTATCCCATGCCTCTTTAGGTATATTACATGATTCAATATGAAATTGCAAGTCAAATGAGACTAATGGACATATGCATCCAAGTTTTTTCTCACAATCAATCTCCCACTTTTCAAATTCTTTAGCATTAGTAGGTTTTTGAATTATGTCCTTTAGATGACCTATTAGACCTTTCATCATGAGATAGTTTGATACTGATTTTCTCCATGTAGCATAATTATGTGGATTTAGGGGTTCAATTTGAGATCTCCCCATTGCAAGAATACAAACCAAGCAAAAGAATGCAAACAATCACTGCAAGATTACCCCACCCAAATCACTCAATCAAGAAACCCCCCAAGCAATATCTGATTTGGCACTTTATATTTAGTGCATTTACAGTTGCTAGATGCCAAAGACAACAAAGTAGACTTGATCTTAGTGCTTACAAATACAAAAATAGGCCATAGTACCAAGTGAAATTTTTGGTACAAAATGAGATCAATCTGATCATACCACTGAAAAGTACACAAAAAATCATGCACTTTCAAAAAAAAATGCACTAAGAAATGTTACCATAGGAGCAAGATATGAGCTCTCGAAGTTCCCAAAATGAGGATGAAACAACAACACCTGTGAGAATCTGCAATTTATGGAACAACTAGGCACCAGAACCAAAAACTGATTGCACCAGTGCATAGAGCACGGAAAATTATCCCAAATAAAAAAACATTGCTCGAAAAAAAGACTCAAAATGACTGAGTTATGGGCTTCCAAAGTTCGACTTAAAAAACCAAAATGCAAATGGTGAGTGGCAATTTTTTTTTCAAAACTCTTGACGCCTTGATGATGTCAGCAATCCATTAGATTAAATTTGATGGCCATTTAGTCATCACCGTTGCCATCGCTCCCCTGGTAGAATCTGCAAAGATGCTTCAGAATATTCTATTTTTTTGCCGGTATATGCTTGAGCCATCAGAATATACAGAGAATCTTTGATGATGGAATATTCTTTGGATCTTGGATTGGTCACTGATTTTTTTTATTTTAGCTGGATGGATTTCATCGGGTTTGACTTAAATAGACTGCCGCCTGAAATTAATTTGTTGTTGCCGAATATTTCATTTTACCGGCCAGAGAAAGAAAGTGGTCACTGGTATTTATAGAACCCACCAGCGAATGGAAGAGGGGACCCACGGGGGCCAGGCCGTAGGCCACGTGGCCACCGCCGGTGACATCGTACCTGCAGGTACTCTATAGGAGCAGTAGGTACCTACTGACGCAGGTACTGCAGATTTACTCCGTAGAAAAACTTTCGCCTTTTTTATTTTTGACTTTTAAAAAAAAAAACCTTTTACAATATGAAAAATAAAAAACTGCGAAAATTGTACAAAATACTTGAAAATAATTTTTCGCAGAAAATATTTAATTTTTTTTTTAAAAATCATACCAGCAATAATGACTACCTGGAGGGACGTACGACTCCCCTCAGCAAATTTTTTTGCCTCACTGGACAACTACTTTGAATTGGATGAATTGACAGTCGATCTTAGGGTTTTTGGCCCTTCTGGACGTGATGGTAGGGTTGGATTTGACCCAAAATGCTCCAAAAATGCATCTACCTTCTGGATCTAGCAACCACACTTCAACTTCAAACCCTCATAGATTTGGCCTCGTATGTCTGATTTGGACCAAAAAAAAGGAAAAATCGACTTTCTCGAACCTTCTAGACGCAATGGTGAGCTTAGATTTGCACCAGAAAGATCTGATTTGAACCTACAACAAAGAGCCACAAATGGAACCTCCTCAGATCTGGAATCTCTCTTCAGAATAAGACTCTCCAATGGCACCCAAACTGCTCTTATACCATGTTAGAATTGGCTATGGCTACCAAGATCTATGGACCAAATGGAAAGCACAAAAAGAGAGAAAATATGACAAGAATAAACTATATTCAATGTCAATTATATGATATGATTATGATTGTTTACAGTGAGAGAGACCCCCTAGTTATATAGCCAAGGTTAGAACATAAAAGGGCATAAAATTATGACAAGTGTCATAATCTTATGACATGAGACAACAATGAAAATATATCACTCCACTTAAGGTGGAGAGATAATCACATGATGTGTCCACAAAAGGTGGAAGTGATGAGGTAATGACATGTCAAGTCCACCAAAAGTGGAAAATCTCCAACAACCTCCTATGTGGTGCCTAAGTAAACTTAACTAAGGTTTAATTATGGCCTAGGACAAGGTACAACACATTTAATTACACCAACACTAGTAACTTGAAAGAAACCTCTTGGGGGAATGAGGAGCTCTTTGAATCATCATATCATGACTCTAACTATGAATTGAAAAGCTTATCTGAGGGTATGGAGATGGAAACCCAAGATGTAAGTCAAGATATTCTGGTAACCTTAAGAATGGATAACCCAATTCCTGGTTGTCATAAGGATCGTATTATAGATGATCAAATAATTTCCCCCAGAGAGGGCACCATTAACCACTCATATAGCCTAGGTTGTGGAGGTTTCAAGGATGACAGGTCATGCCCAGCTAAACCTGGAAATAAAGAGTGGAAAAATGCCCAGTAGTTGGCTCTGGAAAAGATAAGAAGCAACCCCAATAGAAAAGAAGGTAAATATCTTGCTCCTAGTGAGAAAACATACTATACTGGAAGCTTTAGAGTTACCAAAGAAGAGCCAAATCTAAAGAGTGCAGCAGAACTACCAAAGGCTAGGCATGACAAAGTTAAAGAACTTGTTAATGCTTTGGAAACCAACTTGATGCCCACTTGCAACCAGCCTATCATCATTGTTGGATTTGATACAAACCAAGTTTTGGCAAGTGATACCTTAAAAACTAGCCACCAAGGGGATTCTATGCAGTGCACCAATGGTGAAGTGTGTGGTCAATGTGGGGGTAAGGTTGATATCCTTAGAAGTGATGTAATTCAAACAATTAAGGATAGCAATGGGGTTGTTTTAGTTGAACATCCTGTCACCACTGAATCTTCAAGGGTTCAAGGAGAGCAGACCTCCAAGGGAGTCTCTAAGGGGGTGGGGGATTCTAAGGCTCCTCACAAATCAGGGGGAAGACCAAAGAAGGGGGCTGAAAACCTAATTCTTAAAGGGAAAGGGAATCTCAAAGTGTTGGCCAAGCATAAAAGAAAAAAATTAGGGCCTTCTTTGCAAGTCCAACACCTAAAAGAATAGAAGGTGATCAAAAGGTGCCCAAATGTTTTGAAATATTTAAACCAGATAAAGAGCCTTCCCTAAAGCACTAAACTAATGGCCCTCAACTACATTTCATGGAATGTAAGGGGACTCAAGTCTCCAGACAGAAAGCAAATTGTTAGAAGATTCCTGAATGGCTGCAAGGATAAAGATGTGGTCTTGTTGTAGGAAATCAAAGCAACCAGTTTCATGTTGGAAACCAATCTTAATTTCATCTGGAGGGACTCAGTACATTTTGTATCAAACCATGAATGAGGTAGGGGAGGGACTACAATTTGTCTCTCAAAGAAATGGGGGAAACATGTTTGTATGCATGGAGTTTCCCCATGCAACATGGCTATCTGGGTAATATTGAAGAAGGGAGACCTCTCCTTTGGTATTTGCTCCATCTATGCTCCAAACGAGTATGGAGAGAGAATTAATGTTTGGATATGGCTCAGTGAATTCGATAACCTCCATGGATCCTTGGGGGGATTTTAACATGATTGAAAATCGAGATGATAAAGTGGGGGGAATCAATTTGGAATGGAAAGGCAACGAAAAGTACTTCTGGACTAAGATGAAAAACAAACTTAGATTGTTTGATTCACTAGAAGGACAGAAAAAGGATTTCCCCAATATATGGTACACTTGGTGCAGTGCCCAAAATGGTACCCAAAGAATATATTGTAGATTAGACAGGTTCTACATGAACAAAGACTTCTTTCTCTCTGATTCTCTTAGGAATGGGTGTAAAGTGGAGGTCCACCCCTATACTCTTTTGGATCACCACCCTATCAAAACCAGGATCCTACTTAGATGTGGACCAGGGATTGTTGATAGGAATAGGGGGGTTTTCTTCCTAAATGTCAACTTGCTTCAGAACCAAGACTACAAGGATGCTATCAGAACCTTCAGATGGATAAAAATAGTTTGTATAGAGACAAAAGTGCTATAGAATGATGGAACCTGAATGCTAAAGGGTGGAAAACACTGTTCCAAATCATTGGAGAAAAGAAAGCAAAAGACAAGAGAAGGATGGAAGGAATCCTACAGGAAAACTTATTGCAAGCTGAAATTGGACTCCAAAAGGACCCAGGGAATGAGGATCTAAACAACAAGATGGTCTTAGCTAAGAAATCTTTGAGGAAGCTCCAAAATCTAAGAATTCAAGGACTGAAGATTAGATCCAGGACCAACTAGCTCAAATTTGAAGATAAAGGCTCCAAATATTTCTTCAAACTGCTAAAGGAAAAAATCTTCAAAGAGCACATAAAGTAGATCCAGGTGAATGAAGAGATAACTGGTGATCAAGAAGTAATTAGAGAGTAGTTTTTCTCCTTCTACAAAGGCCTATTTACATCTGATTGTTGTGGGAGTGGCTGTGACAGGGAAATGAACTTAATTAGGAAGGTAATCCCAAAAATAGAAAAGCAAGATGCTGAGAGCCTGTGCCAAGAGGTCTCCAAAGAAGAAATAAAAAATGCAATTGAGGCCATGCAGAACGATAAATCCCTAGGAGTTGATGGCATTCTAGCTGAATTTTACAAGACATTCAAGGAATGGATTGTGGAAGACTTGTTTCTAGTTTACAAGGAATCCTTAGAGGTAGGCTCTCTAGGAAAAGAGATAAATAAGGGTATCATATTGCTCCCGAAGGAAGGTGACAAGACCCAATTGAAAAACTAGAGGCCCATTACTCTTTTGAATGTTTCATACAAGATTCTTGACAAAATCTTGGAAACGAGACTTGCTGATGTGCTACCCAAGATCATCATCTCAACCCAAACATGCTTCATTAAGGGTAGATACATTCTAGAAAATCACATCACCAGCTGGGAAGCTCTAAAATGGGAAAAATGTACTAAGCAAGAAGCTGCTATGCTCCTACTAGATTTTGAAAAGGGACGTTGCCAAGTTGAATGGCCCTTCATCCAACTCACTCTTGAAGATTTTGACTTTCCATACAAATTTTATAACATGGATAATACTATTTTCTGAGATGCAGTGGCACAAGTAGATGTAAATGGGAAACTAATAGATAAATTTAGATTGGGAAGATCAATTAGGCAGGGCTGTCCTTTAGCACCTGCCTTATTTGTGATTGCCTCAGATGCTTTATATTATGTGCTCAAAACTAATATGCATCTCCCTAAGGTTAGAGGTATAGTATTACCTAACAGAGAAGAGCTAGTGAATGCCCAGTTTGCTAATGACACTACTCTATTCTCCAAGTTGGAAGAAAAAAAAATTGATAACCTAATGAACAAGCTTGACATCTTCTGCCAAGCATCAAGTGCAAAAATCTCTCTCACCAAGTCTATTTTCCTAGGTTGGCAAGATAGGCCCCCTAATTCGCTAAAAAAATTTGGTATCCAATGGGGGGGACCTAGTAAGCAAGTAAGATACTTGGGCACACCTTTTGTGTCCATTCCAAACTTAAAAGACATGCGGAATTGGATCAAAAGTAAAATTGAAAAAAAGTTGGAAAAATGCAACAAGAACTACCTTACCCTGTTAGGAAGAGTCTAGATCTGTCAAAAGATCCTTTCCTCATACAACCTTTATTTTTCCTCGGTGTGGATCTTTTGTAGCTACCAAGTTGAGGAAATTCAAAACAAAATTTGGGCCTTTCTTTGGTCAGATGGCAAAGGAAATAAGAAAAGGCATGCTGTTAAATGGAGTTGGTGTTGTGTAAGCAAATCAGAAGGTGGGATTGGGTTAAAAGACTTAAAATTCCAAGGCATTGCATTGGCTGCCAAATGGATCTTTAAAGCCCTAGAAGGAAATGAGCCATGGAAAGTGTTGGTTAGGAGCAATATTCAAAGGGCTTACCCAAAACATGGAAAAGCTTGGAAAGACCTTCCCCCCAGTGACCTTCTTAGTGGTCACTACCCTATAATCCCTAAAGGTTCAATGGTGTTCAAGAGAATTTGGAAAGCTTGTGAAGTGGTCAAAGGTTTCATTTACAACTCACAATGTATTCAGGGAAACTCACTTTACACCCAAAGATCTATATGGTGGAACCTAAAACAAAAAGATAAGCCATTGGCCCTTCTGGAAGGATGCTCAGCCAAGGTTTGAAGCAACAAAGGTATAAAATGTTTTGCAGAAATCTTGAAGGATGGGAAGCTTAAAGAATGGGACCTACTAAAATATGAATTCTATATCCCTTTTACTCAATGGAGAACATACACTATCCTAAGGGAAGCTTGCAATACATGGGCCTGGCCTATTAATAGAAAATACAACCATCAACAATTCAAGGAGTTTCAATGGTCAAATGGGTCCAACATTGTAAAACTTAATGTCAAAAATATTTACTCCTCTCTTGCCAAGCAGCAAGAAATCTATGAATATTTGAATGACAAATGGAAAACAAACCTCAACAACAGTGATTGGTCTAAAATCCTCTCCAATAACTGGTCCAAGACTATTGAGCCAAAAAAGGCTTTCTTCAGGTGGCTCCTTATTCTTCATAGACTACCTTAAAAATATAATTCTGTTGACATTGAAATATATAGAATGTGCAAGGTACCCGACTCAGTGCTTCATATCTTCTTTGAGTGAATATATGCAAAAGAAGTTTGGAGTTTTCTTTGTAATAAGCTGGATATTTGGAATGATAACGACACTATCAAATTAGATAGAATCCTGCTATTTAAAAATAAAAAAATTTGCAAGGAAAAAACTCTATTTTGGTCTTGTGTATCCACATAAATTCTATGGTTCATTTGGAAATCAAGAAATGATGAATTTTTTTAGAGGGGACCTAAGGGCGCTTACCGAGTCTTCAAGAAGATTCATCTTTTATAAAATTGCATTACAGGTAACCATGATGGTGAAGGTCTCAAATTTTAAGTTCCTCAATATATTGGGGGATGGAATCTTTCAAATGTGCTTACTGATGAGCCAAGTCTTTGGCACATTTTGATCATACTTTTATAAATACTTTGTTGTTTTTATTATGCTAAAACAAACATTCAGTCTATTTATGGGATAGATATAGACCTTTTTATGACTTAAATATGATGAGTATATTGTGATAAGAAGTCCCATGATTATTACCTTTAATGTTTTATTAGTCTGATAAATACTTTATGGCTTTTTTTTTGTGATCATAAACCTTCCTGCAGCCTCCACTACCAAAACTTCCTACAGCCATATCTGAAACAATGTTTCCCTTAGTTTAATACTTAATGAATGAATGAATAAAGTAATGGATTGTCTTAAAGGATGAACGTGTTGAGATAACCTTCTTCCTCAGGAAAATATGGCGAGATATTTTGCAGGTACCACGATTGAAGGAATGGAATTCAATTTCCACTTGAAGAATTGAATACCAAATCCATAAAGATTAGTTTAACAACAAAAGATGAGGAGATAGTTTCAACTCATTCGCCATGTAGGGAGAGTGTTCCAAAAATCTAGCCAGGCGTCTTGGGGGTGCATGAATCCAGGATGATGGCGCTTTAAGACTACTAAACCAATTTGAATTAGTTCTTACATTGTCATTTACCTCTTTAATTAAGTTGATTAAATGTAATAAATGCCTCCTATTTTATAAGGGAAGGTTGGTCAAAAGTTAGGATCAGTTTTCAATAAATAGCCCATTCTCTTTCAGAGAAGGGGCTGGAAAAAAATCGCTATTGTAACACACTTTCAGTTTTAGAAATTTAGCCAAGAGAGTGTGCCATATACTTGTTTGCATTGAATCAATAAAGCTTATGAATTTTTTCACCTAATCTGTTGTCTGCTTTTGGCACTACCTAAGGGGGCGCACTTAGGGAACTGTCCATACTTTTATTCTGCAAGTTAGAATAGTTGCATTTCCCCTCATAGAAGTTAATGTGACTGTTCCTGCAGCTGGCAGAAACACAAAGCTGTCAACTGTTCCTGCAGCCACTAGGAGTAGAATAGGTTATCTTTCGAGTTTTTCATTTCCAAGCAAAGTTAAACAGTAAAGTTGTTTCCAGTACTTAAATTCTAGTATAAGGCCTTTTAGGAATCATGTATGTCTGGAAGGGTGATTAGTGCATATCTTGTGCTATCCCATTTCAAGTTTACGTCCCTGGGTTGATAATTAAATAAGGTTCTTTAGTAGGTCATGACTGCTAGTTGTGATGTTCAATCCCTAAGTAGAGGAATTCATGTTCCTAGTTATTGAGCTGATTAAAGAACACTACACTTACATGAGATCAGTTTTTGACACACTTGGCATACTGGGCAACCTAACACTGAGGTCTTTCTCTAAGAACTGGAATTTTTTCAAAGAGACTTCAATGAGAAGGTGGCAAAGGAGGCACAACTGGAAAACCCCATCCATGCTCAAACCTGAGGACTTCACAAAAGATGAAATAGAAGTTGCAGAGACATTGTTTTTGATAAAGGAAAAAATGTGTTTTACAGGGACCCGAAACCACCAAGTTTACAACAAAAGAAAGAGGTCAAAAAATTCTAGCGGAATAAATAGGCTGCAAAAGAGGAAAAAAATAGAAAAATCAGTAGCCAACCACAAAAGACCAGGAAGGTCAATCAAAAAACTAGTCGAAATGCAAGCCAAAAAACTAGCAGCAACTAGCCCAAAGTCTTCAGAACAAACTCAGTTTCTACCTCCAGGTCCTACATATCCTGAACACCCTTCTTGAATGTTTGAATCATCTGTGGCATAGGGGGTGCCTTCCTTTTCATATTAGCCCCGGTTCTCTTTGAAATCCCAATGTCCTCTTCCTAGTTTTTATCTTTCACCTCTTCTAAGTCAACCACCAAGGACCCCTGTTGAGCTTTGTCCAATTTTTCAGTCATAGTGTTGATAATGATGGCATTATGTCTTTCCATCCAATTGTTCTATTCAATAATTATCTTCACATTATTTTTTATTTTTTCCAAATCTATTTCAATCCTTCTGTCCTTGCCCTCATTGTCCTAGATCTCTTTACTGGCACTATGATCTTTACGCTCTTCATCCTTCTTACTTAACGTGATGTAGAGAAATTGTTAGGCATGCTAATAGGGTGGTTTTAGATTTGTTACAGATGGATATGCTACACATGGAAAGGTATATTAATTTTCTTGGGCATGCTTCAAATGGAGAGGTTTTTGACAAAAATAGATATAACACAGCAAAGTAGATTTGGCATGTTGGTTTTTTGGTCAAACCCCTCAAAGATTTGGATTGGATGAGACAGTAATTCCCATATATGTAGCAGGTCAAAAGAAGATATAACTCCCTGAAATGCCTCAAGATATCATGTTGGGCAACTCCTAATGTTGAATAATCTGAGTTGAAATTACTTCTTTTGTAATGTAATGTAAACTCTCTGATTTGGAGTAGTAGTACTACCTCCACTATGTACATGCTATTCACACTATATTCAATACAAAAATTCCCATCTTCACCATACAGAATTAAGTGTCCAATCATTTTTTTTATGAACATCAACAATTAAGGGGAAGTAATTTCATTTAATGAAGGAACACGATATGATGAAGAGAGAATTTCACCCTTCAGCTTCTCACTTAATTTTGTGAAAATTGATAAGTACTTGTGTCGATTTAAATCAATTCATATTAACACCACAATTCAATCCAATTTGAAACACAAAACAAATTCATCCATTTATTAGATTTCATAAAAAAAATACATTATAGACAACTCCACTACTCTACTCATCTCTTCCTCCTTTCCCTATTTTGTATTTCATCCTCTCATCGCTAGATTTACACAACTACTCCTCAACCGCTCAATATTTTTTTCCACACACTAGACTGACTTCATTCTTTATAAATCACTTTTAAATAATTCATACCTACTATGCCTTATCATATGGGCCAATCCCTTCGACCTGCATATTGAGTTTTGCAAATGTTGCTCCCTCTCCCATTAGCTAGATTCCCTTTATTTCATACAACCATTACACATGATTCTTGATCAATACACAATCTCTTTGTATAGATTTTTTTTTTCTATCTGCAACAATCCAACGCCTTCCATCAACTTATTCTTTTCAAATACCATGTTCTCTTCACACCATGCCTACAATTTCCATTCATTTGAGCTGCTCAAGACTTAACTCTGTAAATTTCTAGATCACATGTGGCATGTGAGTTAATCTTCCTCTTGTGATCTCCTTTATTCCCCTCGTGCCAAGCTGTCTTCATTTTGCTCAAATTCCCCATTCTTAATCCCACGCCACTTTTAATTTCAATCTACGATTTAATGGAACATTCTCTATTACCCTATGCTTTCATTTCCATGTTGCAAAGACATGACATGGGACATTCCTAAGCCCCCTTCTCAAGTAAAAACCTCTTCAAACAACAATGCTTGACCTCCCAATCAACCGCGCCCCTACCTTGTCTTTCGCACAGTGCCTCCCCTCTCTGCTCCTCCTTTCACCCTCTTTAAGCCTACACTTAAAGTACATGTCATCTCTTCACCTTGAATGTTAATCGATGCACGTAGAATTTGCAGTGCTCTATATGGTGGAAATAACTAGTTGAATAAGCTCATGAATATTTTATGGTTTAAATTTAAATGAGAAAATATCATGTCTGTTACAACACCCAAAAACTATTAAGGTCTCTCAAAACTAATCTCATAAACCATGTTGTAAAAGTTATATTAGCTCTCTATCTCTAACAAGTTCATGATACAGATTGGTAATGAGTTTCTAGTTTGAAATGAAGCTTTTCTTGATCCATCAAAAGATATTATCCGAACATATTAGCTAGTAAAATAGATGTATGAACAAAACCAAGTTTCGATGAGAGCTCTTTCCAAAAATTTATGGAGGTGAGCGTATCGACATTATCCAACTTCCCATCAAGGCACTTCACCTCAAATCTCATAGATTTTAAAATTTTAAATTTTCACCAAATGATCAGTCAAAGTTGGAAAACATTCAATTTTTTAAAACCATTAACAAATTGACTTCAAAAAATTTTCTGAAAAATCCATGATAGAGTTGAAATTCTTCCTGTAAGAAGTTTTTCCATGAAATATTACTGAACTCCCGAAACAATATTTTTTTGGTTGACCCAAGATTGCGCGTTCACCCTGATTCTTCCACATCATGATATTCCACTTATGTTGGTATGTCAAAACATGACAAAAGAATTGATTGACGTGATTACATGCTCACAGTCTCAGCAACATTTATTTACTTTCATGTAAGATTTTTCCTCTCCTCCAATTCTTTACATCCTCTAACTAAAACCAATTTAAAGGATCATATATTGTCACTAACAATCCTTTTTTGTTCTTTAAAATAGTAGAAGGTGCTACAAAGACTCATCACCATAACCAAAAAAATTAATATACATGACATGCTTTAAATTTCATATACCTTGTCATCCAAAGGCCACTATGTCAAACACACTAATTTAACTTTCTAAATATGAAAAAATTTCGAGCTTTACTTATTTCATCTTTTCCTATTTGTTAGACATTTAAGTTAGATCCTATATTGCACTAAATTTTTAGGTGAAAAAAAATCTACTCATGTAATACTTTTACTCCATTTTTTTAGGATCACCTATGTAGAACATATCACAAGAAACAAACTCAAAATAACATCCTTGCATGGTCCATTAGTTTATATGGACCTTTGGTGACATCCTTTGATGTCTTATATTTGTTTTACATTCATGTTTATGAATGGTACAGACTTTTGGATGCATAATATTTTTAAGATTTAGGTTCATCTCAAAATAGGTAAAATTATATTGGTGAATTAACATATATGTGTCATTTCCCATTTAGTGGGTATGTGTAGGATCATGATGGGCCAAAAAGTGGCGATATAATGGGTATGTGTAGGGTGTGTGGCTAACGACTTTTTTTTACCCAAAATTGATGAAATGAAAAAGGTTCTTAAAGGAGATTCTTAGTTTTCCTCCAATATAAATTATGATTTACTTTGAATTTAATAAATAATTATTATTCATTTTCTATTTGAATTACGACAAAAGTCCTGATTGATACGTTGATTGAAAAACATCTATAGCTTTCAAACAGTATAGTATTTTTTTAATATGAAACATGTGTCTCATTCTATGCTTCGCATATTATAGGATTAAAAAAAACTTGAATTTCATGAATTTTTGACCAAGTTAAGGTGGTTAGACATACAAGTTTTTATATTTTTTAAAATTTGTAATAAAAATTTATAATTAATTATTTACTTGGAAAAAAATTACAAAAAAATATGCATCACATCCAGACATGAGTCATCTAATTATATATAAAATATTATAAAAAATATTATCATTTTATTGTGGTTAGGGTGGTTAGACAGACACCTACTTATTTTCCCTAAAATTTAAGTACTACTACATTGAAATTTCAAATTTTCACCAAATTTAAAAAAAAAAAACCTAGTAGTTTAAAAAATACATTCAATTTGCTATAGATTCTATTTTTACATATTTTTGAAATAATATAGATAACTTATTCAAATTTTTATGTCAAGTTTCCTAACTTTGATTTTTAAAAAAAAATTGCCACTTAAGGGCTTGTTTTTTTCCATGACGATCCTGCACATACCCTAGTTTTATGCCCATTTTGAGGAAATATATTGATGCATGTATAAAGTGGGAAATGACACAATCTGGTGTTAAATCAACCTCATTACCCTAGTCTAATCCTATCTCAATATACACCTATCCCTAAATGTTTAACCCTCACCTCATCCATATAAACATTTTTTCCCATACATTCCCCTTGTCTAATAATTTATTATGTCCATATATAAAACCACCCAAATATAGCCATTACTCACCCAAATTTAGTCATTTTCCCATCCATTGTTCATTTATGTAATCATGGGGTCAACCCCAGGATCACAAACTTGACCCATTCCATTTGAAAATTTAAACTTGGACAACTAATCCACTTCATGTTGAATTGATTAAGTACACATAATCCAAAGTTAATTCTAGGTACTAGATTTTGAAAAAATTTAATTGTAATCATTTTACATATTGCATCTCTCAAGAATTATCTCTCATCTTAAAACATGAAAGTAGAAATCAATAGTGAAACACTTTAGTTTTTTACATTAAAAGGAATAAGGAATCTCTATACATCATCTTAAGGCCCTTGACTACTATCTTTGACTTTGTACATATTTTTAAGATTTTATTGCTAGGAATTTGCTTCTAAAGATACTTTATCATGGGTATGCATGTGGAGGCTTTTTAGATAACTAAAATGTGACCCAATATATGACTTCAATATTTGGGGAAGAAGGTAGTTTATTAATGTGATATATTCAATATTGGGTATTGAAAATATAAATACAAGAGATGTGTTAATAAGTAGCATTCCATATCCTCAAGATCACTTTGCATAGGTAAATCAAAAGAAATACCATTCACCATGTAGGTATTTTTAGGATGATTACTCTTTGTTTCTACACCACATAGTCTTACATTACGTTAGAGCCTCATAATCCTAGGTTTGGTTTTTTTAAATCCAAGATCTAAATTAGTCAACAAGGGAAATAGTGGACACATAATAGTCATGCAAGTTCACTACAATGCTACCAAGTTTTCTAAAACTAGTTATGAAACACTTTTTAAGAATACCACAACCCTACCTAAAATAATCTCTTAGTGTATTTAAAACCCTTTCATTATAGTTTAAATTAATATGTACACTATTATTTTTGCATATCTATTATTACCATGATTCATTCTTAAGTTGGTTTAGTGCAAGGGTTTAGAGGTTGATTTGTATACAAGATTTTAAATCAAACTTTTTTTATAGAATATCATATTTAACATCGTTCAAATAAGTTTTTTGTGTTGAGGCTTTAATGTATGAGATGGAAATCAAAATTAGTTTTGAGATAGTCATAGGTTTGTGTAGCATCCTTGGTTGATAGGGTAAAAATAATATGAGGATATAAAAATGTAATAAAAAATTGTTAATAAGGTACTACATGAAAATATAAGATATTTTAATTATATGTAATGTGGCTATCAAAAATATAATTTTGAAGGTAGAAATTAAACTATAGTTCTTGAGGAGTATCCTATGATTGTAGATGTTATGATGTTGGTTTATTAAATGAACCTACCAAGGGTTGATCTAGTAGAACATGTCTCCCAATGATAAAATAAGAATGCTTCTAGGATATTCTTAAATACTCCCAACCCTCATATTAGTAAGAAGAGGTAATCAAGTGAAATTCATTCAAAGAAAACACAAAAAAATATTATATATCTTGCATGATCAAATTTAAAACCAAAGGATGAGTCTACAATCATGAACCTAACATAGAGAACTAGACTCAACCTCAAACAACATAGATTATCAATGCACAATATAATACATTCATATGATGGAGAAAAACATGTCCAACCCAGAGATTAAATATTTTAGAATCTATGTCAAAAGGTTTCATTCATTAATCATAAAGTTATGCAACCTTATCCAATTCATTTATTTTCAAAAATAACAAATAGATCATTATCTATATAACCAAAATAATTAACCAAAAGCTATTATAATTTAATATAACTAATTTATTCTTATTTATATACACTTTTATAGAATAACTTAGATTGCACATAAAAAAAACCTTATTTTATGTAAGGCCACCTAACCACTTCCTAAAGCACATCTAGGGCCCTTTTATTATGTGTTAATAATGTACCTAGTGAGCATAGAGTTCATACATTTCATGGTAGATCTCCTTGTTTACCTCTAAATTATTTTAATGGTTTCATGTTCTTTGGGGACCCTAATGATGTAAATTCACTTAAATATTTAGTTCTTGTGACCCTTGGTGTATTAATATATTTAATAATAAGTTGGTAATGGTAGTTGTTTCTCTTTTCATGATAAAACTAATGAAATTTAGTTCTTGATCATTTTATTTATGATGTTCTCTCCTTTCATGAGCATACATCATTCAATTAATGTTAGTTAAGATGTGTAATTACTTATTAAAAATCTTTCTCAACCTACTATTGTGTTTACAATGTATAGTGATGTTATATTGGTGAGTGTAAATTGGTGATACCTTAGTCAATAAATATGAACAATGAATAATTCATTCTTAACATTTCATATATCCTCTTGTGATTTGGCATGTGCCTTTATAGGTTACTTTACTACTTACTATTGATCCTAGACTATGTTAATGTTGTAAATGATATGTTGAATATGAGTAAGCTCAAGTTTCTTTGACTATGTTTACTATTTTATACTAATGATTGTGAATAAGATCACAAGAGAATTCGAATGAGTCTTTATTCTTTTCTTTCACAAAAAATATTTTATTTTTAGAGCTCCGAAAAGGGAGGATTGGATATATTTTGATATATTCAACACTTTTGGGGCTTTCATCATGAATTTGAGTGTCATTCTAGCTTCATATGGATAAGGTAAGTACGCTTCTTACTTTGCAACAAAATATGTATTAAGATTAGGGATTGAGTACTATTTTTTGTCAAAATCCACTATAGAATGTGTTGGATTGTTCTTATGGTACCATGTACTTGCACATAATCAAGAAAATTTATGGAAAATTGATTGGTTGTAATGCCAAACTACTTTGTCCCTAATGCATACATTTATTATACATTATGATTAGCATAATTTTATATTATGAAACTTTTGAAACTATACTCAGATAGTAGGTAATAAGAAGTGTGAATTTGGTATAAGATGAATACAATTATGCATAAATTTTAATTATTTATTTTATAGAATGTGATGAATGTTCAATAAGGTGGTGTGTGATAATATCAAGTAGATGCAATTTCCAATTTGAAAGTTAGTACGTAGGTTGACAATGATATTCATAATGAACTAAAAATTTAATATAGATAAAAGAAGTACAATGAGATAGATAAGGTCAAGGGTGAATTAAAAATTTAATATAGATAAATACTCAAATATAAGATATTATGTTAATACATAATAACTTTTAATAAAATAGAGAAGAACAAAAAGTAAGCATATGTAGATTTAAGAAAAAAATAATGGAGAGACATAAAAACATAATATAAAAATATTTTAATTATACTACCAACTATGTTTATGTAAATTGAATTTCTACTTAGCATAACCTAGACAACCCAAATAAAAATAAATTAAACCCTTAAATAATCTTTTAACTTTACATTTTAGATCTATAACTTCTTATTAAACACATATATTTAAACTTAAGTATTCAAGTACATATATTTTCTAATAAATTTCTATTATATTATCATATTCTTATATCACTTTTTAAATTAAAATATATATTTAAGAAGTTTTTCTCATTATAGATTTATCCTAGTAAATTTAAGTGGCATAAGGTAAAAAAAACAAATGAGCCAGGTTAGAATTTCTAAAACTAGTGGGATTGTCCCTACACCTCGATATTCCATGTTGAATATGACTTCCATAATTATCCATGTGTATGTCTTTACCTCTAATGGACTTTCTATTTTATTTAGTATTTTTTAGAGCCTTCTTTCCTCTACAATAGTTGTGTCGGGTCCTCTTTGTTGCGCGGTCTTCCATCCCATTAGCTTTCTAGTGAACTTTTGTTCCGTTGTAAGCAAATAGGAAAATTGAGAGTTCTAATCAATGTGTGGCATTGTGCATGGCAGTTCACATACCTTTCCTTTTCTATGCTCACACATGTTGCAATTGTATGGTTTGAAATATTGTCCATAGATAATTGGTTGTTTCAATCTTCTTATGCCATTATCCTATATAAAGGGTTAAAAAATATTTTTGTATTTATCTTTTAAATTGTTCAGCCAGATGTAACGTCTTTATATTCATTTCCATGTAAATCACACAGATATCATGTTATACTTTTTTAAAGATAAATACTTTATACCTACAAAATAGTTAATTTCCACAACACATTATTTTTATCAAGATGATATCCATAATACTGATTAGACCTATGATCATGATATCCATGGCAATGATTATCCTCCATTTGTGAACTATTTTAATTAAAAATCACATGGTTTAACTATTAAACTACCAATAATAATTTTATGTTTTATTTTTTATGATTAATAAATAATTATCTTGTTTTATTTGAAAAAAAATATTTTTTAATTATTGAAACAACTAATATTTAAAAATAGCCCTTTTGAACATCTTCCATAATTTATAATATATTTGCTTATTGATAAACATGGCTTCTTAGTCTCAATTTATAAGTTGGACTCATGGCTTACGAGCCTCATAATTAGCATGGCCCTTCAATGTACTTAATAAGATTCTATAACTACCTTTTCCTCCAAATGGTGCGTCAATTTTATCTAAAACGTCCATCTAGAGCTCCACCCCAACATAGCACTAATAATTTGGTTTGAATTATCTATGAAACATTTGGTATTTCATCTTTTTTTGGAGATGGCGATTAATGTCGTGATTATATTGTTGCCTTAAGTTTTCAACATTCTTTGGAGATGGAGAATTACGTAGTGACCATAATTATGGCTTAAATTTTCTATGAAAGATGTGGTGTTTCAAATTTATTTGGAGATAGGGGATTCTTTTTCAATGAGTTTCTCATACATGGTTAATATCAATATTGGATCATTCATTGAATTTACACTTTAATGAATCATCTTATCTTCAATAGTTATTTGACTTTTAATTCTATTTTTTTATTAACAAAAAAATAGGTTTTCAAGGGGCTTGAAAGCCTTTACAAATGAATAAGATGCTAAAAAACAAAGACTAGAATAAACAAACCACCTCAAAACAAAAACAATTGCCATTAAGATGAAAATTTACAAAGCCAACAATGCACTATCCACAAAAAAACAACAAAGAAAGCAAGTAGAAAAAATAAACTATTGAAGGGTCTTCAAGATCTTAGCAACTTACAAGCCGGGTGATCCCATAATAGTGGTTTACAATTTTTGGCCAAACTGGACACTAAAATTATTATTTTTAACTAAATCTTCACATTCGGGCACCTATAGCGGCTAAACTATGAGGAATTTGAAGATGGTGCAAACTAGGGTCTCATCAAATTTTGTTTGTAGATTCTAAAAATATTTTTTTCAAAATTTTTGGAATCAAATTGCACTTCTTTCTCCATCTCCCACAAAAATAGATTTTTTTTCAGAAAACAACATTTTTCAAAAGTGATGCACACCGTATAACACATAACTTTTCTTCCATGAAGGATACAATTCTAATTCTTTCAAATTTAGATTTATAACTCTAATACCTAGTGCTTCCACTTGGTTAGATAGTTTTTTATTGAATATTTTTTCCTTAATCAAGCTTCAAAGTCAAACGAATTAAAATTCAGACACAACGCAACTGTATAACGTGTAACTTTTTTTGTATATGTCAAAAAAAAAATTATTTATTTTTGTTGGATCAAGGACTTAAATATCTGGTGCACTCATATTTTTTAGTTTTTTTTTTATAATCTTCTATTTTTCCACATGAGAAGAACAAAGAAATTCATTTTCGATGAAAAACCTATGTTTAATAAAACTTAAAAAACAAATACATAACAAAACCAAAACATATTAAAATTATATTCATTGGATAGCTTGTTCTAAGGAATACCATAATCATTTGAAATAAATTTTAAATGAATTCATTTGATCCCCCAATATCTAAATCAAAAGTGATTTTTTATGAGCATTTTGATAGGTGTAAAGGAGACACATTTATAGGTATGGTTTAAAACTAGCGAGGTTCTATCCAACGGGGTTTGATCTAAGGTGATTTGATCAAACCCTCTTCAATTGGAATCCTTAAAATGGAACTTTTTAAGGCTTAAATCATCATATTTTCTAAAAATATGTGATTTCAGCTAAAATTCGTTCCTCTTAGGAATTGTAAACCACTATTATGACAGCACCCAGCCCCTAGTAATCATATGCTCCTACAGAACTACAACCTCAATGAATTCCTGAACTAGAATCCCCGTATTTTTCTTTATCTTGCTCCTTGTTTGAATTCTTCGGCCCACATCCAAGACCACAATTTGCATTCCGTTGAAATCATCACCCACATCTCCATCAACATCTTTTCTCTTAATAGTCAAGTCCCTCATCCATTTGTGTGCTTTATTGTTCAACAAAACTAGGCCCTACACATTATTTTGAAGGGAGGATTGACTGACTTTTTTGATTCTGTTTGTTAGCCACCAATATTTTAGCATTTTTCTTTCCAGTCAATTTAGCTGGTCCCTTTCATAAACAAAAGTGATAGATGCCCATTCAAATCATGTTGTCATCATTTTAATTAAGGCCAAATTGTAGGATTCCAAGGAATAATTGTACTTCTTTGGTAAAATTGTTGGGTTTTCTTAGGGTGGCTAGTTTAAAGTATGGGTCAAAGCCATTTTATTTTTCTATTGATTTAGTCTGCCACATGATAATAGTTCTCGAATAAAAATCATTTTTCACACAAAATATTTGGTACATGGTAATATATAACTTAATATCAATGCATGGTAATATAAAACTTAAGATATGATCATTCTTATATTAAGAAGATAATCTTACAATTGAAGTAACCTTCTAACTAACATTGCAGTTGAATAGTTGTGGATGCTTCCTCTTTCTTCTTCGATTGCTAAAAATCCAAATATATTACTTATTTCTCCATATTAAGGAGAGGACAAGTAATTAGTGATCTATTTATTTCAAATGTTATTTATAATTTTTGGTTATTTTTGAAATAGACATTATCATATTATAATCGTGACCTATAGTGATAGCTATTAAAGTGGGAAGTTACTAATGTTTATTATATTATTGTTCTACTAACATCTTTGAATGTTACAAGTATAATTTTACCACTAAGAAACATGTTGGAGGAAATCAATATTAACAAACTATTGGTCTACCTTCTATAATTGGTCGTCATTAAATAACATCAAGCATAATCTAGGTATGTGTTTTATATGTTTTAAGCATACCTTCAATTTCTTTGACAAAATGTCTCCTCAATGATAGAATTTCATGCAAGGTATTATTGAATGTCGTACACTATTTGGTTGTCAACTATTTTGTTAACTATTTTGATGCAAAAATATATTTGTAAAGGTCTCAAAATAAGATTATTTTGTCTGCCAACTATTGTTTTAGGGAAACTAGTGAACTAGATTGGCAAAAAATTACTCGAGTGTGTTTAAGAAACCTGAAAAATGTTATATGAGATTTTTGGTTGGTTCCTTCAACTTTGCAGAACATATTAATTTTTAAAATTTTAGTCAAACAACATAAAATTTGTGTTTAAACATTTTCTTATTTCATCGCAATCAATAGGTTGAAAGTTGTTAAGTAATTATATGATGAAATTATCATCACACTATATGTGAGAGTTGAATCTAATTGGTATATGATACTATTGGCCAATTATGTATGTAATGGTTAAAGTACCAGTAAGAAAATTGTGAAGCCTTTGCTCTTGTTATGTAAAAAAGGTCATCTTAGATGAGCCCTCAAGGCATAGGTATAACCCTAAGGTCTTGTCCTTCTAAAAATTGCTTTAAAGTTATCATATGACTATTTTATTTGATGGGGAGATTAATTGTGTATCTAGTTTTGCACACATATTATAAGTAAAATTTATTGAAAGCAAGTGGGTTGTTAATAACATTGTGAGATAATGAGGAATACTATGATAATAAATACTCATATATTCATCCATCTTAATTTTTAAAATTTGGAAAAACTCCATAGTGATATCATAAATCATATTGGAAAGTGAGTTGTACTTTTAGAATTTTTAGTCTTGGAGCACTCAGTATAATAAATGAACGATACATCATGTTATTTAAATAAAATGACATAATAAATAATTATTTCAAACCAACTATTCTAAAATATCTGAAGAAACCCACAAATCATAGAGATAGAAAACAAGCACACAGAATGCATAAGCTCAACTTCTTGATTAGATGACTTTATAACATTAAGAATGATTACCAAGTTATATGTTTAGGATGCAGTTGTGTCCTAGTAAACCTGATTGTTAAAAGACCAACTCAACTTAGAGGTGTACTGGTGTCAAAGTAACTCACTTGATGAGGGAGATGTGGTATCTAACTCCCATCAATCAAGAAGTGATGACACACACTTGCCTAATATTCCTAATTAACTTAATTAAATTATATTATTTACCTCAGTAAGCTTAACTAAGGTGAAATATTAATAATTACACCAATACCGCCCACGCCCGCCCCCATCCCCCCTCCCTCTTAAGCGCAACTTAAGTGGGCACAAAAAATAATGGAAATTTGAGTCTCGACAAAAAGGCATGATAAGGTACTCATTTACAATGCAAACTCTCAAATAAAGTGGAGAAAGATAGAAAACCCAATGGGAAAAAACTATCCTCTAAAAAGAGAGTAATAACAGACATTTTTACAAAAAAAGAGAAGTAATACAATAGATCTTGCAATCACTCAGAGAACATTTCCTTTTGATTTCTCTTTTTCCTTTTTAGTGTCTGTAGATGATGAAGATCCAAAATTTACAATCTTACTTTCCTCAATGATTTGAGTAAGATCGTTTCTTTGTTTCCTCATACAGTCAAGTGCATTATGCCCCAATTTCTTACAAAAGGAACACTTGACATATTTCTTAGTATTTTCCTCCTTTTGTGATTTTCCCCCTTGTATTTCCTTATCTTTTCTTTCTTCAATTTTTTGTTTGTCAATCCTTCAGATTTTACACTTTTTCCTACTAAAGCATGTGGCTTGTAGGATACTATGGCACCCATCTGGATGATTTTATCTTGTTCTCTAACCAAATCAGCAATAAAGTCATCTATATTTGGCATAGAACAATTAGAATCCAAAGCCTTTGTTGTAGAGTACAATGTTGACACAAAAACAGAATAAGATCCCAACTTGGAAAGAGTTGATAAGATGAGTTGATCATCTTTCTTCTTAATTCCACATTCCTTAAGTTGTTGACGAAATGACTTAAATTTGGTGAAATATTCTTGTAATGTTGGGTAATTACTTTGACTTAAGCTGATTAATTCATTTTCTAGCTCATGGCCTTTAAAATCATCAACTTTCCCAAATAACTTTTCAAGAGTTGACCATACTTCATGTGGGGTTTTCAATGCCTCCACATGAAATAGAAGTTCTTTTGAAAGACATAAACACAAGAATCCAAAGGCTTGGTCACACTTATTGAACCACTTTTCCTTGTCCTTGCAGCATTTGGTTCCTTTTCAGTACCCATTGAAACTCTATACAAACCTTTGTTCTTGAGTGTAAGTTGTTCTAGCAACTTCCACTCATGGTAGTTAAAAGGTGTAAGAGGGTTAATCAATTTTTTGGGCTCCATGCTTGATTAGGTTTACAACTTTTAGGAACTTGAGAAAAGAAATTTTGGAGTACTCTAATCACAACTCTCTAATATACCCTCCTTTTTAATACTTTTGATTTCCCCCCTTTTTGGCACTTTATTTTAGTGCATATATTTGCATACAAGAATGAAGATGAAAAAGGAACTTTATATTAGTGCATAATCGCCATCATTAAAAACCCCAATTTAACCCCAATTGACCAAGAGCTAATAACCGCATTTGGCAGTGAATAGTACGCCCAGCTCCACGTTTAAATTTGACACCCGTCGCAAAGATTGCAGAGTAGATTTAAATAACCCTCAATGGCGGATTTCCCACCCACACGCATCCACCAATCAAAGTCTCTCATGCGGATTTGAAACATGAATAGTTGCACCTCTAATGGCACCACCTATCAGATTTCCGCTTCTCTGTATCGAGCGTAGCAGAGGGTTTGTGGCCTGAATCAGCCCCAAAAACAACAGTGCACAGGCTGATCGCAAAAATTGGCTTCCACATTCACCAAAATTGTGGACACCAAAGCATGGAGATTGAATCGCAGCCTCTTCAGGAAAGATTCAATCGCCCTTTGCAAAAGAAGAAATGGAGGGGTGAAACACATAATCTGAATGAAGAGAGTCGGCCTATGCGAGATTTACAAACGCCGAACAGAGAATTCAAAATGTCTAGATCTTCACACCTTTCCTAAATGCTATTCAAAGCATTCGCTTATGGCCTGCAAACTTCTTTGCAAGGTGCTAATACCATGAAGAAACCCACAAATCAGAGAGATAAAAAACAAGCGCACAAAATGCATAAGCTCAATTTTTTTATTAGATGACTTAAAACATTAGGAATGATTATAAAGTTATAGGTTTAGGATGCACTTGTTAAAAATGACAAGTGTCCTAGAAAATTTGAGTTGTCAAAAGACTAACTCAACTTAGAGGTGTAGTGGTGTCAAAGTAACTCGCTTGATGAGGGAGATGTGGTACCTATCTCTCATCAATCAAGGAGTGATGAGAAACACTTGCCTAATATTCCTAATTAACTTAAGTAAATAATATTGTTCACCTAAGTAAGCTTAACTAAGGTGAAATATTAATAATTACACCAATAATATCAAACCAACTATTTATTCTAAAATCATTTTAAGAGATGTATTGATGATTGTATGTTTAATTGTTTTTATGTTCTAACGATGTAATGTAATATAATTTTTTTTTGTTAATTAGTCAAGTATTTTTAGTTGATGGTACTTATGTATTTTGTGTTCTTGATTAAATATTTTGGGAATTATAATTTCTATTATAAATACTTATAGAAATACCAAAATAGAAAAATAAAGTGTTCAATATGTTGATATATAGAGTATTAACATTTTTCAAGAAAGATCTTAACATGTAGCACATCTCATCCTTTAAGAAAGAAGAGAGACCAACTTCAACCACAATGTGCTAGAGTGCCCCCATTTATTGTCAACATACTATCACAGGGTCAAAGTAAATTGCTTAGTGTGAAAGGAAGACTCATCTTTACAATTATTCACATATAATAGTCAGATTTTAATTTTCCTTGATAGTCAACAATGTAGAAACCAAGTTTACTAAAAATAATTTTATAGAGCAAGAAAATATGGGATGCAACTATAAAATAAAGTATTTATAAAACCATTGGATTGAAATTTGATATTTTAAAAAAATCTATAAAATAAAGTGCTTATAAAATGTATGGATTGAAAGTTAATATTTTAGGAAATAAGTCTCTAGTTTTACTTAGGTCTTAACATCATCAATTCACATAAAAAAATATAATATCAAATGTACGATTTATTTTTAAAGAAAAATATTAGTCATTGTTTTTTAAATTAAAATTACCAAGACAATTGTTTTTTCTTTGAAAAAGTTAACAATTATTGATCAAGCAATATTTTTGGTATTTGCCAATTTGATTGGTAAGGCTTTCAACTCAATAGTATTAACATATCTACAATACTAGAACAATATTATTTGATTATTATGTTTCCACATGCTTGCAATTTTAGTTAAAAAAATTATCAATTTTTATTTAGGGATGATTTCTAATAAAAAGAGTTGTTGGTGTGAATGGATTAATTATTTATCTTTAAGATGAAGAGTTTGGTAGAAATTTTATTTTAGCTTGCTAAATTTCTTTCTTGTTTATGTTCCCTTTTGAAGTCCAACCATCACAACTCTTCAACTCCTATATGTCTCTCGACTCTTCGTTTGTTTTGAAGGGTAATAAATATTTGTGGATTGAAACATTTTACCACACATGAGAACTTGTATATCTGATTTTGTGAATAACAAAAGTATTGTGCTTGGTTTTCCCATGGATGTAATCAAATTCTTGGTGAACCACGTAATTCGCTGTGTTTATGTGTATTATTTTGTGTTTTTTTTAGTGTTGTTGGGGTTTTGTTATTTCAATATGCACTTTATACTTAACAGTTTATGGTCCAACTTGTTGGGAATAATTTTGAGTCTATTCAAGGTTCTATTGTGAATCAACCATGACCTTTGAAGCTAAAATGGACCTTAATATTTTGCATAATATCAGTACTCATTTAATTTTCTAGAGTATTTGGTGGAAGAAAAATCAAAGAATGTTCAATGGTACAAGGTAGATAAGTTAGTTTTGGAATACAATAATGACCAACTTAAAAAAATATTGTCAAGTTTTTATTTAAGATTATCAACCGAGTTTTTAATAGGAATTCAAAATTTTAATGATACATAATATAAGAGGTGATATCAAATAGAATACAACAACAAAATTTAGACTCCAAATGAAATCACAACTCTCATCTTTCAATTAATCTCAATGATAATTTATATCAAAACAAAATAAAAGAAATCACAAATACAAACTCATGCAAACTATCATTGCCGATGGAGGGGATGCCATTGAATGATTTTTGATGTTTTTTTTTAGTGTCAAACTATCTACTTTCTCTATTAGGAATTATTAAAATGATGGATTAAACTTCAATTTCTATAAATTTTGAAAGATAACTGAATGAGGGAGATTTGATCTTGGGTCATGAGTTAAATCCATTATTTGTGGAGTGTTGAGGAGAGGTGGCAACCAATTTGCAAAATGGGTAGAGATGAATAGGAAGTCAACTCATTTGATTGGTGAATTGATAATTATTTTATTTTTTTAAATAATTTGTAATCTTGAGCTAGCCAAATTGATTTTTTATTTAATTATTTTCATTGGATAATTATTCATGGGGTGTAATTTAATATTTATATTAATTTAGTTTTTGATAATTTAGATTTAAATTTGAATTAAATTAATTAAACAATAAATATTATCTAATGAATTAAATTGTGATAACACAATAGAATTAAGATACTATTAATTAATCTAATGAATTACATGATGATAAGTGTATTAAATGCTAAGATGAGATGATATTCAAAGTTTAGTGTACACGTGATTTCAATGTCTACACGTAATATTCATGTAGCTTCTCCCTCTTTTGTCTCTTCTAATAATAACCCTCATGATTATCAACTTACTCAATGTGGACATCCTCCTAGCTTCATTTAAATTCATGTTGCATCTTTAAAAATAAATCTTAGAAATGCTAAACTAGTTGGTGTTCAAGTCATGATCATAATGATAGAGTCAAGTTCTAATTACCAATAGTCAAGTGTGTTAGCTCTAATAATTCTACAAAGGATATGGCCATTTACCAAGCTCTTTTACATACTAAGCATGAGGATTTTATCAATATAATTCTCCACCTAACTCTAACATCTTGGTTGATCACTTGAAATGAAAGTCTTCCTTTCATTTGAATCAGTGCAAATTATTTTTATGTAAGAAAGATGAACATCTTCATTCATGGTTTCAATTTTTTTAAATGGAATCATATTAGAAGGGAATAAAATCAAGTTGTCATTTTTATAAGGAAATCAAATTCCAATTGAAATAACATTATGGTTGATACTATAAATATCCAGGTTTACCTTATGTAGGATATGAGAAAACACTTTAATGATTATGAGTATCATTTTTCTTTTGTATACAAATTGTTTTGTGTTCATTCTATTTATTCCACTATGGTTAATTTTATTATTACTATTTTGAAATAATTTTCCTCTTGATCTAATTTTTTTACATAAGGGAAAACATTGCTAGAAATAATACTCAAAGCATATGTAAATTTTTTTAAGAAAACAAATATGCATGCCTTAATTTTAGGGTTTGGAGGTTTCCTTCTCTCATGTTCATTATCTATTTTTAGTCTACCTATATTTTTCTGATTCTTTGAAATCGATATGCCATGAATCTTTCTAAGACAAACAACCCTATTTTATAACCAATTATTATTTTAATATTTTAGTTATTTATATATTAAAAACTTGATTAATTCATTTAATATCTAATAACATCCCTATATTAAGATCTACTTTCTTTCTTGTTTTCAAACACACATTCCAACCCATAGATAATATGCAAGCTAAATAAATTTCATAATTTATCCAAGAAAACAAAACTAAAGTATTCCTTTCAAGCACAATCATCAATTCATGTAACATGGCGCCTCCATACGAGGTTACCTCTGTAGGACCAAACACATTGGAGTGCACAAGCTCCAAAGGCCTTATCTTTTTGGCACATCTAATCTTTAAGAAAGTAATCTGACCCTACTTGCCATATAGACAATGCTTATATAGGTCCAAATCCACAAATTTTAATCTGGGAAGATGATCCCTGTTATAGTAAATTACATTTACCTTAGCCTTAAGTTTTAACTTAGGCATAATTATGCATTGGTTATTCAAGTGGTTTTTTCCTATGTGGGTAGTTTTCCCACCCAACACTGGGTAAACCCACAAAAGTGGTTCACAATTTGAGGGAGGAAGGAAAAGTGGCAAAAAATGACCCTATACAAAAAAAATTGGTTTTTGTAGTTCAAATGAACCCTTTGGTTCAAGCGAACCAAAAAAGGGTTTAAATAAACCTTGGTTCATGCAAACCAGTTAAATGCAAGGTGGACCCCATCCCACCAAAAAAAAACAATGAAAACCCCTTTTTTGAAAGCGGGTTCGAATGAACTATAATCCCCCTCCGTGATTGTGGTCTTGCATGTTGACTTTCCTGGAGTAATGTGTCTGTTGGGTGTCTTTGTTTGTTTATTTCATTGAGGAAAGCATGAAAAATAAATAAATAAATAAAGGTTTTAGAATAAGTTTATAGAAGCGTTTACATAATTGAATAATAGATCTTAATAAATTGAAATTTTAAATAAATAGATTTGTGTAAACAAGTCAAAATAAAAGAATAAATCTATAATAAGAATATGATAAATATATGTTATCATGGTTGAAGATTCTTGGTAACTTCCCCAGAACAGTCACTGGTAAATTAACAAGCAACATTCATCTTGTTATGAGATATATAATAAGAAGTAAAATAGGCAATGCATTTTTACCAGGCACGTCATTACAGCCTTCTCTATTATGCTCTTAATAGCTTTATGGAGAATTGAAACGGTTGCATTTATGTAGTAATTAATGCATTTGAGCACTACGGTGGTAACGTCTTGTGGAGGTCACTATGACATTGAATACCTTGCAGATCGTGGGGGAGAATACTCCTTAATTTGGAAACGTTTTCCTTGCATGGGGGGAATTACTTTATGTGCATGGAATACTTAGTCGAAGGAGATTTGAGACAAGAAATTACCATGGCTAGGATATTCTATCTAACACCTCAAACCTTTGCGCCAGAATGGGCTACCCAACCTATGATTTGTCTCCACAGTGTTACAACTATATTGACACGGTTTCCCTTCCTTCTCACTTCTGATAGAAATTGCACTTAGCTTCTTACAGAGAAGATCAATGACTTTGGTATGTTAATAAATGGCCGAGAAAATAAATAGCTCAATCCACCAAGTCCATCTTGTATCGAAGCCTAGCAGATAACATAACCTGCCTCAAACTTTATGGAGAGGAGACACGCAAGAAGGAGGTGAAAAGTTAACAAAAAAGGTTACCACGGGGAGGGCTGTGGGACACATATTTCAGGTATGCCTATCTCTTATATAGGACCTTCTTGCAGCATTATATCGAGTTACTGTGTATAATGGCATATTATAATCTACTAAATAATTTGCATGCTTCCTTAATGAATTGGGTCCGTGCGTACCAACCATCATATTACTCTATTTTGTATAATATTCTGCATGTTAGGAAAAGAAAACATGTATTGTTGTATTGCATGAAACTCTCATTATTCATAGTTACACGGTAATGCCCCTACCTATATAGATTTTTCCAGCATTATTGTGACCTAGTCTCAGCCATAGCACTTAAACTTAATAGGGAGTTTAAAGGTTTAAATAGCCTGCTTTATTCTACTGACAATCTATTGCAGTTGCAGCACTTGAAAATAATGATAATAATGCAAGTAGATGGTGATAATTCCAAGTTCCAATATTCACTTTCTAATATACTTGGCAACCTGTCACAGTTACAACGTTTAGAGTTGAGGTATTTTACATAATTAAATAGCCTCCCTGAAACCTTTGGTAACTTGTCACAGCTGCAACTAGTAAATTAAGTAATCTCTCTGATTTCATTGATAACCTGTCACAGCAGCGCACTTGAACATGGTAGGGTGTATAGATTTAAATAAACTCTTTGATTCTATTTGCAACCTGTCTCAACCGTCACACCTGAACATAATAGGAAGTTTAAAGGTTTAAATAATCTCTCTGATCTCATTGTCAACTTGTCTCAACTGTGACGCTTAAACATAATAGGAATTTTTGAGGGTTAAAATAATCTCTCTATTTTGATATGCAATACTTAATCAATTATGCTCCGATGGATGCGCACACACTATTTCAAAGCTCCCATGGTGGCGTAGGTCGCTAGAATGTTATGTTCTTGGTAACCATAAGATCTGCATTTCTTACTAGATTCCTATCAAACGGTTTTTTGTGGCCATCTTTACTTTCACATTTTGTAGTCATGTCTAACCAAGATATCCACAACCACACTCATCTGTAAATATGTTTTAATGGATGCCCACACTCTAATCCAGTGCACCATTTTGGCACAAGTAGGGTTTTATGCCTGCCAGACATAATTACCTTTACATAATGATATGAATGTTGTACAAGCGTATTGGTACTTTCTATAGCATAATTGGGTAACCAAATTTGTTTTCCATATTATCGTGATGAACACTTTGTGTAGCAGAGTATAAATTATATATAATCTGATATTGTAGAAGAATATTTGATACCTACTTAATTGACTATATTCAATAGGAGAATTAGGAAATTTTATAGAGAGCTTAGACTTATTTGTACAAGTGATAAATGAAAGAATTGATGTAGCAAGTTAAGGAAAACAGAGTACATCAGTAAATTTACGTTTAGAATAAAAGGGTTATTTAAATTATATGTTTTATTATTGACTATGTGAAAAAATTATGCTTACATAAAAAGAAATAGTCTAGAAAAGAATAAGATATTATGTAATAAAATTGACCCAATTGATAGCTTAAGGTTAAAGATATCATAAGGGAGTTAGTAAAATAGCTGAAAATGGTATTATGTTACTTGATTATGTTTCTTTTAGGAAAAAATATGTAAATACAAACCAAATGGTTTAGGTTATTTATTACATATATGATTGCATATGGGATGCAAGAAAATATAGGGGGGTTAAGTTATTATTGTTTTGAATACATAGAGGGATAGATATTAAAATATATTTCTATATGTTCTTTAATGGTTTTAATGGTTTCTCAACAAATGATAAGATAAATAGGAGTACATTTGAGTGGGGAGATGTTAACTACATTGTTAGTTAAGTGTTTTGAAGTAAAAAAAAAGAAAGAAAGAGAAAGAAAGAAAGAAATACATTATCCTTGGGGGAGGGTTTGATTTTTAAATAGTTAGTGGATGAATTGATGTTAAATGTCGATTTCTTGAAATAATGTTTACTCGGTTGCTTGTAGTAAATATGTTTATGCAAGTTCTTAAATGACTCCACCAGGAATAAATGAATAAAATAACTGTCAATGATTCTTTATGATTGATACATGGATTGAATTGGTGCATTTAAGGATGTCTTCATTCCTTCTAATACATCTTCCTGATGAGTTGTTGATTTATGGAGATCTTATTAATTGATTTGTGTACAATGCTTGGTTGTGAGATGTTTATGCTTCTTTATTGAATGCGACCTTTCCACTTTGAAATTATACTCCATTGATGAACCTTGATACTTAGTTATGTTACCCTCCATTGGGGGTTGAGGTTATTTGGTCATTAGGCTTCCAGAGGCGAGGGGAAGTTTGTTTTTCCTTGAATCTTCATTGATTTGGTCTTTGCCAAAATTTTGATTGTAATTGTGATTTAAAATTTTGTGTGGGTTATACCTAATTTTATGATCATTATGTATATGGCTATTGGAAAGATGGTATATACCTCACATATGATTCAGTTTGAAAGGGTTGTTCAAAACTTTGTGAGACTCTGATTATGTACTTGTTAGCAAGATGGGTTATGCCTTGCATGCTTTTATGTTGTGATTCTATGTTAAAATTATGATGGTACAACCCTTGGTTTTGACGTTTGTTGGGTATCTAGGGAGAGTGGATCTTCATGGGGGCCGATGCCTTGGTTAAGAGAAAGAGCACAAGATAACCCACAAATGAGTTTGTTAATCAAGTGAAAACATAATAAATGAATTCTAGGAGGGATAGGTAGCAATCACATAATGAGATTAAAAAATTGTGGTTACCTTGTCTTCATTAGGGCTTTCGCAGACTAATGGAAGGTTGAGAAGGTTGTGGTTGGCAAGGTCATTACCTCATTCTTAGGAGAGGTTAGCGGCTCCCCATGAGACACCCTATGGAGCGGCGCCTTGTGATAGGCTGTCAAGATAACCATAGATGGAGGCGGTGCCTGGTGATAGGTTGTTTGGATAATCCATGTACAAATGGAGGTGACACCTTGAGTCAGGATGTCTGGATAATCCATGTAAGGCCATGTGATGACACTCTCCTCTAGCTTTCCCTTTTTGGAGTTGCTTCATTGAATTCCTCTAGAAGTGGTCTTTTGATTTTATGGCTTGAGATTTATTGATGTTATGATATTTGATTTATTTTTATTATGTTTCTGAAGTGGTTTATCACTATTGTGAAATGATTTGGATGTCATGTTTTCTGGTCATGGTTTATTGATGTTGTGACTATCTTTGGGTTCTTGTTACTCTTGTATGATGTTGAGCCTTGTGGTTCTCTATTTGGATGTTCTTGGTTGAGGTCTCTTACAATCCATTTTGAGCAATATTTTGAGCCCCGTCTTGATCATGTGTTTGATCCTTTTGGGACATAGTTATGTTTTTTTGTCCACAAACACCATCGTTGCTCCCTCTTCAACAGGACTATCTAGCGCATATAATTCCCCTTTGGTCACCTTCGAAGAATTTGAAAAGAAAGTGATGCTACATCCTTGAGTATCAAGTTGTTCTACAAAAATAAAATTTCTTTTTAATTTTGGAACATGTCTTACAGCCCACGATAACTACTCATTTCCATTCTTCAACCTCAACACCATGTCACCTTTTCCAATAATCTCACATTCCTTATCACCAATACATACTTTGCCAAATCTTTCTTCTTGATAATTTTGAAAGGCTTTTAGACATGAAGTTGCGTGAAATGATGTACTGAAATCAAACACCCATGAATCCATTGTAGTTTCACCCTTGACAAGACTTGAACCCCTTCATCTTATTCACATGTGGTGTTCACTTTGTTATCCTTTGATTGGTTCTGCACCTTTTTGTATGACCAACAATTCCTTTTTGTATGTCCTTTTCCACAAAATAAACAACCTCCATTTCTCCCCCTTGACATTAATATCCTCATTGATTTTGATACTTTTCTATGGTTATTCTTCCCTATTTCTTTATGTCTACGCCTATTACCAAAAATCAAGGCATCACTGAATGCAGTTCCATGATTTTTCCTTCGCATATCATCACTTAGAAGAGTTGTAATTTCATCAAACTTGAGTTTTGTTTTCTTGGATATGAAGGTGCTAATCTACATCACAACTCCTTGCCAACTATTTGAAAGAGAACACAACAATAAGATGGTTTTCATTTTGATGATTTTTACTAAAAATAATTGGTTGATAAGAGTGTTGAATTCATTCAAGTAGTTTGATGTGATGTGTCCTTCCTTCATTTTCAAATCATATAATTTTTTCATAAGGTAAAACTTGTTCAAAGCTGAGGCAATCTCATATATGTCAATCAATTTGTCCCACGACTCTTTTGAGGTCTTTTTTGTTATGAAATTGAAGAGAATGTTGCTAGATAATGATAGAATTATTGTAGCTCTTCCTCTCTTATCTAATCTCTGCCAATCCTCATGAAACATCATAGTTGGAATTTTTTGCTTTTCCTTCCAACACGAGCAAGAGATCTCCTCTAATCAACAAATACTTCATCTGCACTTTACACAATCCAAAAATTTTCCTAGAGAACTTCTCTATCTTCCATTTATCTACTTCCTCCATTTCCCAGAAATTATCACAATTCTTGAGCAACTAATCAGCTAAGCTCTGATACCAATTGTTGATTAATTTATTTCAGATAAAATGAAAATAGGATTACAAAAATTAAAATCAAAGAAGAGAATTCACAAACATGAAAGAACACATGTTTATAGTGGTTCATCAATTTCACTACATCCACTTTGAAGAAAGGGAATTGATTTTATTAATGTTTGTTTAGAATACAAGCTACAAAAACATAACATCATCAATCAATACAACAACAAAGCATTATCCATTTTGGATAAGTCTTAAAAAAATGCAAAGAGATTTGTGCAATTTTGAGGGAAATGGATGTGACTGTTGGACTTTAATATCCAATATACTTCAATATCAAATATGGGTCAAAGCAAGAAGTTGGGTACATGAAGAGGGGAAGTTTTGGCCAAAAACAAAATTCTCACAGAAAATGCGTACACGTTATTTAAAAATGCGTATGCATTATGCTTTAGGTACCTGAGCCTAAAAAATACGTATGCACTCAAAAACGCATACACATTATAATGCGTACACATTATAACACATATGTGTTATATAACGCATACACGTTTTATAACATGTAAAAATTGATTATTTAGAAAAATAAATATTTTTTAGAAATAGGTACGCGTTTTGAAACGTGTATGCGTTTTGTGTTACAAAACGCATACCCGTTTCTATTAAAAAAAAAATTAAATAATCAAGAAAATAAAGAACGCATATGTGTTTTGTAACGCATACGCGTTTTTTAAAAATGCGTATGCATTTTGTAACGCATACACATTTTTTAAAAACGCGTTTGTGTTTTTAAAATTCAAAATTCCCAACCCACATGCTTCCTCGATTTTAGGATCAAGAAAGGCTTGGAAATCCGAGCCTTAGCCTTTGACCTACAACTAAAAAACTAAGGTAGATTGAAGAAGAATGTCCAACTTTGACAACATGGCTGATGAACTTCTTTTTTGAATCAATCTATAAAATTAAAACCCATTAGAAAACATGATGTCTACTTTCCAAATATATATTTTTTATTAATATTGGATTATGTTTACTATTTTTTAATTAATTTCTAAGCAAACTAGTCCTTAAACTTGAAATATCAGGCTTTTTTAATATTTTAATAACTTTTTTTAGTTAAGTTTTTTGTAAAAAAAATTATATGGCATAAAACTTTAGACAATTCTCTACACAATGAAAAAAGAGAGTCAAAAAATGTTTGGTTTAGGTCCAATTATGTTGTCCGTTCATGTTGATTTTTAAAAACAACAATTAAGGCCAATAAATTTTTTTTTTAAATATATATTCAACCAAAAATTACAAAAAAAATTCCAGACCAAACTTCATGTTGTTAGCTCTCTTTTCCCAAAAGGAATTAGCAAAATAATTTTAGCTAGGTCAAAATGTGTTGTCCGTACACATGCTCGGTATTGTAAAAAAATAGGGACTTTTAAAAAGTGGTTTTTATAGATCCCTATCCAGATTTAATTTCTATAATCTGGGTATTTGAATAATTTACATATTTGGAAACTAGATTCAAAACTATAAATTTCATATCATTGAATTTCTTTAAGATTCATTGTGTAAGTGCCTCAAATTTTCAATCCAAGTGTGACAAATTCTGAAAAACAACAAAAAAACTTCCACTTTTTGAGCTTTTTGTGTACCCAATTTCTTGCATCAGCCCATATATTGGTTTAACTTGTTTTATTTTTACTATTTATATGAGAAAGTGAAGCTCCATGGAACACCAGTTCATTTAGGATGAGCCTTTATGTGAAGGTACTATATATGGGTTAAATTTATGCCAATGCCTCGTTTTACATGGTTGTACAAGGGAGTTAAGCTTGGACATTGTAAACATGAAATGCCATTTTGCAAGCAATAGTATAACTCAGTTCACATTCAATTTCTTCTTCAAGAGTTATAAATTAATATGATATAGAAACTACATGGACGTTTTTTGCATCATATTGTTTTAAAGCAAGAAAATACATATTGTTCTATGAATGGTAGGCCATAGCTATTGGTAACAACCTTGCTGACCACTATTTTTACTCATAAAAAGAGGTGAAATTCTCATGAGGAAGCCATTATATTTATGAATTTAAAATAAATGCAAGATTCCATCATTGATAATTCTTTCATAAATCTACAATACGACATCAATACTATCTATTAGGTGTTAATAAATGTTCACACTAATGTACGTTAAGAATTCTAAAACTGTCTAATCCAACCCCACACACCTATCTAGTTTTTGGTTAATAAAGATTTAATATTCATCTCCTACTTCTTTCTTCCTTTCTTTCAAGCTTACCATACTACAAAGATTAAGTGTTAGGGGAGAGGGGTCTATAGTGGAGCACCCTACACGTTTCTCAAAATCTTATGTGGAAATTTCAAATCATTCTTAATTTTTTACAATAGTTATTTGGAAAATCATGGGCTTCTATATTTTGTTTTAGGGCCACATCATCAAATATGATGCCACATCAACATGCTTTTTGTTGAGGTATCCAAAAATGCCCCAAAAAAAAGTGATACCTATAGTGGTGCACTAAGTCATGTTTTATTGGTACACTGATGTGGGATCACATGATTTGTCAATTTGTGTACTTTATGGATAGAAAGTGTTTTTCAATTGGATATTAAGGTGCTCCACTATGGGACACGTTAAGGACTACTTCTATTCTCACTATTCGACCCTGCTCCACTATGGGCCCCTCTCCCCTAACATAGGAAATCCACAAACTTTAAGAATAAATGAAATTTGATAACTAATAGATTCGATAGCTAAATACTTCAAAAAGAAGTAATTAGTGTCACCATTTGTTCTCCAACTTTCATGATTAAAAAAATCAACTTTAGCGAAACTGAAAAATCATTTCATCCCATTTCTCACTTTTTGCAATATTGTTAGTAACCCCTACCTTCACACCCATTAATTTTATGGGAAACCTCAAGCGATATTTGGTAATATTCATGTATTTACTATTTTTTTATGAGAAAGTAACACTACGCGAAGCTCATTATTGCTTCTAAATACCCTTTACCTAAAGCTAATGTTTGTGGGTTTCAAAGGATATGTAAAAAAATATACCCTTTAGAATATTACTATCTAGAGGATAAATTTTAGCATGTTTGTTTCTTAAACTGTTTTGTATCATAACAAATACTAACACTGGATTTTCAAAATGCTCATGTCTGAGAAGCCCTTTACATAAATATGAAGTTTATCCCTAAAAAATTACTAAACCATTTTAAAATATATAGCTTTGAAAGTTCCTCAAAAAAAAGAAAAATTGAAGAATAAAATTAGGTGATTTTTTATATATTAAGATACATTATATTATATAGAAGCTTTCAAAATCCTAATATTTTCATAGGCCATAACAATATATTATAATGCCTCTGATAAAAAAATATCTGGAACTTTTTGAATCGTAGTTTGTTAATAACATTATGAAATCTCCCAGACTCATTATAAATAAGTTCTATTAAAAAACTCACACAAAAGCTCTCTATAAATAACAATAAGAAGTTACATAATCCTTAAATCTTGATTTTCACAATATTTTTTGAAAAAACAAATGTATCGTGTACCTGGTGTAAGATGGAGCTACACTCTGAACATTAGTCTCAAGTTTTGAAAGTCTTGTTAAGCATACAAAATGTAAACAACCATTGTTGGTGAGTTGTTTAGAACATTTCTTTTTCCAAAACCCATGTAAACCGTATAATGTTTCTCAATGTAATTTAGGTCGACAAAATAAAATAGTTGCATATTGTTCATTGTACTTGTCTCTTTATCTCCTAGATCTCCTAGATTCTTATAGATGCTATGGTTTCATAATTAGCATTTCTATCTTCTATGAACTAAACCATTAGTTTTAGATGCTATGGTTTCATAACTATTATAAAATGAATGCATATGATCAACGGTAATGTATCCAATACATATACATTGATTACTATTGGTAGGACACTTATGTATACCTTCTTTTTTCATTTTTTTTATGTATGTATGATTGACTAGTGTGTGTATTCAACTAGTTATATTTTAGTGTGAATATTGTTAGACTACCCAATCAAAGGCCTCCTAGTATAGAGGGGTGGGCCTTAGATTCTCACATGGTTGGGTGTTTTTGGCCATCATTGTGCTAAAGGGATTCCTAGAGATACTTATAAGAGGGTGTGTTGGGCTCTGATAGCATCATGACATTTTATCTTCTATTTCACACTTTAGATGAAAACATGTAAAATGGGACCTTATCACCGATGAATTGGTATGCCCCTACCCTGATAGTGTTTATAGTGTTATGAGTCATCATTTGTGACTACCTTAGCTATTAATTAAGTCATATTATCTTTATTATATTATTATTATTAAATTATTTAGGTTGACCTAAGGCTTATATAAGGTTATCTAAGTCAACCTGGGTAATATCTTAGGCTTATATAATATCGTTATTCTCATCAAGTTGAGTATTGTGTTGTTATTGAAGACTATTGGAGGTATCCCCCTTGAATGGGATTAAGAAGTTTCCCTCTCGAAGTGGCATCTTATTATCAAGTATTTGCATCATATTTTAGATTATCTTCTTCTTGTCCAAGTTGTTTCATAACATGAATAAAATGATTAGTTATACTATTATTGAATAATTTTCTTTGTTATGGGTTGGGGCCCTAGCTTGGTTGGCTAAAATCTTTCCTGTAGCAGGAGGTTGGTCACAAGTTCTAGTCTCCCCACCCCCGTGGTACCGGAGGGCGTGTCGCACCAGCTCCGCCGGTCATGTTAAAAAGTTTACCAGGCGCACTGCAGTTTATAGGGGGTCGTGCTACCCGATTCCTGCAGTCTAAAAAAAAAAAGAATAATGTTCTTTGTTATGATTAGTTATGATATTAATGTTTTTATATATGTGAAAATTTAATTAGATCTTGATTAACATAATAGTTTTAAGATAGGTAGCATTTTGTTCCTTCCAATTTCTATTTTTCTTTGGATTCTCCTTGTAAGTAATTTAATATTCAATTATTTTTGTATGTTTTATATAAATATTTCTTTATCATTTTCTTTTATATATCCTTGTTAGCCTCTTCCTTATTCTCCATTCCAAACCTTTTATAATCATAAATATCAATTGACAAAATCTAATAGAATTAACTATACTCAAACATTGACTTATTCATCTATTTCATGAAGGCCCATCAAAATTAAGATTTATAATTTTATAAATAAATTCATCATAAATATATTTAATTGAAAAAATGTGAATTCCTGAAATATTACATATACATCATAAATTTAATATGTTATAAGAAATTCACAAATACATTGATTTCAAACAACCTTAAACATTTTAATCTACCACTATGAATTTACTATACAAATAAATATTAAATAAATTTATAAATAATTTATAATCATATTACTATTCTTAACCCACAAGAATAGTGTCATTTTATCAATTAATTTACTCATCATAAAATATATTTTTCTTCACATGTATTGTTGACCTAATCTAACCAACAAAGAAAGTATGCACTAAAGATTTCACAATTTCATTGATTGTTGGTTATGTGACCATAAGAAAAAAAAAAAATTAATTCTAAAAATCCTTTTTAATATTAAGATTTTTTTAATATATTTTATTCACATAAACATAATTGAAAAAAATAAACTTAATTTATCTTAAAAAAAAATTAATATCAATATTTTTAAATTCATTTTATTGGCATAAATATGCTTGATGAAAATTAAGTAATCCTAAAACCTTTTTTAATACAAAAGCTATCAAATACATTTTATTGACATAAGCACGGTTGAAAAAATAAGGGATTAAAAATTGAAAGGGAAAATAGGAGGGCACCTCAGAGAAACCTCCATAATAGTAGTGCCTTCGATAACTTTCATTTCAATTAGGTTGCCTCAAAGACACGTACAACTATGTCCTAAAGCGGAAATAGACACTGTTTATTTCCCACATGGATCCTTCTGAGAGAAGCACATGTAAATTCAACAACATGCATTAAAAAATTATACAACAAGAACCAACAGACATGAAAGATGAGACAAAAACTAGAACAAACAATTTTATGTGGGGAAAAATACTTTCGGATAAAAAAACCCACACTCCAAAGATCGATCCATTGTATTATTCAACAACAAACGATTACAATACAATTTCAGGCTCATAGCATTTTCAGAGATTACATCTTGTTCATTCTGGATACAATTGGTAGCAACTGATCAAACCATCAGACCAAACAACCTTCGCACTGTTACAATACCCTCACATAGTATATAGTGAAGATCAACAAGAGAGAGAACAATCATGAATCATGATTAGGAGGGAATTCAATAGCATAACCCTACCTCTCACTCCCTCTGATTAGGCCTCATGGCCTCGGCCTTTCAGCCAGCCACTCGGCCCTCTCTCTATCATTCTCTTGTTCTCTTCAGCTCTCTTTTGTTTTCTCCTCTACAGAACATCCAATGCATACATATATACATTCATTCTCAACAGCCTCTGTGAATCGATTTGTTTTCAACTATCAGATCACAATGATCGAATCATCCAACTCAACATCATAGATGTTTCCACTTCCTTGCATGGAAGATAATACGTCCAAGTCATACCACATAGGAAATCCTTTAATCGGTCAAGAACAATCAACTTGTGTCACATGTTGGTGAGAAACTAATAGTGTCTCCTCGATGCCACAAGACCAGATCATCATTATTGCCAAGAGTCTTCACTATCGGCAAGACATTATACCGAGTTCACAAGTCACATCGACCTCAGCTTTCCATTCGGTGAGACAATTTTCATTCACCAAGACATCACACTGAAGCTCACAAGTCACATTGACCTCAGCTTTCCATTCGGTGAGACAATCGCTACTCCCCAAGACCTCACACCGAAGTGTTCATCAGTCGGCAAGACATACCACTATCACCAAGAGGTTACATCAAGCCTTCAAGTCATACTGAACCAACAGTCGGCAAGAATTATTGCTTTCACCAAGAGGTTACAGTGATGTTCACACCTATCATCAAAAGAATCCTCCGTCGGTAAGACTTCTTGCCAAGACTTCCAAGTTACTCCGATGACTCCAAGTGAAAGCTATTAGCAAGACTTCGGCTATCACTGAGACATCATACCAAAACAAGCCTTTCCGCCAAGGGTCTCCCCGACACCGCTTGTCACTCAGAGTCTTACCGAACCCTTTCGTTACCTATCAGTGAAACATCTCCCTATCGCCAAAACTTCATATCAAAACCTTATGTCACACCGATGACCCAAAAGTAACACTATCGGTGATACTTTCCATGTCGCCAAGACTTCATCCCAAAACACATGAGTTACTCCAATGATCACAGGTGTATAACTATCGGCAAGACTTCTCTTGTTGGTATGAGACATACCAACTGTCCAAGACTCTCCCTGACACCGCTTGTCACCTAGAGTCACCCTGATATTCGATAGACACCAACTGTTGGCTAGAAATATCCCAGTCGCTAGGACTCATTCTGACAGAGGCAAGTCACACTAATTGCTGCATCGGCCAGAAAGATCAAAGGTCATGCTGATATCTGCCAGAATTTCTACCATCACTGAGACATCATTCTGACAGTCTAGGGTTATGCCGAAGGTTTTGGATGTCGATCGCCAAGACATTCAGAAGGTCACCGTGACAGTTGAGGATCAACTAGTAGATTGGCCAAACATCTCACCAGTCACAGCGACCATGCTTTCTCAGAGGTTTAAGCTTGTGAGATTGAGGCATCAATTCCAACAATATCCCACTTGACGAAGATCACACAGGCACCTCCAAAGCAACCAGGAACTAAGATCACACTAGCTCCACCAGTTCAGACCCCACAATACTCAAGACACCCAATCAACAAGATTCCACAGATAACAGTCCACGGGACAATTTGCAACAAAGACCAGGCATCCAACTGCAACTCACTGTCCAACAAAGCAATCGAAATGCAACCGATCACAACCTTTAGGGAAACCACATAGACCTCAAACATGCTCTCATGCTCCATCATCCAAGATGTTCACCATTCAGGTAACAATCCTTGTCATTTTCCAACATGGCACATGTGGAAGAAAGATACAAGCCAAGGTGAATAAGCACCATTCCAATGAACACAAGCAAAAGATCCTAGTGATATCACCAACACGATATTGCTACCACTTCACTATGCTCATAAGCTATACATAAGTAATATCAACTTCAAAGCTTTAAAAAAAACACAACAGTGAAGTCATTCTCCAAAAATAAGACAAACAACACCAGTTAGAACAACAATCAGACTGACTGCTTCCATCTAATTGATAAACCCACGTGACTAAAAATAGCACCCATAGGTCGTGCTATTCCATCCAACCTCACATACCTCAAAGGTATAAGCATTAGTAAACTCATGGTACTCCAAAACCAACCCATCAACAGCGAATGCAAGCTCCAAGTGCCAACCAGTCGAAGAAGAAAAAACACAACAGGAACTCCCACTGTCCGAGTAATCCAAAGACATCACAAGTCTACCAATAACAACACATAGAAAATGTAACCATGTAGTACCAAGGAAATATCCACAATGACATGCACAACCTACAACAAATTGTTATAGGAAAAATTTCTCTCACCACAAACCTTCACAGCCATAGAGAGAAACTCTGCACATCATATTCCTGTAGAATATCCTCCTACATACACTTCTAACAGCTAGCTGTGCCAAGAATGATCTCCTTCTCATCCCAAAAGAAAATCAAGCTACTTCATTCCCCTTTCAGGAAATCATCCCATACATCATCTCCTACCAATTCTCATCAGTAACAAGGAGATAAAACAAGCTGTACAACTTCCACCATGAATCCTCTAGAACCATTAAACTACAATTCAAGATCCATATCATGAAAGTGAACATAAAACACATATGAAAAATATAATGGGCCAAATACCTCTCAGATAAAATGCTGAGTAGACCAAGAGTGGGCATGAGAATACTCTTTCAAGATATACAAGTCATCATGACTAATCCAAGAGAAATCTCCTCATAGGTCTCTTATTGAACTCACATTCAACCAAGGTGTAGGCTTCTCATACTTTCTGTTGAAAAACTTCATCAAGAATACCAATCAACTGCATTTCTCTCATAAGAGAAAAATAGCCTCATCTTATTCTCCATGTATCCATGAGTACTCACAACTGATCATCTCATGCTAAACTTCAATTGCATTACTGCATTATCATGAAGTATCAAGCAAATAATCAAAGCACCCAATACACAAAGAATTACCAAACCATTGTCAAAGCTCCAATCATCTGAATTAGGAACTTATCATGACACCATGATCTACATATCCCCTTAGGAGATACCATGCTTTAGTGACTTCACCATGGTCTCAAGTAAAATGCACAATGTCAAAACTCTAGTGCACAAGAGTATACATGACATAAAGAAAACAGACTCAAAACCAACATCACCTGTCAAGCATCACCAACACCTTAGCCAAAGACTCCAACCATCCTCCATGGACCCAAGATGTTGCACATCTTCAAATAATTTCCATGCAAATGCGAAAGAACCCTTCTACAACAACAGGATCTAAGGGCTCCCCCATTGAAACATTTGCAACACTAAAGAAGACCATTCACCACCATGTGATGAACCCATAGTCACTGCTAAAGTTCCCACTGCAATGTGACATCCGAGCTCTCTCAACATCATGACCACCTGCTTTAGGTTCCCATAACCAATTATTTAGGTACTCAACAATATCCATCCTCTCATCTCAAAGCAATCACACCAATGCATAAGTGACCACGAAAAAGGCCAGCTAACAAGTCTACACATGCAAAGAATCAACCTCATGGATAAAGATAGTCCACATCAAATTTATTACACTGTAGCCAATGGGTAGCCAATCCACCAACCACATAACTCGTAGATCACAAAAATTGAACATGAAAACCCATCATCGCATTGGAAACTGCAACAATGAGATTTCAAAGAGAATAACCATGTAGACAACATGACTCAAACACTAGATCACACCAGATCTGATTTGCCAAACATGTCCACAATGAGCACCAAATTCAAGGAACCCACAAGCACCACCACAAGAATTTTGAGTGAAAAATCACATACCAACACTCGCATGCAAAGAAGAAAACACACCTTCTCAAACCATGCAAAAAGCATGCATGCAGAAATGCAACTATCTCATCCAGCAACACTCCAAAAGCCAGGGTCTAGAAAATAGCTTAACAAAAACTCCACATAACCACAAGTTTTGCTTAACCATGTAAAACCTACAAAACCATAGAGCCATGCAAGTACAAAGCATCCTTAAAAGGAAAACAACAATTCAGGAAATCCAGGCCCCTTTCAGGCCAAATCTAAACCACCAACATGTGCATGCATCCGAGAAAGAGAGAAAGGATATTTCAGAAGCTTGCAAAACATCTAATGATTAACTCCATAGCCTTTATGTATTTGAGGTTAACAGGAAACAATGTCTTCCAACACTAGGGAACACGACCTAGCATAAGCACTCTCTTCCATGGCTGAGAAACACGGTAGGCTTCTCCATATCATCAAGGAGCCTCTTAGACAAACGCCCAATATGAAAGCTTTACTACTACAAAGCCACTGAGAAAAGAAATCCACCTCATACACCAAGGTTATATTGCTACCAACTAGGAGACACAGATCACATCAAAACAACATGATCAACTCCCTTTTCCATCTCCACCATCCTTCAAGTTGCATGTTGTCTCTAAATATCACAAGATTTCCACTCACTAAAAGGATCAATAAATCAGCCGATTCCTCCAGATTTCCTCCAGCCTCACAAGCTAAGAAATCTTCCCAGGAGAAATACCTAGAACCAACAACTAGAAGGCTCTGATACCACTTGAAAGGGAAAAGAGGAGGGCACCTCAGAGAAACCTCCATAACAGTAGTGCCTTCGGTAACTTTCATTTCGATTAGGTTGCCTCAATGACATGTACAACTATGTCCTAAAGCAGAAACAAACATTTTATTTCCCACATGGATCCTTTTGAGAGAAGCACATGTAAATTCAATAGCATGCATTAACAAATTCTACAACAAGAACCAATAGACATGAAAGATGAGACAAAAACCAGAACAAACAGATTTACTTGGGGAAAAATACTTTCGGATAAAAAACCCCACACTCCAAAGATCGAGCCATTGTATTATTCAGCAACAAATGATTACAATACAATTTCAGGCTCATAGCTTTTTCAGAGATTACATCTTTTTCATTTTGGATACAACTGGTAGAAACTGATCAAACCATTAGACCAAACAACCTTTGCACTGTTACAATACCCTCACATAGTATACAGTGCAGATCAACAAGAGAGAGAACATTCATTATTCTTGATTAGGAGGAATTCAAAAGCATAACCCTACCTCTCACTCCCTCTGATTCGGCCTCATGGCCTCAACCTTTCAGTCAACCACTCGGCCCTCTCTTTATCGTCTCTTGTTCTCTTTGCCTCTCTTTTGTTTTCTCCTCTACAGAACGTCCAATGCATACATATATACATTCATTCTCAACAGCCTTTGTGAATTAGTTTGTTTCCAACTGTTGGATCACAATGATTGAATCATCTAGCTTAACATGATAGATGTTTCCACTTGCTTTCATGGAAGATAATACATCCAGGTCACACCACGTAGGATAGACTTTACTCGGTCAACAATGATCAACTTGTGTCACATGTCGGTGAGACACTAATAGTGTCTCCCCGATTGCAGAAGACCAGATCATCATTATCACCAAGATTCTTCACTATCGGCAAGACATTATACCGAGTTCACAAGTCACATCGACCTCAGCTTTCCATTCGGTGAGACAATCGTCTTTCACCAAGACATCACACCAAAGCTCAGAAGTCACATCGATCTCAACTTTCCATTCAGTGAGACAATCGCTACTCGCCAATACCTCACACCGATGTTCACAAGTCACACCGAAGTGTTCATCAATCAGCAAGACATATCGCTATCGCCAAGAGGTTACATCGAGAATTCAAGTCATACCAAACCAATAGTCGACAAGACTTATTGCTTTCGCCAAGAGGTTATAGCGATGTTCACACCTATCGATGAAAGAATCCTCCATCGGCCAGACTTCTTGCTAAGACTTCCAAGTTACCCTGATGACTCCAAGGAAAGCTATCGGCAAGACTTTGGCTATCGCTGAGACATCATACCGAAGCAAGCCTTTAGGCCAAGGGTCTCCCCGACACCGCTTGTCACTCAGAGTCTTACCGAACCCTTTCGTTACCTATTGGTGAGACATCTCCCTATTGCCAAGACTTCATATCGAACCCTTATGTCACACCGATGACCCGAAAGTAACACTGTCAGTGAGACTTTCAATGTCACTAAGGATTCATCCTGAAACACATGAGTTACTCTGATGACCAAAGGTGTATAACTATCGACAAGACTTCTCTTGTCGGTATGAGACATATCGACTATCCAAGACTCTCCCTAACACCGCTTGTCGCCCAGTGTCACCCCAATATCGGATAGACAGCAACTGTCAGCCAAACATCTCCTAGTCGCTAAGACTCATTCCAATAGAGGCAAGTCACACCGATTGCTGCATCGGCTAGACTGACCAAAGGTCATACCGATATCAGCTAGTCTTTCTACCGTCGTCGAGACATCATTCCGACAGTCTAGGGTTACACTGAAGGTTTCAGATGTTAATCGCCAAGACATTCAGAAGGTAACAACGACAGTTCAAGATCAACCAGTAGATTGGCAAGACATCTCACTAGCCATAGCGACCATGCTTTCTCAGAGGTTTTATCCTGTGATATTGAGGCATCAATTCCAACAAAAAATAGTTGATCCTAGAAATGTGATATTATTAGAAACCATTGATATATTAAAGCGTAGACAATAAGTGTAGTCTCATGGTGGTCCAAAGGTAGAGGATCTAGTGTTAAGTCCTATTTGCAACATACATAATTAAGTGTCCTGAAGTTAACTTTTTTTATAAACTTCAACAATTCCAAACACTACTTCCACATTTTTCTCCATATAGTAAATTTTCATAACCTTAACAGTTTAGGATACTGTTTCCATAGTTTTGATGTGCAATAGTCAATTATGTTATTTCTACACTCTTTTCTAGAAGTCCTACTTTCAATCAAATCTTTTAATCTTTACGATTAGCTTTCATCTTCATTTATAAGACTATTTACAAATACCTTTAATGATAGATTCAATGGAGATAAAATTGAACATGTTGACTATGTATACAAATTATGGAAATGTTGTATAAACAATTATGATATAAGTGGATGATAGTATTGAGAGGTTCTTTTTGAAAAGTAGTCAGAATTATCTATTTTTCCTAATTTAATTTGAAGGAAAGAATTACCTGAAAAAAATTTACAAATTGAAGTTGTTATAATTTAGGGGCCTTGGTGCACATAAACTGCAGCTGTTATAGATGCCAATATTCTAACGAATGAGTACAATAAATAGCTAAACCAAAATCTAAACAAAGTCTCAAAGTCATATATACTTCTATTAAATCAAGTGTTTACCAGAAAAGTTTCCCCTGTAAACCTTCGTCTTACCAAACTCACAGTTTGTGTGGGAATAGTTCATCTACTTATAAGGCTTAAACTAAGATTAAACCTTATGCTATACTAGACACAAAGCTAAATACTTCATTGAGAAAAATACTATACGTCAATATTAACATTGTCGGCAGCCTGTAATTGTATGTCTTGAAATTCAAGACATGTCCAAGTGTTATGGTCGATGTTCATTTTTGGATGACGAAGGCTCAATTGCATGGTTGTGAGTTAGATAGGGCCAGTTGCAATTTTAGGGGTTGAACGGCTACAAGTGTGTGATCGCAGGTGATACAAGTTGAAGTGCATGTTCCAAGGAGCATTGGACTCATTTCATACATTTGTGTGATTTTACATATCTAGATGGATTATTAAGTTCCACGTGTAATTTTTGATGTCAAGAATACATAAACACATTTTTTGAGAGATATCTTTCATTGTAGAAAGCGAATAATGATGATATAGTAATAGTGCATTCTATAGTAAAAGATAGAATACAAATGGATGAACAAATACATTGAAAAGATTAAAATCATACTAGTATTTGACATTTGCACATGGAATACGAATTTCTGCATGGAAGTTCTTAGGTCATGGTAGGGGAGAGGGGCCCATAGTGGAGTAGTGTCCAATAGTGGGGATAAAAGTAGTCATTAGTAGGACCCATAGTGGAGCACCTTAATATCCAATTGCAAAAAAAAATTTATCCATAAAGTACATAAATTGAAAAATCATGTGATGCCACATTAGTGCACCAATAAAACATGACTTAGTGCACCACTATCGGTCTCACTTTTTTTTGGGGCCTTTTTGGATACCTCAACAAAAAGCATGCTAATGTGGCATCATATTTGATGATGTGTCCCTAAAACGAAATATAGAAGCATGTGAATTGCCAAATAAATAGTTGTACAAAATTGGAAGTGATTTGAAATTTCCACATAAGATTTTGAGAAAAGAAAAATTAGGGTACCCCACTATAGGCCCCTCTCCCCTACATTTAGATGGAATTTTTTGTCCAAGTGGTGTTGATAAGGATAGTGAAGTATGTTTAGAGTAGTTCCATGTGCCTGTTGTGTGCTAGCCTATTCATATATACATATCGTGAGTGAAAGTTGTGTGGGTAGGTTGAAGTGCAGGTTTTGAATTGCATAAATCCATGTGCATTTGGGGATCAGAAAGGGAAAGTGCAGGCTTGGGGGTTAGATAAGAGAAAGTGCAATATTGTAGGTTATATAGGACCAATTGTATCTTGTTAGGATAAGTAGCTTGCATGGAATTTTTGTAGTGATATTATAATCATTTAATCAAATTTTGGGTGAGATGTTGCACTTTGCTTCATCTAAGCTGCAAGGTTCGGTTCCTATACAAATTTAAAATGTCTGCTAGGAACGTGAAATCTCATAGCTATGTTTGAGTATTGTTGAGGCATAAATGCATAATGCTTTCTTGAGATGTCGTTATGCATAGGTTGTTATTGGGATATTGTGAAGCAGAATGTGAACCGAGGAATTAAGTGAGGACATTTTGGTGGTATGTTATTGGCATCTATCTTTGACTAAAGCATGGGAGTAGAGTATTGTTTCCTTTTGAGGCAAGAGAATACAAGGGTTTTGAGGTTCGAATTAATGTTGGTAGGTATTTTACTAAGTGATTCCTGCATGCAAAATTAATGTGTAGAGGTAGTATATGGACATGTGTTGCTACACATGTAGGGTGTTGAAAGCAAATATAAAAAAATTGGTGTGTTTTGTATGGTGTTTGTTTAGTTCATAGGTTTGGAAACTAAATCTGGTAAAATTGTTGTCTTTTTATTTTATGTATGATTTTTTGTGTTATTCCAAAGAAAATGATTGTAATGTTAGTGTTTATGGATGGGTATGTGTAGGATCATGATGGGCCAAAAAGTGGCAATATGATGGGTATGTGGCTGACAACATTTTTTTTACCCAAAATTGAGGAAAAAAATTCTTAGCTTTCCATCAATATAAATTATGCTTTACTTTGAATTTAATAAGTAATTTTTATTCATTTTCTATTTGAATTACAACTAAAGTCCTGATTGATAGGCTGATTGAAAAACATCTATAGCTTTTAAAAGGTATCATATTTTTTGAATCCAAAACATGTGTCACATTCTATGCTTTGTATACTATAGGATTAAATAAATAAAAATTGAATTTCATGAATTTTTGACCAAGTTAAGGTGGTCAGAAATACGAGTTTTTGTATTTTTAAAAAGTTGTAATAAAAAATTCATAATTAATTATTTACTCGAAAAAAATTTACAAAAAAATATGCATCACATCGGGACATGAGTCCTCTACTTATATCTAAAATATTATAAAAAAATATTATCATTTTATTGTGGTTAGGGTGGTCAGACAAACACCTACTTCTAATTTTTTTCCCTAAAACTTAAGTACTACCGCATTGAAATTTGAAATTTTCACCAAATAGATTTTTATTTTTTTAAACAAACCTAGTAGTTTAGAAACTAAATTCAATTTTCTATAGATTCTATTCTTACATATTTTTGAAATAATATAGATAACTTATTCGATTTTTTACGTCAAGTTGCCTAACTCTAATTTTCTAATTTTTTTTCCACTTAAGGGCCTATTTTTTCCATGATGATCCTGTAGATACCAAGGTCCCACCTAAGTTTCAAGGCCTCGATCTTGATTTCACATCAATCTAGGAATTTCTTGAAAAATGTGTCCCAAACCCTAGTCTAATAGTTTACTCATATGCCACAGCTGGCGTATGACTCCCATGTGGCTTAAACATAAAGTAAATTAAAATTCTTGCTTATATTTTAGCCTTCTAGATCTGATATTAGCTCAAAGTGTTGTAATTTTGGGAAATTCAGAATAAACAAATATAAATACAAGTTTATTTCACTCATTTTCACCAAAGACTTTCATGAGAGAATTCTTAATAGAAAATTGGAGTGCACAAGAGCATTCAAGAGTTGATTATCAAGCATTTTGGCGCATTATTCAAGTATCAAGCATCATGTCAATGTCATCATGCATCATGTTTGTTTTTAAGTTAACATTTGTGATGTATGATTTCATGATTCAAGAAAGTGTTCAAGTCAAAATCCATATCATTTAAGCAAGAATCAAGATCTACATCCTTTGGAACCATTTCATACGTGTTTGTAACACTTTATTCTTAGGATTTGGAGAGTTGCAACATATCATTTTGTTCATTCATCATTCCTCCTTTCCATTTCATAACATTTCAAGGTTTGATTACCTAAATGGGGTTTGACCAAGGAAAACCCCTTTCTACTAACAAAACATATTTTTTCCCTCTCTTTAGTGTGTGATTTGCATATCTAGGTAGAATACACATCGAAGAGCAATATTTGAAAGATGTTGTCAAGGTTGCAAATTTTTCCAAGTTGTCACCTTGTTTAGAAGATCACCGAAAGGCATCTATAGAGCATAATTCAACATTTCAGATCCAAAACCTAGATTATGAAGAAATAGAAGAGATTGATGAGCAGATTTAGACCTTGATCCTTCAAAAAATCCAAGCAAGACTAATACACCACTTCTAGCGCATGATTCCAAGTACAATCAAATTTTCATATTTTAGAGTTCCAGACTTGTCACTGCCAGATTCTTGTTCCTACCTAGAAACCCTAATCTAGGACTAAATTTCCTAGCCCAATGTATGAGTCCTAGTGTACATTAAAATTAATTTTTTCATAATTTTAGGTCTTCAATCAAGCTTCTACAAGTTTCTAGGTGCCTCTCTAAACTTTTCTAGTTTTCTATTCTATTTTTCATTCATCTCTAGGTTGTCTATTCAATCTTGCATACATTAGGAAATGATTGTTAGGTTTTGCATATTACATGTCTTTTCAAGCCCTATCTTGGTGGTGAACCCTCTTTTAGTCCTTAATCACACCCTAGGATACCTTATTGCAAGATCTCTTTCTCCCAGTTCATCCTTGGATTGAGATATCTAAGGTTTCCTTGAATGTAACAAGAGTGAAATAGGAATCCTATCTCCTTGTGCTCCATCTCCTAAAAGGTGGGGCAACCTATTTCCATCATTACATTTTGGTGAACCCAATGTGAACACCCCTTTTTTTGATTTGGGGTGCATCATAGTCCTAGATCTAGCCCACATTAACTTTGCATTATGATTTTGCATTAATGGATTTGCATCTAGGGTTTCTCAATCTTGCATTGGTGAAAGTGTATATAGGCTGCATTTTTTCATCTTGCATCATTGAATCTCATCTGAAATCTATAATTGCACTTAGCTTAGACATCATACAAACCAAAAAAACATAACTTTCACTCATAATTTTTTGAAATTGGTACAAAAACCCTAATCTAGGGTTGATACACCCCTCTGGGCATATTCTTAGTAGAGGTTGTTCTTCCTTGTTTCAAGGAATTCCATGTGTATTTTTTAGCATTTCAACCCTTTAAAATCCATGACCAAGACTCATATGCCTCTCTGGGTGAATTAGTCCCCGTCCAACCCTAAAACTACATTTTCCAACATTAAAAACTATGTTTTTGTGTTCATGTTTGTTGCTATTAGTTATCTTTTTCAGTTTGTAGATTTTTTGTTTCATTCAATTCATTGCATCTAGCTTAAATTGGTTCATTTTATGCACTTCTTAAATTCAAAATTGCATCTCTGACTGTTGCATAGTGTAATCAATAAATTAGTTTGTTTAGAATTTGAAACTTGCATTCACACTTCATTTTAGGTCCTTGCATGGCCCTTTTCCCTCTTTCTATTTTGGGTTTGTCCATTGAGTTTGTGAAATCTTGTATGAGCTTTACAACTTGGTGTCATATTAGCAATACTATTGTGAGACATAGTTCGATACTCATGTCATCCTGTGATACACCATTCGTCATGGATCTTGGGTTCTCTAGTTCTCTTCTTGATAGTGTTGATAATCATCCCTATATGGATCCTAGCATGCATACTTCACTTCCCATGGCTAAAATGCCTTCAATTGTGTTATGTTTCCTATTAACAACACTATCCCTACCATCCCTAGTTGTACTCAAGCTTTGGGGTGCACTCAAATACAAGGTGGAACTTCCATCCCTACCTCTATGATACTTGTTTCGATCACTACATACACTAGTACTCAACCTACCATAGCAATTCAACCTACTAACAGTGTGAACAATTCCATAGGGAATTCCTCTAGCTTTGTGCCTTTGACTACAATATCCCCTCAAACCTCCTCCATATCAAGTTTACAATTCACCTATCCTTGGCATACATATACTAATCCACCTTATACCCCTTCACCTTACAACAACAATGACGCTATCATTAACACACTTTTACAAAACATTTCATCCCTCGAACAACAAGTCACAACCCTAAATCATAACAACAATGGTCAACCTTCACAATACATGAAAACCAATCCCTTATCTTTGGAGAGATTGAGAGAACAAATTCCAAAAGGTGGAGAAGTTCCCCAATTTGAGAAATATGGTGGGAAAGGAGATTCTTCTAACCATGTTTTTGCTTTTACTTCTCTATGTAGTGATTTCATCTTTGAGTAATTTTTTTTTGCTAAAATATTCCCTAGATCCTTAAAAGATATTGCCTTAGAATGGTTTTCCTCGCTACCAAATAACTCAATTCGTTCATTCCATGAACCTGATGAGGCATTTATTAACAATTTTCAAGTGAACATGACCCCTAAGATGACCTTGGACAATTTGATGAGATGTAAGCAAAAAGAGGATGAAAAGGTTACTCACTTCATTTCACACTACTAATCACTTTATTCCCAAAGCAATATGAAAATTCTCGATCCTCACCTTCAAATAATGTTCATTGAGAACTTGCAAACTAATATACAAGATAATATTGGAATGATGAAATTTCCTTCCTTTGTTCACTTGTGTACTACCCTCCATGATTATCAAAACTTAGTTAGTAGTCATAAAGCAAAACCTACCTCTAGCCAACCTGAAAAGTCTGAATCCAAAAATCAAAACAATTATCCACATTTTAGGAAACAAAATAAAGGTGTCCTCTAACTAAATCCCCCTAAAACCAACTCAACATGTCGATACCCAAGTGGCTGCTATAAGGAAGAAAACTTCTTTCACATTTGTGGATTCGACTAGGTAAACTACTCCCTTACCTAATACCCTTCATAACACAATGTTGCAACTTTTAGAACAAAAATTGATCACCTTACCTCCCATCAAAGCACATGATCCTAATAAACCCTTACCTTTGAACTTTAGATTTAATGCTTATTGCCATTATGACCAACAAAAGGGACATGATATGGAACATAGTAAGTGTCTTAAACATCTTGTGCATGACCTCATTGATTCCGATCTACTTTCAATTGGAGGTGTTAATGATAAAGGAAATAAGTTTGTTGCTCCTCCTAACCAAAAGTTACAAATATTTACCAACCCTATTCCAAAACACGATGTTTCATTTTTCAAAGAAACTAACAAGAATGATGTGATGAATGTTGACATGGATGATGACATGGATATTGTTGAACAAGATCCTATGGATACTAATGAACAAAGTCTTTTGGATAATATGGTTTGATTGATCAAAATTCAATCTCATAAGGGCCAAACTAAAAAGCCTCTTGACATTGTTTTCTCCTCATAGGATATACTTAAACATACACCCGATGGTCCTCTTTGTTTTGCCCTCAGCACACACACCTCATTCGGAACGGGGACCCTCTTTTCCTTCACCTTGCTTGTTCATTCTGTCCCTGCCTCATTTTGCATATCCCCATTTTGGTGTTCCTAATGGTCAACGTACCTCTGAACTCTCATCTCAAGTTGACCATGTTTCATCCCCTCCATCTTAGTTAAGTCCTAGAGCCTTCCGGACTCTCCTTGGCAGTTTTCTTCTGTCAACGACCTTGGCACCTAGCGGGCTCGCCCCGCCGGGTTTCCCTTGCCAAGTTTCTCTTGGGTGTTCGTCGTTCCCAAATGGTAGAAGGATCCCACCTTCCCAAACCTTGGGCCCTGGTTCCTTGTTTTTTCTCAGTTTAAACTTGCAAGTTTCAGACTACCTTCACCCACGTCGGGTCGAGTCCACCGGAACTCCATTTCATCTTCACTGTTTTTGATGGCCAACCTAAGGCATCTTTTCACCCTTCAAACTTTGAGTTTAATTTTGCTAATGGTTTGGGAATGAAGTTTCTGATGACTGATCTGTGAGGTCTTTTCAGGCCCCAGGTCCCATACCTCCTGCCGTTGTCCGTGAATTTGAACTCCACCAACCCACTGGTAGTTGTACGGGCATTAAATGAGGCCATTAAATGCATATTTTTGTATAAATATAGGACCCGACCTGTCATTTTCATTTGTCAGGTTTTCCAGAAGAGTTCATAGTACTTTCTAGAGGAGATCAGTGCATCCGTCGTCCGCTGCCCTCACGTCTGAGAGCATCATTGGACCTTCCTTAGTTTATTTCACACCTTCTCCCATCAAAATTTTGAGGTAGGTTCGCCACCCATTCTACCAAGAGGTTCTTTTATGATTTTATGCCTAAAATAATGAATAAACATGGGCTAAAATGCATTTAATCGATAAAATATGACAAAACCCACAAAACCCATGTCTTCAAGTTTTGAAGAATCTCCAAAATCCCCCCTAACATCGGGGTGGAACCAAACCATTCCGCCATCATTCTTCGTATAGGGAATTCACACCCTCTAGGCCTATCCCCTCCTGTTTCCATTTAAAACTTAGACAATGAGAACTTTTTCAAGTAGAAAAGTGCCCTATCGAGCCCACCAACCTGGACTTCTGTCAGTCGATCGACACCAGAATTAACAAATTTGAGCACTCGACAAGTGACCTTGATTTCAACCTCCTAGGCCCACCTCATCAGGTCTCCCTTTTCAAGTTTCTCCAGGGTGTTCGATGTTCCCAAATGTCGGAAGGCTCTCTCCTTCCCGAACCCTGGACCCTGGCTCATCAATTTCCACTTGTTGAAAATTGCAAAACTTTAGACTGTCGTTGTCCGCTTCTGGTTAGGTCCACTAGACTTTCATCCCCAGGACTCTGCCTCGCCCCCATAGTTGGTGAAGAGATGACATCTTTCCACCCTCTAGACTCTAGGTTCCCTTCTACCATCCTTGCCTCCACTGGGCTCCACCCACCGGGCTTCTGTTCCCCTTCATCGATTGCAAAAGGGAAAAAAAACTGTCTTCCCAAGTTCTAGGCTCTGCCCCCTCGATCACCTAGAGAAACTTCACTATGAAGACCAACGACCAAGGTTGATGCTAGGTCCGGTCTGCTGGGCCACTCCCACCAGGTTTCTGCACCACAATTGCCATTCCAAACAGTGAAACCCTGACGACCTTCCACTCCTTTGGGCTCGAGCACCTTGAATTCCAAAGTGAACCATCAGCCGTCTTTTGGCCTTCCGGGTCCAGTACCCTAGAATTATGATCCCAGAACTCTGTTTCTTCTAGGCCATTTCAAACAACAAAGTCTTAACATCTTTCCATCCCTAAACCTTTGGGAGTGCCAAGATTTATCAAAATGACCCCAAATTTAAAAACCAACCTCGACCCATGTGCTCAAATTTGGCCCTCTTCAACATGAGCCTTTGAAACCATCAAAATGTGAAGATAGGAGAAATCACCTAGATTGCCTGAGCCTGTTCTCCCTTTCAAAACAACATTCTTGCTAGGGAATTCTGGCCCCCTGGGCCCGGTTTGTCCAAAATCCCTTCAAAAAATTACTAACAACATTTAAAAGTAAATATTTAATTTCATTAATCATATGTTGTATAATTGGATTTTTTCCACAAGATTTTGGCTAATGATAATGCTTTCGTAATTGGTTGTACTCATTACGCCTATGTTTGCAGAATATATGGAATCGATTGTAGGTTCCTTGGGGGCAGCTACAAAGAAAGACAAAGGAAAGAAAATAGGAAAGACTCCTCGCGGAAAAGAGGATAAAGACCAGATGAAATTCTAGTTTCATGGTGAGCCTCTAAGTTCAAAAAACCTCACAGAATGGAAGGAAATCAAAGACACCAATATTAGCCATGTCGATATTGATGAATTCAAATAAAGGGTTAGGGTTCACCAAAAGACTAATAATGCAAGATTGATCAGACAAAGTGGGATTGTGAAAGCAACAGGCTTCGCCCCATCTCTCATAGCCCCTGAATTGGTCATGGCTTGCTGACAGGCCTACCAGCCACAAACACGAACCATTTTCGATAGAGATGAGAACATCCTCATTGATATGTGAACTAAGGAAATTACTAGAAATTTCCACATTCCTACCTTTGAGGAGATGGAGATGCCCACCATGGAGGAAGAAAAGGAAACTTGGGATGAAAACCCGACGGACTACAAGAAATTAATAAATTAGTACTGGCTTAAGGAGAAAAGAGGCAACACTCCAAAGGTTCCTCAAGAGCTCTTTTGTAGTGATTTATATGAGGACTATCATGACTTAGTAACCATGTTGAGCAGGGTGATGGGCCTCCCCATTGCTGCATTTTTCCAAGAATGGATGGTGTATTTTTTTGAACAAATCCTTCGTGGAGATGAAAATGTCACCAAAAAAGCCTCATTCTACTAGGGAGGCATCATAAGCGACTGCTTGCATGAGCAGTTTATGAATGTGAAGAAGAGCTCTAAGTTCTACATGACCTCCTATCTAGTCTACTCACTAGTTGAGAAGAGGCAGTACAACAGATTATTTGTAGCACTCGATGAGGAGCCAGGTCGCAGATTGAAGGTTTATGACTGATATCCCCAGCTACAATTCAAAAACATCAAAAAGGAGTACAACAGGGTGAATGACACCTTCATCAACCACATCATTAGGCTGCTAGGAGGGGATTTTGAGAGAAGGGTCTCACACAATGCACTAACATTCTTGAAACAATACACCTTCCTATTCATACAGTTCCTCAAATTCACATATATGTGTGCCCAGGATTTCGCAGAAAGGCTGAATAAGTTGCCCTAGTACCCCAATGACTGGATTATACTATTATAACTCTCCCGACAGCTATAGCATGTGCATAAAGTCCTCGATAGTAAACATTTGGTAGGGATCCCTTATCTCTTAGCCGTGAGTTAGGGGATGTATAAATTAGAAACTTCCCAGTGTACTTAGAATTTTGAAAAGGAATTGGAAGAGTACCATTTCTACCTACACACTGCACACCCATGGGTGGACCCATATGGGCATGTAAGAAAGGTACTGGGACCAAAGTATTCCCACCGACATCACATTGAGGATTTTTGGGTAGACTGCCAGGATGGAAAAGAGGTGCATGCAATAGATTACATGTAGATGATTGCGTACTTCGTGAGAAGGGTGCAACTATTTCCTATACCAGATCATGTCGAGGAGGATGAAAGCAACATCATGGATCCCAATAGTCGCTAACTTGCCACTACCTATAATAGATTGGGATGAGTAGGAGGTCGATGACTTTGTTATTGTAACTAAACCAATAATGGCTCACACTGAAGAATGGGTTAAGGGAAAAGTAGCTCGATTGAAGCAACAAGGGGTTGTCCTAACGTATGAAGGGCTCAAGAGTGAGCTTGGTGCCATAGAAGATGTCACTGCTATAACTTCATCGGGAAAGACATCGAAAAATCATTCGCTCACAAGATTAAAGAAGAGGAATGGGGTTGAAATAGAATAGTATCTAAACCCCAAGATTTATTCAAGGAAGGATTCAGTGGGCTCACCCTCTAAGAGGCCCAATAGAACAGGAAGCGCCACAGAGCAACCAATAGTTCAAGAGGGTGAGGAAGAGAAAGTGGATCAACCAGAACTTCCTTTAGCTCCCATTGTTTTGATCACCCTAACATCTGTTTCCCAAGCCACGGTCACCACACCCCCACCTGCAACTTGGAAATATCAGTCCATCTTTCCTCTTGACCCCTAGCTAGGCCCATAATAATGATTGACTCTTCCTCCACCACAACTACTCTACTTTCCTACGCCATCATGTCACCTACTTCATCACTCCCATTGGTAGCGACAACACCAATGCCCACACTCGCATTACTAGAGGCTTTCTCACAGCACATGCAAAATGTTCCCTCTCAAATTTCTCAGATATTTCTAGATCCCGCCATTCAAGCTACCTTAGTGTGGGTCATTGCCAGCGCTACGCCTTTGCAACCTCCAACGAGACTGCCAGCTATGGATGCCGCAATGTTAATTTCTAAAGAATGGGAGAGGTAGGAGAAATAAGCCTTGAAGGAAATGGAGGAGGAAGCCGATGAATACCACGAAAACCCATAGTATGAACATAGGAAAATTGACAAGGTGGTTCACAAAGAAGAAGAAACGAGGTCTTCTGAAAGTGGGGAAGAAGAGGAGGGTGCATGTGTTAGAACCATCATACAAACCTTCAATGATGATCTCAGAGAGGAAATGGCCAGAAAATTGAAGCATGATGAAGAAGATGTGGGAGGGCCACCTCCTGGAGAAGAAGGGCAAGAAGGTGATAGGGTAGCAAAGGATGTAGAGCTCCCTATAGGGGAACAACACAAGGATGTGCCACCTCCTTATGAAGAAGGAGATATAGAAAGATACAAGCTTGAGGAGCATGTGCACGAGGGTAAACAAGTTGAAGAAAGGAAAGAAAAGGAAATTGAGATAGAAGAAAGCCCATAGGAGTGATTGCCTACTAAGCCTCCCATCAAATGCCTCACATTCACCCAAGAATCTAATGAGGAAGAAGGAGACAACACAAAAATGGAAGAAAGGACTCCCACAAGTGAGAAAACGGAGATCCAGACAAAGAAGGGCGAAGGTGATCAGGATTCTCCCAAGGGAAAATCTACTATGCCTGAATGGCTAGAGCAGTAGCTTGAAAACAAGACTCCTATCTCGAAGGATCCAAGAGCGAGGCTAGAGGCTATCCTGGCTTGAGCACAAATCTCAACCCAGAACGAGAAGAATCCAAAAGTTAGATCCAAGGTAACGATGGATGCTTCTGGGTTCCAAACTATGCAAGTAGCAATGTCGGTGGTGGGCCAAGAGGGAGTAAGCTATAATGTTTCCACCATTAACTTGGGAACTACTACTAGGGAGAAAAAGGTGGAGCATCTCAAAGAGTCAGTGGCTACGGTTGTGCACCTAATACAACAGGATAAAGTCTCAAAGGAGAAGCTTAAAGCACAAGTATCCGCCTTGACAGATTACATCCAAGAATGGTCTTCAATTGAAGATATGTCTACCACGTCCGTGGCTCCACCCCAACAGTTGTCCAAGGGAAAAATTGACAAACTAGAAAAGAGAAAGAACTTGGACAAAACTACAGAGAGTTGGTTCCAATAGGTCCTATACATTGGGAACATGGGTATCAGTCAGGTTGTTCGAACAACCAATAAGTTCTTGGATTTACAGCAGTCTCTGGAAGGTACAAAGAAGCTTTACACTGACTTCCCTAGGATGTATAATTCCACCTATCCAAAGATCGAGGCTATTCTCTGGCTATGAAAAGCCACATGGGAAAACAAGCTCACACTAAAAAGGGACGATCATTGGCTAGTGGATGTGTGGAAGTGACACTTTGATAATAGAAGAGAAAGGTTGGAGTAGATAATTGATAAAGTGGATCCAAATATTGAATGGGTCAAAGAAATTAGGGCGGATTGCACCTGATATCTGAGGCTAATGAAGGGATATGACATGCCTATCGTGCAAATTGATCCAGAGAAAATAAAACCTCATTTCCAGAGGAAGATGGAGGATGGGATATCATATGAGATAACAATGCATTTCATGAGTTTTTCCACCCATGCCTTCACCTAGTCAAAGTTGTTCAGTGATCACACCGTCAAATATTATGAATACTGGAAAAGACTTGAGGACAACTCCAAGGGATGGAGTTATTAAGTGTTGCGGTATGAGATTAGGGAAATAGACAAACTCTAGCCGGTGATCTTGAAATTCATGGAATATTCAACTTTGAAGAAGTAGGAGGGCCACCCTATTGTCAGTGAGGAACTTCTAAAGGAATAGCTATAGTAGAAAGAGCAATCAGCAAAAGTCAAAATGCTACAGTGTTGTAACTAGAAGACAAAATAGGGATGAGGACAAAACTGTATTTTAAATTGTAATATATTTGGGGGGTAGGTAGAACCCTAGTTTGTAGGGAACCTTGGCCACACAATAAGATTGAATCTTGGCCATTTGTTCTACTTTTTTGGCACTATAAATAGGGGGTCTCCTCTCATTTTCTAGAGAGAGTTCAGTTGCTCTAAAGACATGCTGCAGAAATTTATAATAAAAATACATTGACTTGGTGCATTTTCTGAGTTCTTCATATGTTTCATGATTCAATCTCTATTGATATATGCTTTATTTATATTTACATTGTTGTTTTAATTGAGATTTAAACTGTTTAAATAGATGTTGGTAATTCCATTCTGTAATCATGAAGATTTCTAATGTGTAGATGCCTTCCTAGTCCATACGTTCTGTTGTTTGCTACTAGTAAATAGCTGTGAAAAGTTAGTTTGGGCTTGAATTCAAAGCTACTGCACACTTCTATCTTTTTTCATGCATGTATATGGTGAATGAATGATGAAATATCCACAGGGCTTAGAAGATAGCACAAATTTCATGAGACTGTGAATTTTCTGGTTAAGTGAAATTTTGTTTGAAGGAAGCTATCCATGGCAGGAACTCCATGATTAATGTTCATAGTTAGTTGCAAATCCAGGAGCCTTCCCTCTTCCCTACTCTTTTTCCTTTTTTTTTAGAAAAAAACTTGTGCTAAGGTTCATTGGACATTGTAAAGCCAAAACTTAAGGAAAACATTGAAGTTTTAGATTGTTGTTTGAACCTACAACAAAGTGCACCTTAACTCCCACCTCAGAAACTTCATATTTTAAGATGCATTCTGCATCTAGCCATGCAATTCTACCCTGTGATTACTAGAAAAATCACATCAAACATCAACTGAGGAGTTCCATGCAAGTCATGACTTGACACCCGAGAGACCTTGGGAAGATTTTCAGCAACTTGCCTATTGGAGATTTCCTTTCAAGAGAGGTAGTGCACATACGCACTGCCTGTGTTGAAAAAGCGTACAAAAACACCCATCAACAGAAATGGAGCTAGAAGAAAGGAATCATGAAGTAGGATTGAATTGGATCATTCTCCCTGGAAATATTTCAAACAATTCTATGGTCGACACCAAACAAGGGATGATTTCAAGAGCTATAGATCCCCACAAGGGAAAAATGAACTAAAGGAGGAAACACTACTTCTTCCTCTTCCTCTACCCCACCCACTACCCTTCAACCTCAATATTCATTCAACTCTTGTCCATCCTCCACTCAGCAGTATCAAACTTCCTTTCCACCTCTCATCTCTGGCAGCCAGGGAGTTGCCTCTCTCCCGACCCTGCAAGTTTAGAATACAGTCCAAACAAGTGCAATCCCAGGCTATTGTTTTACTGTAGGTACAACTCTAGATTGTTGTTCCTCAATAGAAAATACCACCTCTACCTCCCGCCATGGCTTGGTTTCCACAAAATCCCATAGCATTGTAGTTTGGTACGTACCATGACATGCCCAAGAATCTGAAGGGCTTCAGTTCAAAATTCAATCCTTGTGACCCACAAAGAACGACAAAAGAACACATCAAGATATTTGAAACAACAATCACAGGTATGCAGATCAGTCATGAAGACGTTGCATGCCACCTCTTTCTGTACTCATTGGGCTACAAGGCTTTTTATTGGTACATCAATTTTCTGAGGGGGTCCATCACAATGTGGGACCTCATGAAGAATGCTTTCCTGTAGAAATATAAGATTCTGATCAGCCCTTCAGAGCTATACCGACAGTTTATGTTCATCTGGAGGGAAGTGAATGAACCCATTGGATCCTTTAATAATTGTTTCCATAGTGCCTTCATGAGACTTCAAGAACCATACATACATAATGATGTTGCAGCCCTCCCCGTCTACTATGCAGCATTAGACAATCTCATGTCAGCTTTAGTAAAGAGGATGTGTTTTCCACTCACGACACTAGTAACTGCTTATGTCGATGCGGTTGCTGCCAGTGCGGATTTGGGTTAGAACATCTCTAGTCCACTGCCTTCGTTGGGACTAGTAGCTCATCCAATGCAAGTATAAGGGCTTAATCGGGCATTGGCTCACCGGAACCCTCTTATGAATGAGGCACCTCAACTGCCCATCATTCTACACCCTAGACGATGAATGAATCATGCACCTCCTGTGCCTTCTTATTTGCAACACCTGCAACATAAATATTATCCTTGGGATCCCCAATAACAATAGGTGTATTTTTAGTAGCCGCAAGCACCATTGTCCTTGTTAGGACTATAATTCCCTCCAGCACATCAAAATCAGCTGGTGGACCCACCTGTCTTTCTCCAAAATCTAGTACAACAGCCGAACAATGCTAAGAAGGATAAATTAGAAGAATTGATTAAGATGATAAGGAAAATGTCCATGGAAATGACACACTTAAAGAATCAGAATAATCAGCTATAGGCATCCTAGCATAGAATCCAGGCTAACTTTGATTGGGAAAGCCGAGACAATAGGGAGGATAGGGACAATCATGAAGCAAGCACCTCTTCTAGGCCAAACTATGATAGAGGACATAATTCAAATCAAAACTTTGAAAGGAGACCTTCTAAGAGGTAGAATCGTACGTAGAATGTAAGACCCAATAACAGAGGTGTCCCTACTCCTCTTGATCAACCTACCAAAAATGAAAAGATGACCAATGGAGTGTACCTCGCTGAGGTAGCGTTATTCGGATGGTGCCAGATTTACAAGACTAGTAGACACTCCGAGTTTAAACATGCAAGTTTCAGACTGCCTGCACCTGCGCCAAGTCTGGTCCACCAGACTTCCCTCCCCGGAACTCAATTCCATCTTCACCATTTTTTATGATGGACCTGAGGCACCTTTCTTCCCTCTGGACTCCGGGTTCCCTTTGCCCGATTGTTTGGGAAATAATTTTCTTACGGTCAATCTGCAAGGTCTTTTTGGGGCCCGGATCACAGACCACCCATCGTCGTCCATGAATTTGAACTCCACCAACCCACCAGTTGTTCGTACGGGCATTAAATGAGACTATTAAATGCATATTTGGGTATAAATATAGGATCCAACCTATCATTTTCATTTTTCAGGTTTTCCAAAAGAGTTCAGAGTCCTTGCCAGAGGAGATCAGTGCATCCATCGTTCACCACCCTCACATCTGAGATCATCATTGGACCTTCCCCAATCGATTTCACACCTTCTCCCATCAAAATTTCATGGTAGGTTCGTCATCCATTCCACCGAGAGGTTCTTTTATGATTTTATGCCCAAAATAATGAATAAACATGGGCTAAAATCCATTTAATCAATAAAATATAACAAAACCCACAAAACCCATGTCTTCAAGTTTTGAAGAACCTCCAAAATTCCCCCCTAATATTGGGGCAGAACCAAACCATGTCACTATCATTTTACGTATAGGGAATTCACGCCCTCCAGGCCCATCCCTCCTGCCACCGTTTAAAAAACAAGAACTTTTTCAAGTGGTGAAGTGCTTTATCAGGCCCACCACCCCATACTCTCGTCAGCCAATCGACGTCGGAATTCACAAATTTGAGCACTCAATAAACGACCTCCATTACAACCTCATGGGCCCGCCTCATCGGGTCTCCCTTGCTAGGTTTCTCCAGGGTGTTCATTGTTCCCAAACAGCGGACGGCTCTCGCCTTCCCGAACACCGGACCCCGGCTGATCAATTTCCACCTGTTGAAAATTGAAAAACTTTAGACTGCTATTTTCTGCTTTGGGTTCAATCCATCGGACTTCCGTCCCCGAGACTATTCCTCACCATCGCAGTTCCCAAATGATGAAGGTATGGCATCTTTCTACCCTCCAGACTTTGGGTTCCCTTCTATCATCCCTACCTCCGCTAGGCTCTGCCCACTGGGGTTTTGTTCCCCTTCATCCATTGCAAAAGGGAAAAAAACCCGTATTCCCGTGTTTCAGGCTCTGTCCCCTCGATCACCTAGAGAAAATTCACTATGAAGACCAACAACCAAGGTTGATGTTGGGTCCGGTCCACCGGGCCACTCCTACCAGGTTTTCGCACCACAATTGTCGTTCTAAATAGTGAAACCTTGATGACCTTCCACTCCTCCGGGCCTGAGCACCTTGAATTCCAAAGTGAACCATCGACCATCTTTTGGCCTTCTAGGTCTCAAACCCTATAATTTTGATCCTGAAACTTTGTTTCTTCCAGGCCATTTCAAACAACAAAGTCTTAACAACTTTCTGCCCCTGGACCTTTGGGAGCCCCAAGATTGATCGAAATGACCCCAAATTTGAAAAACAACCACAACCCATGTGCTCAAATTTGACACTCTTCAACACGAGCCTTTCAAACCATCAAAATGTGAAGATGGGAGAAATCACCTAGATTGCCTCAGCCTGTTCTCCCTTTCAAAACAACATTCACGCCAGGGAAGTCTGGCCCCCTAGGCCCAGTTTGTCCAAAATCCCTTCAAAAAGTGACTAACGACATTTGAAAGTAAAGATTTAATTTCATTAATTATATGTTGTCTAATTAGATTTTGTCCATGGGATTTTGACTAATGATAATGCTTTTGTAATTGGTTGTACTCATTATGCCTATGTTTGTAGGATATATGGAATCAGGTGCAGGTCCCTCAAGGGCAACTGTAGAAAAAGATAAAGGAAAGAAAGTACACAAGAATCCTCATGGAAAAGAGGATAAAGACCAGATGAAATTCTAGTTTCAGGGTGAGCCTCTGCATTCAAAAATCATCATGGACTAGAAGGAAATCATAGACACCAATATCGGCCATGTCGATATTGATGAATTCAAATAAAGGGTCAAGGTTCACCCAAAGACTAACAATGCAAGATTGATCAGGCAAAGTGGGATTATGAAAGCAACAAGCTTTCCCCCATCTCTCATAGCCCCTGAATTGGTCATGGCTTGTCGTCAGTCCTAGTAGCCACAAACACAAACCATTGTCAATAGAGACGAGAACATCATCACTAATATATCGGCTAAGGGAATTACTAGAACTTTCCACATTCCTACCTTTGAGGAGATGGAGATGCCTACCATGGAGGAAGGAAAGGCAACTTTGGATGAAAACCTGATGGGCTGCAAGAAATTAAAAAATTAGTATATTCTCAAGGAGAAAAGAGGCAAAGCTACAAAGGTTCCTCAAGAGCTCTTTCACAACGAGATCTATGAGGACTACAACAACCTAGTAACCATATTGATTAGGGTGATGGACCTCTGAGCTGCTATGTTTTTGCAAGAATGGATGGTGTATTTTGTTGAACAAATCCTCTATGGGGATGAAGATGTCACCGCAAAAGCCTCATTCTCTTATGGAGGCATCATAAGCGACTGCTTCCATGAGCAGTTTATGAATGTGAAGAAGAGCTCTAAGTTCTACTTGACCTCTTATTTGGTCTACTCACTGGCTAAGCAGAGGCAGTAAAGTAGATTATTTGTAGCACCCAATGTGGAGTTGGGTCGAATATTGAATCTCTATGACTGATATCCCTAGCTACAATTCAGAAACATCAAAAAGGAGTATTGCAGGGTGAATGACGCCTTCATTAGCCACATCATCAAGTTGCTAGGAGGGGATTTTGAGAGAAGGGTCTCACACAACACATGAGAATTCTTGAAACAATACGCCTTCCTATCATACAGTTCCCCAAATTCACATATATTCATGCCCAAGGTTTCACAGAAAGGTCGAATAAGCTATCCCAGTACCCCCAATGACTGGATTATACTATTATAACTCTCCTAGAAGCTGCAACATGTGCATATAGTCCTTGGTAGTAAACATTATGTAGGGATCCATTATCCCTTAGCCTTCGGTTAAGGGATGTATAAATTACAAACCTCCCAGTGTGCTAGGAATTCTAAAAAGGAATTGGAAAAGTACCATTTCTGCCTACACATTGATCGCCCACAGGTTGACCCATATGGGCATGTAAGAAAGGAACTGGGACTAGAGTATGCCCACCTACATCATGTTGAGGATTTCTGGGTAGACTTCCAAGATGACAAAGAGGTGTGTACAAGACATTACATGCGGATTACCGCATACTTCATGAGAAGGGTGCAACTATTTCCTATACGAGATCAAGTCAAGGAGGATGAAAGCACCATCATGGATACCAGATATAACACAATCACTAACTTGCCACTACCTGCAATAGATTGGGATAAGCAAAAGGTTGATGACCTCAATATTGTAACTAAACTAATCATGGCTCACACTGAAGAATGGGCTAAGGGACAAGTAGCCCGATTGAAGCAACAAGGGGTTTTACTAATGTATGAAGGGCTCAAGAGTAAGCCTAGTGCCACAAAAGATGTCACCGCTACAACTTCAACAGGTGAGACATCCAAAACTCCTCTGCTCACAAGATCAAAGTAGAGGAAAGGGGTTGAAACATAATAGTCTCGAGACCCCAAGGTTTATAAAAGGAAGGATTTAGGGGGCTCACCCTCTAAGAGGCCCAAACAAATAGGAAGTGCCACAAAGTAGCCAACAGTTCAAGAGGGTGAGGAAGAGAAATTGGATCAGCCAGAACTTCCTCCTGCTCCCCCTGTTTCGATCACCCTAACATCTGTTTCCTAAGCCATGGTCACGACAACCCCACCTGAGGTGGACATCTTAGTCCATCTTGCCTCCTCACCCCCAGCTGGGCCCATAATAATGATTGACTCTTCCTTCGCCGCAACTATTATGGTTTCCTTTTCCACCATGTCACCTATTACATCACTCTCATTGGTAGCAGCAACAACACCAATTCCCACACTCGCATTACCGGAGGCTTTCTCATGGCACATGTAGAATTTTCCCTCCAAAATTTCTTAGATCTTTTTGGATCCCACGATTCAAGCTGCCTTAGTGCGGGTCCTCGCCAATGCTACACCTTCACAACTTCTAATGGGACCACCAACAATGGAGGACACAATGTTAATTTCTGAAGAATGGGAGAGGTAGGAGAAAGAAGCCTCAAAGGAAATAGAGGAGGAAGCCGATGAATACCATGAACACCCAGAGTATGAACATAGGTAAATTGATAGGTTGGTTCGTGAAGAAGAAGAAACAGGGCCTTCTGAGAGTGGAGATGAAGAGGATGGTGTAGGTGGTAGAACCATCATACAAACCTTCGATGATGATCTCGAAGAGGAAATGGCCAAACAATTGAAGCATGATGAAGAAGAGGCAGGAGGGCCACCTCCTGGAGAAGAAGGGAAAGAAGGTGACAAGGAAAGAGAAGATGTAGAACTCCCTATAGGGGAACAACACGAGGATGTGCCACCTCCTTATGAAGAAGGAGATATAGAAAGAGACAAGCTCGAGGAGCATGTGCATGAGGGTAAACAAGTTGAAGAAAGGAAAGAAAAGGAAATCGAGATAGAAGAAATCCCATGAGAGAAATTGCCTACTAGGACTCCCATAAAATGCCTCACCTTCACTCAAGACTCTAACGAGGAAGGAGACAACACAAAAATGGAAGAAAGGGCTCCCATAGGTGAGCAAATAGAGATCCAGACAAAGAACAACAAGGGTGATCAGGAATTGCCCAATCAAAAATCTATTATGCCTGAATGGCTGGAGTGACAGCTTGTAAAGAAGATGCCTACCCCAAAGGATCCGAGAGCAAGGCTAGAGGCTATCCTGGCCCAGGCACAAATATCAACCAGAAAGGAGAAGAAGCCCAAAGTTAGATCCAAGGTAACGATGGATGCTTGTGGGTCCCGAACTGTCTAAATAGCAAGGCCAGTGGTGGGCCAAGAGGGAGTAAGCTATAATGTCTCCACCATTAACTAGGGAACTACTACTAGGGAGAAAAAGGTGGAGTATCTCAAGGAGTCAGTGGCTACGGTCGTGCACATAATACAACAGGATAAAGTCTCAAAGGACGAGCTTAAAGCATAGGTAACCGCCTTGACAGATTACATCCAATAATGGTCTTCAGTTGAATACATGCCTACTATGTCCGTGGCTCCACCCCAACTACTATCCAAGGAACAAATTGACAAATTGGAAAAGAGAAAGAACTTGGAAAAAACTACAGAGAGCTGGTTCTAACAGCTCCTATATGTTGGGAACATAGGTATCAATCGAGCTATTCGAACAACCAACAAGTTCTTGGATTTACAGCAGTCTCTGGAAGGCACAAAGAAGCTCTGTACCGACTTCCCTAGGATGTATAATTCCACCTATCCAAAGATCGAGGCTATCCTTTGGCTACCAAAAGCCACATGGGAAAAAAAGCTTGCACTAAAAAGGGACGATCATTGGATAGTGGATGTGTGGAAGCGGGAATTTGATAACATAAGAGAAAGGTTGGAGTAGATAATGGATAAAGTGGATCTAGATATCAAATGGGTCAAATAAATTAGGGTGGATTGCACCTAATATCTGAGGCTAATGACAGGATTGACATGCCAATGGTACAAATTGATCCGGAGAAAATAAAACTTCATTTCTAGAAGAAGATGGAGGACACGATGTCAAATGAGATAACAACGGCTTTCATGAGTTTTTCCGCCCACACCTTTGCCCAATCAGAGTTGTTAAGAGATCACACTTCCAAATATGATGAAAATTGGAAAATACTTAAGGACAACTCCAAGGAATGGAGTTATCAAGTGTTGTGGTCTGAGATCATGGAAATCGATAAACTCCAGCTAGTGATCTTGAAATTCATGGAATATGCAACTTTGAAGAAGCAGGAGGGCCACACTATTGTTAGTGAGGAACTTCTAAAGGAATAGCTTCAACAAAAATAGCAATCAACAAAAGACAAAATGCTACAGTGTTGTCACTAGAAGACAACATAGGGATGAGGACAAAACTATATTTTAAATTGTAATATATTTGGGGGGTAGATATAACCCTAGTTTGTAGAAAATATTGGCCACACAATAAGATTGAATCTTGGCTATTCATTCTAATTTTTGGGAACTATAAATAGGGGGTATCCTCTCATTTTCAAGAGAGAGTTGAGTTGTTGTAAAGACAGGCTGCAAAAATTTATAATGAAAATACATTGACTTGGTTCATTTTTTGAGTTATTCACATGTTTCATGATTCAATCTCCATTGTTAGATGCTTTATTTCGATTTACATTGTTGTTTTAAGTTAGATTTAAACTGATTAAACAGATGTTGGTAATGCCATTCTGTAATCATGAAGATTTCTAATGTGTAGATGCCTTCCTAGTCCATACTTTCTGTTGTTTGTTACTGGTAAATAGCTGTGTAAAGTTACTCTAGGATTGAATTCAAAGTTGCTCCACACTTTTATCTTTATTCATGCAAGTATATGGTGAATGAATGATGAAATATCTGTAGACCTTAGAAAATAGCACAAATTTCATGAGACTATGAATTTTCTGGTTAAGTGAAATTTTGTTTGAAGGATGCTATCCATGGTAGGAACTCCATGATTACTATTCACAGTTAGTTGCAGATCTAGGGGCCTTCCCTCTTCCCTACTCTTTTTCCTTTTTTTTTTAGAAAATAGCCAGTGCTAAGGTTCATTGCACATTGTAAAGCCAAAACTTAAGGAAAAAATTGAATTTTTAGATTGTTATTTGAACCTACAACAAAGTGCACCTTAACTCCCACCTCAGAAACTTCATATTTTAAGATCCATTCTGGATCCAGCTACGTAATTCTTCCCTATGATTACTAGCAAAATCACATCAAACATCAACTAAGGAGTTCCATGCAAGTCATGAACTAACACCCAAGAGACCTTGGGTATATTTTCAACAACTTTCTTGTTGGAGATTTCCTTTCAAGAGAGGTAGTGTACATACACACTGCTTGTGTTGAGAAAGTGTACAAAAACACCCATCAACACTCTTTACATAGCCAGTTGTAAGAGAGGGGGACCAACCACATCAAGGCTCCAAGTCATTGAGAGCCAAGATTGGAAGGTTGCCCTCAGTTACCTTGCTCTAAATGGTATCTTGAAATAACGATTGAGAATAATGAGGACTATAATGTACTTCAATGACCTTGTAGATCCTGAACTTAGGTTTAGGCTAGGAAAGCTAGTTTTTAGAATTGGTACTATGTCTCAGATAGCTCTTTGTCTAAGGATGATAGCGTAATTGTGGGACATCAGCGTGGTGCGCCAACATTCTTATGGTCATAAAATAGTGAACACAATATAGACTTCCAAAACTCAAACTGACAGGCTAGTTAGTTGGTTTCAATAGGAAAAACAAAATAATGAAATAGGATACATAAATATGGAGGTGATAAAGCAAATAGATAAAAGCTAGGGTGACGAAGATAATTTCACAATAGGGTATGTTAGCCAACTAGCTTCACATCTATGTTCACTTCCACAAAATCAAGAAAGGGAAAATTGTTGGGGTTGTATAGGGGCCTACCTTAGTTAGACCCTCATTTTGGTGTTTCCACCTCCATGGACAACAAGAAAGGAATGAAGTGGAAATATGTGATAAAGGAAAGAAAGTAAAGCAATACACACTACAAAATAGTAATATGCTACTCAACAAAATTACAAAGGACAGAAGTGAAATGTTACCACCTCCACCAAAAATCACACTAGCCCATGGAGGAGAATACGAACTTGGCAAGGTCACCATAGCCATAGCTATGATGAAGGGATGTCTCACAAGGCTTCAATACCACACTGTTATGGCTTGCTTCGCACTTGCTATGTGGAGTTGATGGAGTGTTGTTGCTACTGCAATGGGGTGTTGAGAATGTTGGAAGTGCTAAGAGATGGCTTGAGAATTTGAATTTGTTGCTTAGAAAATGAAATGAGATGAAGATGGATGAATTTGAAGGAGAATTGAGAAGAATTTTCAATTTTTGGGGTTGGTTGGTCGAAGGAGGATGTTACAAATCAACCCCAATTGGAAGTGTAAAGAATTTTCCAAATTTAGATGTAGGAATCCATTAGGGACGACAATGCACTGTGTGGATGTATTTGCACTGCTTGTGCACCCATGATAGAAATTCTCTCACTGACACAACAAAGAGACGCCAAGTGGAAGGAAGGTGGTTGGGTGATGTGGAATTTTTCCTTCATATTTTATTTTCTAAGGTGAGGTTGTGTAAAAGGGGAATTTGTGTAAGGGTGCAAATTCATTCCTATACATTTTAATCCTCACTTTAGTGAGCACAAATATTGATGAGTGCTTGGGTAAAGTAGATCGAAGAGTTAATAGGGTTAGAAATTTATACCTAAATTGTTGAGGAATCATACTACAATCTAGCAAACTCAAAAGCACAGGGAAGGCAAAGGAATCTATAGCCCCATAGAACTATGAAGCTACACCAAGTACACTGAAGGCCCTCAAATGATTGATGGAGTGTGGTTAAAGTGTCTCAGAAGCCCACAAACCTGCAAGGAGGAACCCCCAGAAGTAAGTGCCTTACAGGCCACAGACCTACAATGAAGGTATCCCCCAAGTTCTCACATGAAGGGAAATCAGAAAAAGTGCCTTGTAAGCCCACAGATCTGCAAGGAAGGTATCCCTCAAGATCTCTCACTTGAAGGAAACCCAAAAAAATCACCTAACAAGCTCGCAAACCTACAAGGAAGGTATCCTCAAAGATATCTCACATGAAGGAAACCCAATGAAAGGAAACTCTGCAAAGTCAAAAAGTGGCTTCATAGGTGCACCTACAAAGCGACATGTTTACCCATAGATAAAACATGTATAGAAACAAAGCGGCCACACAAGCGAATAAGCGAATAGTCACACAAACTGTCAACAAGTTGGAAGGATTTCAAAGGGGTCCCTCAGGAACCTGACGTGAAGAGGGGTCCACTCATAGGACATGTTGTTTGAAAGTATGAAAGATACATTTTTTTTCAAATCAACTCATCATCAGGAATCCTTTCAAAAGATGTTCACTTCATCAAGGAATTCAAAAGGAAGAAAATACTGCCTAGTGAGGGGAAGGTAAAGCTACTCCCACCTCAAAGGAAATTTCTCAAGATTTTTCTTTGTGAACCCATGAGGAAGGAAACACATTCCATTAGGTCCAAGTAAAAAATGTGATTCTTGAAAAAAATCTTACAAAGATTCTTGAGAAATGATTCGTTGGCAACAAATACATTTTCTAAAAATCAAAGTATCATAGAAATGGCATTGTCACACATGAAAGGGACAACTCCAGCAAAGAAGAGAGAAAGATAAAAAAGGAGTGAAAAAGGAATAATCACAAATAGAAGACACAAGGGTGATCTGATATTTCAGGGTCACAGTTGCTCATAAATACATATAAGTATAATAATAGTATATAAGTGAAATATCATCAACCCCCTACTATATCAGACCATGTGAAAAATGCACGAGAAGATAAAGTAAAAATAAAATATTGGATCAACATGGAAAGTAGGCCTAAATACCCCCAACACTTTGCATCATCCCCAATTTTCTAAAAGTCAAACACAAACATGGAAGAATGATTATATAGATAGAAGAAGGTTTACAACACAAAATCACTCCTATATCTAAGCACCAAAAAGGGTGACAAGGGTCATCCAAGAACACATAACACGATCATAGGGGAATAGATCACAACACACACATCTAATCTAAAGATAAAGAAGAGGCCTCCACCTAACACTCATTGACCAATAGGTTGTCTCCTTCCTAATCTAGATCATTATAAGGGGAAGGAGGATGAGCCCGCATTGGTGGAATATTAAGGGGAGTAGCTTGTGACCCTCCTAAAACAAGGGCTAAGGAAGAAGGACCCACAAGGTCTCCTCCACTACGCTCTTGTGGAGCTATGGTCAACGATTTCATGAAGATCGTTGACAAGGTTAGAACTTCATCTAGAGAGTTAAACATGCACTTTACTGGAATTACATGTCGTACCTCAATGGATGGAGAGGGTTGTGCTTGAGATTCACTGCTTGGCTCACCGAGTGAAATAGGAGTGCTGAAAAACTCAGGGAAGCTGGGTCTACTTCCATCATTGAGATAGAACAAGCCAGTGCAAGACCACCTTTTAAAGAAGATGGGCTCCTCTTACACCCTCTATTGCTAGAAGGACCATCCTACATATTCTGCTTCATCAAGGGATGTGAACTCCCCATAGACAAGGTGAGAGGTGTGGAGGAGGATGAGAAAACCATGGAAAATACTACCAAATTTTTTGGTATATCCATGGGTTTGAGGAATGGCGGGATGTCCGGAAGGGACATCAAAAAGGGTGGTTCAACTGAACAAGAGATAAACACTTGCACCCTTTTGGGGTCAGGCACACTTGCACTCATAGTGGGAACTGGAAGCGGGAATGAGCTTGATTGAAGGGAAGTAGAGGGGACGGGAGAGGAGGATGCATCAGGAGGCCCTAGAGTAGGAGTGGTCGACTCCTCTTCCTTCTTATACAAAGTGGCATGCTTAGCTGCAAGAGCCAGTCACCGATGCTTGTGCTCACACGCAAGGTAGTTTCTACGACTCTTCAAGCTAGAGATTGGAGGTTGTGAAGCGACATAAGGCTCCTGCTTAGCCATGGGAGTGTCAACTTCAACTATTTCCAACTGAGGGATAGGCTTCTAAATAGGAGTATGAGGAAGAGACTAAGAAAGAACTGGGGGAGTCGACTCTAATGCCTTAGCAGTAGGCCTCTTCCTATTTATTGCTTTGGGAATGAAAGTGGTGGGATGCCTTAGAGGCTGAGACATAGAGGATTCCTCATGGGGACCCTTTCTTTTTCCATATTGAATGGGCCTAGGCTTCGTGGGAAAAATGGGAAGCTTGAACATGGGATGCTTGGGATTTCACCAAGTGGGAACCATAGGATTCTCTTGTAAACATGAAACAAAATCTGGTGGTGCCACAATAGGGTGAGAGGAAGCGTTAGATTGAATAGTAGCAGAGGAAGAAGAGGTACCTTGAGAGGGCTTTTCTTCTCTTCTATAGGCCTTATGCGAAATAGCATAAGGTGATGGAGGGTATCTCACTCTACGTGCTAAGCACCCTTGTATTTTTGATAAGTCCGGTACAAGAGGTCTTTCCTCGATGGAAGAGGACCAATGGGTACAAGCAAAAAGTGATCTAAAGAATAATTGCCACTCTCAATTGGTGGTCTATAACCAGTGTCATGGATCACATGCACATAACCCTCATGAATAAACTTTAAATAATTGTGCACAATTGAGGGAACTACATTCATAGCTACAAGCCAGGGGATACCTAGCTTCACTCTAAAGAGTTTAGACCTTGGGATTATGTCAAATAAAAAATTCACATATTTAGGTCCAATAAGGATTGACAAAATGATACTACCAATAGGAAGTACATAAAGTTTGTTATGTGTATAGATAGTGCTCCCAGCTATGTCGTACCCATATTTATGCAAGAATTTTTTCAACATAATCTCCTCAGTTATGATGTTCACGTGAGACGTCGGGTCAGCAAGAACACCAACTATAATGTTCCCATTGATTCATGCAAGGATATAAAGAGAAGATGGTTCTCTATTAAAGCCCATCGACAGGTCCTACAAGGTGAAGGTTATACCTGTACCATTGTTCACAATTTGGGTAGAGGGGATAGGTAGATGAAAAAAGAGGCCATTATGCACACTAAACGATACTCTCACAGATCTCCCCAAAGGTTTGAGATAGGACAGTGACATAGTTAAGGTTTCACTCCACAAGACTTACGAAACCTTCCAACTATGCCTACTAGGGGTCATAGCTAGGGTTGTAAGGAAACAAAGCCCTACAAAACTCACACCAACAACACTCCTAGAACATGAGGAAGTGAGCCTTCAGTACTACCAAATAGAACCAAAATGGTTCATGTCAGGTTCACCAAAAATGTAAGAGGGGGACCAATCACGTCAAGGCTCTAGGTCACGGAGAGCAGAGAGCAAAGGGCTGGCCTAAATTACCTAACTCTAAAGGATATGTTGAAATAAGGATTTAGAATGATGAAGACTATAATGTGCTTCAATCACCCTACAAATCTCAAACTTAGGTTTAGGCTAGGTGAGCTGGTTTTTAGAATTGTTACTGTGTCTCAGACAGCTCTCTGTCTGAGGATGACAGTGCAATTTTGGGACATCAGCGTGGATTCCTACCATCTCTCAGGCACTCTAATATCCATACAATTAGAAAATGTTCAATAGACACAATACAAACTACAAAAAAAAAATGGCTAGCCTAGCTAGTTGGTTTCAACGGGAAAAACAAAATAATGAAATAGGATAGATAAAGATAGAGGTGATAAAGCAGATAGATAAAAGCTAGGGTGATGAAGATAATGTCACAAAATCATCTACTCACCAGCTAGCTTCACACGTACATTCACCTGCACACAAGAAAGAAAGGGAAAATTGTTGGTGTTGTAAAGGGGCCTAGCTTAGATAGACCCCCATTTTGGTGTTTCCACCTCCACAGACAACCAGAAAGAAATGAAGTAGAATATGCAATAAAGGAAAGAAAGGAAAGCAATACACACTACAATTTAATAGTATTATGCTACTCAACCAAATCACAAAGGAGAGGACCGAAATGTTACCACCTCCACCCAAAAGCTCACTAGCCAATGGAGGAGAATACAAACTTGGCAAGGTCACCACACTCGTAGTTATGATGAAGGGAGGCCTCACAAGGCTCCAAGCCCACACTACTATTTCTTGCTTCACACTTGCTATGTGGAGTTGATAGAGTGTTGTTGTTGCTGCAATGGAGTGTTGGGGATGCTAGAAGTGCTAAGAGATTGCTTAAGAATACAAATCTATTGCTTAGAGGATGAAATGAGATGAAGATGGATGAATTTGAAGGAGAAGTGGGAAGAATTTTCCATTTTTTGGGTTGGTTGGTCTAATGAGAATGTTACAAATCCACCCCAATCAGAAGTGTAATGACTCTACAAACTTCAGACACGAGAATCCATCATGGACGGTAGTGCACTGTGTGGAAGTCTGTGCACCACATGTGCATCCACGATAGAAATTCTCTCATAAAAACAACAAATAGACACCAAGTGGAAGGAATGTAGTTGGGTGATGTGGAATTTTTCCCTTAGATTTTATTTTTTAAGGTGAGATTGTGTAAAATGGGAATTTTCATAAGAAGTGGAAATTCGCTCCTATATAGTAGTCGAATCTATGATAATCCCACTAATGGGATATTAATTGATCTCATCTATGGAGAGAATATGATCATCGAGGAATTATTACTTATGCATGAACTCTATCAAGAAACATATGATAAATTGAAAGCATTGATAAAGACACATAATTGCATTGCCTTCCCTACGATGGGATCAATCACCCTTCCTTTAACCATTGGATTGAAACAATTAGATGTATCATTCTCCATCATCTCAATGTTGAACCAATTTCATGTGAAGCTTGGTTATCCCTGGCTACGCTCCATGGAAGTCGTCCCATTGATTTTGCATAAATTCTTAAAGTTTCCCTTTCACAATGAAATCTTTATTGTCCATCATAATGACTTTAATCCTCTATCTTCCCATGGGAAATTTTCCTTATATATCTTTTGGCCTAAGGCTATGAAACCTATTAAACCTCGAGAAGACTTATTTTTCAAATCCTACCAAAAGTTCAAGGTGAAATGCATAGAAAAAATATCCCTTACAAACATACCTCAACCCATAACTGAGCCTCCTATCCTTTCTAAAACTATGATTGAACCTAAAGACATTCCAAACAACCAAGACCAACCTAAGATAGATCCTTTTCCTATCTCCTTTAAAAAACCAAGAGACAATGAAAAAAGTCCCTTCGTGCCTCCTAGGATAAAGAAAGTTTACAAAGCTAAAGAGAAAGCAGTCAAACAACCTCCCATGGTTCCTTCCATTCCTCCCCTTAGGGAAGAAAATAAACCTATTGTTGACAGACCTGCTCCTACACAAATACAACTTGAAAATCCTACTAAATGAAATTGAAATGGTAGAGATTGTAGGTGAAGACGTCATTCTCTTTCTCGAAGGTTAAATGAAGAAAATAACAAAGAAAATAAACATTCAAACTTGACAAAAGCAATGCACGATGAGTCTCCCTTCCGAAAACAAAAAGATCTTATACCACAACAGCAATAGGAGCTAAACCCTTCTATGGACATTATCATTTGACCTCCCATTGTGATTAACTTAGATTATGATGATGAGGTTGCTAAAATTGATGAAGAAGTGCATAATGAATTGGATATATTGTTTTCCTCTTCTATGAGCTTAAACGATAATTCTCCTAGGAAGAGTGTTGAACCTAGTGACAACCCTAATTGAACACTTGGTATTGTCCCTCTAGATAGTTTCCTACCTTTTGTATATAAAATGAACATGATTGGGATGCGAATGAACTGATAATAGGTTGATTCATATGTGCCTTTTCTAGTCTTTCTTTTAATTTATTTTTCAGGTTCTTGTGTGTGATTACATGTGCATGATTTGATCCTCTATGATTTTTCATTCGATGTCTCCCTCTCTTTGTGAAATTCCTCTATTTATACCTACATTCTTCTCTATGTTGTAAATCTTTTACCTTTTCATTTTTATTGTCATTTCCTTTTGGGGATGGCGTAAGGTGTCGAAACATTCAGGTCTCTTCCATGTTGACCCAAAAGCTTTTCCTTATCTCCTTTTCATTTGTCTTATGTTTCTCTTTTGGGGATGATGCAAGGCATCAAGACATTCGGGTCTCTTCCATGTTGACCTAAAAATATTTTCTTTGTTTTCACTCTCTTTGTGTCATTCTTCCTATTCCATGAGTATTTTGGGAATGATGATAGTTTTGAGCTCTCTAAAAACATTGTAGCAAAAGACATACTGGCCCCGAATCCATGGATCCCTTGTGTGATTCTAGGAGTAACTCCCTTTTTCGTTGGCATTATTCTTTTTCAACTTATGTTTTATTGTGTAGTCTTCTTAATTCATGCGATGTGTCTTTCACTTTTTGGTAACATTTTGTATGATGTCCCTCAAGAGCATGATCTCTCTTAGCATATTATATTCCTCTTAATGGCTCAATGCGACACATTGCATCCCCTCAGTTGTGAATCTTCTATTCTTTGATTGTTCCTCTCTTGGAGACATTAGGAATGATGTTCCCTAAGTTAAGACCTTAAATGAACTAAGATAAACTACTTTGAATGTACCTTATGCTATTTTGCATTTACAATTTTAGTTATATGGCCACCTTGCATAACACACTTTGCTTGCCTATGGTGTCATCTTGTTTATTCATGGGTGTCAAGCATACGAAGCTTTTCTTGCCCCATGAAGCTCAAAGTTTATTTTTGTGTGGCACCTTATCAAATTTATCATGAGGTATAACTTTGGTCATATGGTTACTGTATGGTATCCAAACTTAGGTGTGACTTTCCTATAGCCACTTTCTTGTTTGTGTGACGGCATACCACTGCGTGTGCATGTGTCTCATTGGGGGATCACCTAGTGGATACCAGATTCCACTAGCCCTTGTGAGCATGCATTTGGTTTTCATAGTGGACACCATGATCCACTTTTAAATGTTTCTTTTTGGACAAACAACCTAGATTTGATCCACAGTGTGTGGGATAAATGGTCAAAGCTTGATCCATCCCTTTTTAATTTTGTTTTTGTTTTCTTTATCTATTTAGAAGTGTATGCTTGTGCCTTGATGTTGCTCCTTATATCATTTTCAAGTGTGTCCTCTTGTTCCTACACCGATCCGTTGTAGGATCTTGATCCTAGGGGCTTGGCCATCTCCTTTGATATTTGTCATTCTATGTTGCTCGCATTGATACAATTGGACCCCTCTTGATGCGATTTTTCCTACTTTAGTGTGAGTTTGAAGAAAGTTCCTCCTCTCACTAAAGTGGGGGCTAAATGTAATGATGAAAAATTTATCCCCTTACATTTTTTCATTTGTTTAGGCCCTCCCTATTGAATTGAGCACAATGTTTCCTTGATTTAGTGTTGTAATGGGTTTAACACATTCACATTAGGTATTTGGCCCTTGTAAACTAAATGAACTTAATTATGCCTTATTTAGGGTGTTGTAAAGTGCACCTTTACACTTTCACACTTATCTAGGGCTTCATTAATAAATTGGGCTTCTTTATGCCTTATTTGGTCCTATTTTCCCTCCACAAGCCCTAATTAATGCATCTTTCTGAGGATAATCTCAACATAAACCAATATCCAATCCTAATTCATGAGATTTTAGATTGTATGGCCTATATTTATGAATCTGGGACTCATATTCCACTTTGGGCATATGGGTCCCACCTAAGTTTCGAGGCCTTGATCCTGATTTCACATCAATCTAAACATTTCTTGAAAAATGTGTCCCAAAGCCTAGCCTAATGGCACTCATATGCCACAACTAGCCTATGAGTCCCATGTGGCTTAAAAATAAATTAAATTCAAATTCTTGGTAGGATTTTATCCTCTTATATCTTAGGTTGACATGTAATATAATTTTGATAAATTTAGCATAAACAGGTATAAATACTAAGTTATTTCACTCATTTTCACCTAAGACTTTTATGAGAGAATTCCTAATAGTAAGTTGGAGTTTACAAGAGCATTCAAGATAATTAAAGAGTTTACAAGAGAATTCAAGAGTTAATTATCAAGCATTTTAGGGCATTATTCAAGTATCAAGCATCATGTCAAAGTCATCATGCATCATGTTTGTTTTTGAGCTAATATTTGTGATGTAGGATTTCATGATTCAAGCAAGTGTTCAAGTCAAGATCTCCATATCATTTAAGCAAGAATCAAGATCTACATCCTTTGGAGCCATTTTATATATGTTTGCAATGCTTTATTCTTAGGGTTTGGCGAGTTACAACATATCATTTTGTTCATTCATCATTCCTCCTTTCCATTTCATTTCATTTCAAGGTTTGATTGCCTAAATGGCATTTGACCAAGGAAAACCACTTTCTACTAACAAAATGACATTTTTCCCTCTCTTTAGTGTGTGATTTGTATATCTAATTTGAAGACACATCGAAGAGAAATATTGGAAAGAAGTTGTCAAGATTGCAAAGTTGTCGAAGTTGTCACCTTGTTTATAAGATCACAAAAAGACATCTACAAAGCATAATTCAACATTTTAGATCCAGAAACTTGGTTGAGCAGATACAGAGGAGATTGAAGAGAAGATTTAGACCTTGATCCTTCAAAAAATCTAAGCAGGACTAACGCACTACTTCTATTTTATGAGTCCTAGTACATTCAAATTTCTAGATTTCAAGAGTTCTAGACTTGTCACTGCCAAATTCCTTTTCCTAACCAAAAACCCTAATCTAGGACTAAATTGTCCAGCCTAGTGTATGAGTTCCAATGTGCATTCAAATCAATTTTTTTAGCATTTCAGATCTTCATTCAAGCTTCTACAGGTTTCTACGTACCTCTTTATACTTTTCTAGTTTTCTATTCTATTTTGCATTCATCTATAGGTTTTCTATTCAAGTCTTGCATATCAATAGGTTTGATTATTAGGTTTTGCATATTTTATGTCTTTCCAAGCCCTAGCTTGGTTGTGAACCCTCTTTTATTCCTTAATCACACCCTAGGATATCTTATTGCAAGATCTCTTTCACCTATTTCATCCTTGGATTGAGATCTCTAAGGTTTCCTTGAATGTAGCAAGAGTGAAATAGGAACCCTATCTTCTTTTGCTCCATCTCCTAAAAGGTGGGGCATCTTATTTCCATCGGTACAAATATTATATATTTTCTCTATTTACATGTATATCCTCTTAGATTATCTGCCATTACCAAAGTTTATTCTTTCTTGCTTCTAATTTTACATAACATAAAATTTAAACCTTGACCAAACATCTAAAAAATAAAATATAGAAATACTAATCTAGTATAATCTATAATTAAATTGGCTATAATTTTTTATTTTTTATACATAGGCGAAGGGAGTTAGTTCTTTCCTTTTAAATTGATTTTCAGAGATTTTTTATTATTTATCAAAATATTTTTCCTATCATAGATGATTATTTATGGTTGCATGTGCATTCTTCTATGTTCAATATAGTATTTTTTTTCTATTTACATGTATCTCATCTTAGATTAACTACCAAATTTTATTCTTTCTTCCTTCAAATTTTAAATAACATAAAATTTAAACCTTTTTTTTTAGATTGTAGAAATCAGGTAGCACGACCCCCTATAAAGTGTAGTGTGACTGGTAATTTTTTTAACATGACCAGTGGCATTGATATGACACGCCCTCTGGTACCATGAGGATGGGGGAGACTATACCTCATGACCAACCTCATATAACAGGAAAGGTTTAGCCAACCAAACTAGGACCCCCATCCCATAAAATTTAAACTTTGACCAAACTTCCAAAAAAAATAAAATATAGAAATATTAATCTAGTATAATATATGATTAAATTGGCTATAATTTTTTTTTATGACATATAGGTGAAGGAAGTTAGTGTCTTTCCATTTACATTTATTTTGAGAGAATAATTTTTATAAGAATAAAATTGATCAACCTTCCCTAAGCATGACTCACATAAGTATTCTTATATGGATGCCTATTATCTTTTATCTCATGGTATAAGATAATAAAATACTACATATAAATCTATACTGAAAAACATATATTAGAACTATGATTTAAAAAATCCACTATTATTTATTTTACCCCTTCCTTAAGTCTCCACACACTAAACTAAACATACTCCTATTACTCTTTTCTAACAATGCTAGTCTAAAAGTCAATTATATCATGCTCCACTCATGTCTTTGTTGGAAGAATGATGCAGAGCATCAATGGCTTCAAGGGGTTTTAAAGACCCAAAACAATAATTTTGAAAAGATCACTTAAACATTCACCAAAATCCACTTCAATGAAACAAGATTCTCCAAGGCTACAAATCCACCAAAACACCAAATTAGGGTTCCAAACTCTTACCAGACCCTAGTTCACTTTGGTTATCATGAAAATGATAGGATCAAACCAAATAAACTTCCTAAGAACACTAATACCTTCATTCTTCAATTGCTCACACCCAAGACACCAATTGCTTGTAGTATTCCATAATGATAAAAATGGATATTTATTTTAAAAAAAAATTGAATCTTCAAATAAAAAATACATTTTTAGGAACCCATTATTGAATACTTTAGCATATAAGAAACTAAGATGGAGTTATTTTGGAAAGAGTACCCTTAAAAATGACTACCCCGCTGTTACAAGCTATAAATAGGCCATTTTAACAAATAAATACCATGAAACTCTTCACCCAATTCATTAAATCTGACCCCAATGTACTTTAAAAGTTACAAATGAATGGAAACAACCCATTTTAACAATAAAAATCCCTTAAAAGTCTCTAAACCACCAAACACTTATGTAAGCCAATTTTAGACTAAGTATAACAAGGGTTTATTGGAACTATGCTTTCCAAACCTCATACCACTTGTATAATGATTCAAAAACCTTGTAAAAAGTATGCACAAGCTTTGTGAACCAACTTCCAACCTTCTTGAATGCATCTAAAATAAATTTCAATTTGAAGCCACCATTTTCATGACAAAAACTCAGACAATTCAATGAGGGAAGCAACAAAAAATTTCAACTTGACTTCCCTTGCACTTGCAAACCCAAAAAAACTAAAAATCAACCTAAACTAACACATTCCACCTATTTATAGAGCCTCCATCAGTGGAATGGTTGTTCGATCTCTCTTTAGGCTCTCAAAACCCTTGAAATGAGGTTTTCAAAACAATTTATGTAAAAATTCTCTTAAATACTCTAAACTTAATGAAAAATTCTTCAAACATCTTCCAAATGGAAGCAAACACAACAAAATATGAAATCAAATTGATATTACAGAATAGGAATGTTGTACAGATCGTACAGTACTTGCAAAACAACAAGACAATGCTAAAATTGCATAACAAGGTACTTTTATTACAAAAATTCTTTAAAATATAATGTTCCAATACTTTTCTCACCTTCACAAGGCTCTTATAAAGATGTTACAACAACTAATATAACTGGCCCTTGAGTTTCCAATGATCTAACCTTCCTTTTACAAAAGTGACTCTTCAACTTCTTGCATTTTGTATTTTGCATTTTGACAATAATTGCAAGATTTTGCAACATTTGATAACTTGACCTCACAATCACCTACAAAAAAAATAAAATGACTCAAATACATTATTACTGGTCCAAATATGACCTTTTTACAATCATAAAATGATGAAGATTCAAAGTTTATAAGATTTCGTCATGGAGGTATAAAATCACTAGGTTCTCCTACACCAAACAACTGCCCTAAAAAAGACCTCAAGTCCCTTTAAGGATTGAGTTGCATGAAACTTGCTTCTTCACACCTGCATACCTTTACGAATTTTATCTTAGACTACTCCCTACCTTAATCTTGTTTCACACTCAAGAAATCATTCACTTGCCTTTTCCTTTCATCTTGATTCAATCCACCTTCTTCCTTCATTTATGTTTTCAAGTTTTTTGCCCCAATACAGACTTACACCCCACTATTCGATTAGTATTCAACTACCCTCTAACCTCTTTTCCAATCAAAGGGCACAAGAATGTCCTTACTATGATTTCACCATGCTTTTCTAGGAAATATTGCCTCTCTCCAATCAATTCATCGTTGACCTTCTCTTGACCTATTTGACATCATCTCATCATCTTTTCCAATCATTAGACCACTCTTCAAGTGCTTTTCCTCAGACAGATAGCAATCTCCCTCACTGCTTCATCACACAACCTCAACATACCATCCTTCTACCCAACAAGAGATCCTGGAAGATGCACCTACCCACTCTTTCTCTCTCTCAGTGGTGTAACTCTCTCTGCACCTTCTCCCTAGCTTAATCTTTGATGGAAGATAGTGATCATAGATCTCTTCCTTATCTGTAGCCAAGACACCTTATCACAACTCTTTCTTGTAGCTTTAAGATTGACCAAAAGAACCTACAACCAACACACTTAACAATCCACCAGATCAACTAGCTCTAATACCAAATGGATTCAAGGGGTTCTAAAGACCCCAAAAAATAATTTTGAAGATATCACTTAAAGATTTACCAAAATCCACTTCAATGAAACAAGATTCTCCAAGGCTACCAATCCACCAAAGCACCAAATTAGGGTTCCAAACTCTTAGAAAACCCTAGTTCACTTTGGTTATCATGAAAATGATAGGATTAAACCAAATAAACTTCCTAAGAACACTGATGCCTTCATTCTTCAATCATTCACACCCAAGACACTTATTGCTTGTAATATTCCATAATCACAAAAATGGGTATATCTTTTAAATAATATTGAATCTCCAAAGAAAAAATACATTTTTAGGAACCTATTATTGAATAATTGAACATATCAAAAACTAAGATGGAGTGTTTTTGGAGAGAATACCCTTAAAAAAGACTGTCCCACTGCTACAAGCTCCAAATAGGCCATTTTAGCAAAGCAACACTATGAAAATCTTCACCCAATTCATTAAATCTTCAACCCCAATGCACTATGCAGGTCACAAATGAATGGAAACAACCGATTTTAACAATGGAAACCTCTGAAAAGTCCCTAAACCACCAAACCCTTATATAAGCCAATTTTAGACTAAGTATAACAAGGGTTTATTGGAACTATGATTTCTAAACCTCATACAACTTGGAAAATGCTTCAAACACCTTGTAAAAAGTTTTCACAAGCTTTGTGAATCAACTTCCAACCTTCTTGAATGCATCTAAAATAAATTTCAACTTGAAGCCACCATTTTCATGATAAAAACTCAGAAAATTCAATGAGGGCAGCAATAAAAATTTGTAACCTGACTTCCCCTACACTTGCAAACCAAAACATACTGAAAATTAACCTAAAATAAACTATTCCACTAATTTACAGATCCTCCATCGGTGGAATGGCTGTTTGATCCCTCTTTAGACTCTCAAAACCCTTGAAATGAGGGTTTCAAAACAATTTTATGTAAAAAATGCTCTTAAATTCTCTAAGCTTAATGAAAAATTATTCAAACCTCTTCCAAATGGAAGCTAACATAACACACTATGAAATTAAATTGATATTACATCCTAGGAATGTTGTATAGACCATACAGTACTTGCAAAACAACAAGAAAATAATGAAATTGCATAACAAGGTACTTTTATTACAAAACTTCTTCAAAATACAATGTTCGAATACTTTTCTCACCTTAACAAGGCTCTTATAAAGATGTTACAACAATTAATATAACTACCCCTTGAGTTTCCAACAATCTAACCTTCCTTTTACAAAAGTGACTTTTCAACTTCTTGCATTTTAACAATAATTGCAAGATTTTACAACATTTGATAACTTGACCTCACAATCACCTACAAACCAAATCAAATGACTCAAATACATTATTAATGGTCCAATTATGACCGTTTTACAAGAATAACATGATGAAGATTCAAACTTTATAAGATTACCTCATGGAGGCATAAAATCACTAGGTGCTCCAGCACCAAAGAAGTAGTCAACAATTTTTGAAGATTGAAGGAGTCAAAAATTTTTAAGTTTACAAATTTACTTATTCCTAATTGGTATTTTTTTTTATTATTTCCAATTCCCATCTAGATCCAAGAATGTATTTTCTAATTCCTACAAGAAGGGAATATAATCTAGACCAAAAAATATGATTTAGTGACTAGAAATACTTTTATAGAGTGTTTAATGTCATGTACAATATCACATCAAGGCCAAACCTAAATTTAATCCTCATAAAGGAGATGCTTATTTTTGTAACTAAAAATTTATCATACACCAATAAGAATAAATTTAAAATAAGAAGACAATATTAGAATTTAACTTGTACCTAATCTATACCTAGAGGTGTTTTGAAACAAATGTTTCTCTAATGGCCTACTTGATAGAACCCTCTCATAGTATTAAAATGGTACAAATATTATATAATAATCCATCTCCTTCTTATATCTAAAAGGATGAGTTAGAACTCAATATATCCTAATTATTTATAGTTCTAACCATTACTCACTAATAAAAAAGGTAGTGACTATTTTGATCATATATGGATACATCATGTTGATCATATACCTAATAAAATTAGGCGAAATACAACTTCTAATGTAAATATATTAGCCACACAAAATGATCACAAAAATTAGAGGTCGAAAGAAAAAATTCTCTCTTGAAAGGAGATTAGAAAGCCTCTCCAAGGTTTTAAGGATGTTACTTAACAAGGGGCCTACAATAAATATTAGATTAATTAGTGCTTTATTGGTGTTTGCACATAATGTTGATAAAATTTTCCTCATTAAAGATATTTAAGTACATTGAATCTTGAATACAATGTAGCATGCCCTCTCAATAGGATGTAGCTATGAACTAAAAGATAATTAATCTAAATTAACCTAATCCTACCCTATTCTTATATAACATATGATAAAAATAAATTAAAAAAAATTGAAAAGGAAATGGGAAAGAAGAGGAAAAAGGAGCAAAAAATAATATGGGAAAGAGCTCATCGATTTGAAACATTATAATGAAATTGCAAAGTTTCATCTATAAGGATAAGGGAATAAATAACACATATTCCATATCTAGACCAAAATGAATCATGATTCATACAAAACTTTGAGGAAAATTAATTAAAAATGGGATTACATCTATAAACGAGAATTGGAAAGGAAATAATCACCAAATTACTTGCACTTATTATAACTAATAAACTCATAAATAAATGTATATTAAGCTCAAAAAATATTATTTACAAGAATAAAATCCAACAAATTAAAATAATTACGATTGCCAAGACAAAAATATTCACCATATTATATGTGCATGAGGAATTGAATTTTTTAGTCTCTTCATAACCATAACCTAATTTTCTTAAAGAAAAAACCTTCCCACCTAAAAATTATTAACCCCAAAAATGAAATGTATGCTACATGCTCATTTATATACAAATCAAGGCCAACAATACAATTAAAAATATCTCCCTAAGTTGATGGAAATAATAAATTATTTTGAGCCATAAAGAAATTGATTTCGGCACAAATTGTATTTAAGAATTCATCATCTACAAACTATTGTGTGCATATGATAATTCTTTTTCAAAAGATTTAACACTTAAACAAGATTTAGAAAACATCAAGAGTAGAGGTCTACAATAGGAGACTATCTACCATATAATGAAAAAGGTGAGCTCATATCTTACTAAATGTGGAACATTCCTCGTAGGCACAAATTTAGTGCTCAAAAAACATACATATACCAAACTTAATTTATATATCTTACTACCTTAGAATTATCTAGCCACATGTAGGTCAAGAGATTTTAGTTTAACATATAGCAAAGGTACTTGTCCCATAAGTAAAGAGTCATGTTAAATATACATGTGATAATTATAAAACATATAAGATATATTATTCTAGTTCCATAATTAAATAAGGAGATTACTTAAATTATTTATGTTGATATAACTTCTTATTTTGTGTAAACAATCAAATATACACTTTCACAAAGATCTAGTTTTTTCATGATCACCTATTTCAGCCTCGTGCTCTTTACACTATCAATCATACCTGTACGAGAAGGAGAGAAAATTCTTCTAGGGATAGGCTATCAAATTTGATTTCTCATGACGACATAATACAATTATCAAGAAGGAAAAGTTTGCATAAGGGACAATCCCATCATAATAATGGAGCTAATGAATATGAGCCACATAAATGTAGAGGAAGAAAGGATATCATGACATAGTTGGAAAGAAAGATCTCATGGATGATGTTAATGATTAATGGTCAATGCATGCAAGAAGGCGTCAAAGCTCAAGAATTCCTCAAGAACACGCCTCATAAGATAAAAATGATCTAATGGTATGATGAAGATGAGAACACTAACTCTTACAATTTCTTATCCACTTTCGTAAAACTTGATTACAACGACTACAATGACGATAGGTCCTAAATGGACAAATACCTTTGTCGATTTAAAAATCTATTACAATTGCACACCAAGCTACTCGGATTTAAAAACAGTTCAAATAACTTTATTTCTTGATTTCATAAAAAAATGCATTACAATTTTTTTCTTTGTTTTCTCATTGTTCATACAATCTGCAAGCCCCTCCTCAGTTGATCTCGATTTAACTCCTTATCCCACTCTCTGTCCGCTTCTTCTGTGTCTCCAAGCTCCCTTACTTCTCTAGCTCTTTCCATATCTGCTCAAGAAGTTCGACTTCCCCTCGAGTCTCTTTGTATTAAATCTGCATCACTCAATTCTCCCTGTATGTCATTTACCCGCCTATTCAGAGGGCTCAACTCTCTTATTTGCACACAATTCGACCTCCAACTTTCATTTGTTGGCATCGCTTTAATCTTCTTATTTAGATACAATTCAGTTTTATCCCTTTTCCCACACTCCTCTGTGCTGGAATTTAATATGTTCATCACTTATGTCAACGATCCACCTTAGTCTTTCTTCATGTTCTTCATGATTCCTCCACGCACCCATCACAAGCTTCCATCATCTTGCGTTGGCCTGAATTTCTTCACTGTTTCTCTCCTCTAGTCTTCACAAGCTTCAATCTTCATTTATCTTAGTCTTTCTTTGCCCAGCGTACATTCCTTGCTCTTCTTTTAACGTGTTCCACATGTCGCCTCTTACACTTCCTTTCGTCATGCCCCCCTTTCACCAACCCACGCACCATGGCTTCTTCTAATCTGCCCACGACATTCCTTCAAGTCTATGACTATTTCACTAATCTACTCGCACCTTCAATGTAGCACAATCTACATTTAAATTTCTTCTAAAAGTCTTGTTCCTCTGGTCTTAAAAAGCTCGATGCCTATTCACTCAAGTTGTGTTTTTTAAATCTTCATTGCCTTTCACAAGGCACGATTCCCTATCCATGCCAGGCAAACTGCCCCTTCAACGTGCTGGATTTATTTTGCTCAAAATCTATCGTTCAATCCTATATGAGGCTCAGCTTCAACCAGTCTGCGTCTTCTCACATGTATGCCCTGCCTCCCTCTGGTTTATGGCACCATCGGCGATTTATTCTTTTTCTTTGGTCACATTTCCTAATTCCTCACCTTTCTCCTCATTCCCTTGGCACCTGCTTGTCTCAAGGTAGAATGTGTCTATTATTCTTCGTTACTTGGAAATCTTTCATCTTCCTCTAGCCGTGTGTTTCCTTCTATGCTTGTCTTTTGAGATACCTCTTTTATTTTTTGCTCATGAATAATACTAATAAAATTTTGAATAATAAATTGCATAATCTTCTACAAATCAAATTGTCATAATGAACTCATGAAGTTACAACCAATAAGCATTCAAATGCAACATCATTCAACTTGTTACAATCGACCACCAAATCCACATTGAACTATTTGAGAGAAAGAAAACCAAAAGCAAAACAAAAAAACCAAATTGAAATATTTTTTGACACTGATCACTTTTCTGCCTAGATGCTTATGCATCATGGTCTATACACAACAAGATATTGAGCACAAAACTAAATTGTAATTGTTGTGTCATTGGTTGTCAAACAACTAGTGTAGTGTAGAAAAATGTATCCCTTTACATTTTCACACTTAATTTGGGGATGATTAACATTAAAATAGACCTAATGTTGCATTGTTCTAGTGTTGTAATGTGTTTTACATATTCACATTAGGTTTAGAGCCCTTTTAAGCTAAATTGACCCAATTTTGCCTTAATTTAATGTTGTAAAGTATATTTATTTATACTTTCACATTGATTTTTTGGATCTCTTGCATTTATGACCTTCATATCATCATTAATAGGCCCATAAGACCCTATATTATGCATCTTGAGGCTTATTTCAACCAAGATCCTGACATAATCAACAAATACACTTAATTTTCCAACTCCCCGACATTTCCTCCACCTGAAAGGGCTTGGTGGGACCCATACGCCATCTTGGGCATGTTTGTGATTTTTCTAGTAGAACCTTAGAGTTCTCTAAAGAGTATCCAACTCCTATAATGAAGAAACTGCAAGGCTAGTGACCAACACAATGAGTAAAGGATTTTGAGGTCTTCACTTCTACACTTAGGCTCTGTAGGACCTAGGAGGGCATTCCATATTATATTTATATGAGGTGTATCTAGTTGATAACACATTTATACATAGATTCATTCCTACATATTGCAAATAGTGTACTTCACTAAAGGTTTGACAAACCTTTAAGCAAATAATTACCTATTTGCTAGGAAACAGGGGTCACTCAAACTCATACCATACTTGAAATTTTTTTAAATGAATATTGTTCTTATTTTAAGTCTACAACTAGGTATGCTAATTACTCATTTTCATGCAATATTTTCTAACAAACAAGCTAGTGTTTAATCAATTGGAGCAACAAAGTCAAATATATAAGAACCAGCAATATATATACTACTTAATTCAAAGACTGGTGTACTATTTTCATAGTGCTTTACATTTATGAAAACTTACAATGCTTAAAAACACTCACTTCTTACAAATCCTATGCAATTCTTTACAAAATCTATAACCATCCTTAATCATTTTAATCAACTCTTCGAGTTAAAGCTAAAACAAATCATACATTCAATGGAACAATTGAAGATAAATGATAGCACCATTAGTATTTTTATTCATAACTTGTGAGAAAGATACATAGGAGAGTGCTTGTTTCCAAACTAATATTTGTTTTGATATCAGTAGTTTCTATAAAACTATTTTAAAACTATTACATATAGGACTCCTACCCAAGACAACCTACAATTCTATTCATCCATATTCTTCATAAAGTGCCTTTCCTGAACTTAGATTTCATCTAAAACCTTGTTGAGACTTAAAAATATGACCCCCTGTAATGAGCTATGAAATCCATTTTATAGAAAAAGGGAGCAACAAGAATTAGGCTCAGTTACGTTTACATTTCATTTTATTTGAATATCATTTGCACCAGAATTTGAGACATCCTTAGTTAGTTACATGCACTTATTATGGAAAATGGAAGAGTAAAAGACCAAATTCCACATCCTTTGCATGAAGACATATGAGCTTCTCAAAAGGAAAATTTTGTTGCAATAGCATTGGATCATCATCCTTGTTGAGCAAAGAAAATTATCCACTCGTAGCCCTAGCAAAAACTTGCATACTACCTAGAAGAAACCTACATGCTGCCAATGTTAGGAAGTCTAGCACCTCTCTAACACACCAACCTGAAAAATTTCCATATCATCAGTAGAAACAAGAAATCAAATGAATGTTGAATAGGAAAATCCTAACAAAAGGGCCATGGTGTCGTCAAAAACAAAAATAGGGAAGAGTCATCATTATGAGTCATCAGCTTCAAAAGATACTCACCCATGTCTTGTTCATGGTGGAACTAGAGGAACTCTCACCACCTCCTAATTAGAGTCTTTAGAAGGTACTAGGGAGAGTGGATGATGGTCACACTCCAAATCAGTGTCACCCTCACTATCTGAAGGGCTATCATAAATCTCATAGGGAGAATTGTGTCCTCCTAGATAATCCTTACGATACTTGTACCTTTTCTTTTCCTTCTTTTCATATTCCACCAGGATTTTCCCTTTGAACTTGACTAGATCTTCTGAAACAGTTCAACTCCTCAGGCGGTAATTACTTCTGACACCATACTTCTTGAATTTCCTACGTCCCCTTCTACTCTTTGGTATATCAGGAGCTCCATGTGTCTCAATTTCATCCTAAGGAGCATTATCCTTAGACTCAAGAAAACTCAATCTCCTAGACCTTCAAACCCTTCAAACCAGCCTAGCAGACTCTTCAAACTTACTCATCTTATTAGTGATAAGAACCTAAAAACCTTCACCAACTTTTCTCTTAGACTCAAACTTAATAGTTAGTGTTTTTTCAAATGAAAATTCAGAATGAAAAATATGGCCATCAGTCCTCCTTATATCGAACCATGCAAGTGTGCCAACCATTAATACTCAAAGAAAGCTCGAGCGTGTGAGCTGATAATAGTCTGCTTTGATCTTTTTTAACCTCCACCATTGATCATGTTCTAAAAATAAATCAATGGATAGATTACTAGTGCAACTAATTATGAACAAGTTTTAATTATTCTTTTAATGCCTTTTCTTGATCAGAAAAGCCCTGAGTAGATATACACCCACTTTGTACACATATTTCAACCACATACTTAACATCATTTAAAAAAAATTGTGCTATAATCACTGCTTACCCATGGGAATTAATTCAATTGTATTTCTTTGTAGCAAAAAAATGGGGATTGATCCTCATCTAATCTCAAAATATCGGTTCATACATTGCCCTACTTTATTTTCACCTTCCCACACATATCAAAAACTGTCAGTACAGACAGTCGAACTCCCAAACATGTGCCTCAAAGAATAAACTTGAAAAATCGCTTCATTTGGAAATAGTACCCTCTAGACCAAATTTAGAAACCTTCCGACTCCATTAGAGTCCATCAGAGCCCTTTTCGAATGTCTAAGTGGCACTTTCCCACTGTAAAATATGGCACATAGGTGGGCTCTAGTCAAGATTGACCCACATCACCTACCATCGACTCTCAATTTCCTTCCTTATGAAGCAATCACCGCCATCAAATTTTGGTGGGTTTCTCAATAACTGATAGGTGTTTCCCCGCCTAATAGCCCATGTAACTATCTTTTCTTATTACTTTCAATAGATGGGCGCATGAGGAATAGTCCCGATGAGAACACGTGTTACAATGTTCATCGTTGATCTCTATTAAAACTGTTTGTTTCCCTTTTTAAGATACTAGTCCCACTACTAAGCATGATACAGGGCCATTTCCCGCTAGCCTGTGTGTTTAAAATAATATGAAATAAACCAACACGGGCACATGGGGAGTGGTCAAGATTTGGCCATGTCTCAAATCTACAATTGTTGATCTTCTTTGAATGGTTCCAGCTATCTTCAACAAGGAGATTAGGCCCACCAATGTACTAGACACGTGGCTGAAGCTCGTCAACACATGTGAATAAAAAAAGAAGTAAATCAACACACATGCATGGGGAACAACTGGGATCAACTTCTAATGATCAAATGACCAACATGTTCAAAGTCCTAATTCTACACATGCAACAAAATTTAATCTTAAAAGGGGACCATCACTAAGTGAACAAGAACTTGACCGATAAAGGACAAAGGCTATGGATTTAAATCATTATAAAATTAAGCTTCGACCATAGGAAAATTTTATACTAAGAAGGACTAAGGTGGCCGACAGACCTAAAATTAGGGGGCCGTTGAATACAACGACATCAATCGCATAAGAGGTAACTTAGACAACCAGAGATTGGGAATATCAAGTCAATGCAATTTTAAAATTACCAAGGGTTTTTCAAAGCTTGCAGGCCAATTTTGAAGGGGTTTAACAACACAAAACCCCTAACACAGTGATGAGGAACACAACCCTAAGCCAGAAACAAGGGTCCAAGCCAAATTTTGCACAATTGTAAAACAAAACCAAGAATTTTTTGAGGGGTTCCATCAGGGTGTATGAGTCTCATCCAAATAAGACCTATGTGCCACAAGTGGCGTATGAGTCACATTTGGCCCCTTTTTAGGGTTTTGAGTGGGAAATCAGGGTTTTGAATTCAAATTTCATGAATGTTGGCTTTTGGGATCTAGTAAACGGTAAATTGGATGGATTGCCTATATAAACAAGGTTTTAAATCATTATTTCACCTAAGGCTTCATATATCAACATAAGCTATCAAGAGTTAAGCATTCCAAGACTTCACAAGAACATCAAGAGAGTTTACAAGAACATTTCTAAGTCATTTAAGGGCGGAATTTTTCATCATTTGTTGTAGAAATTCAAGATCCATCATCATATCAAATTTATTATGCATCAAGCATGTTGTTGAGCTAGTGTTGCGATGTAGCATTGAAGATCCATTTGCAAGCATTGTTTCACATTCATATTTAAGATCAAGATCTACATTCTACATGGCCACTTCATGTTAGATTGTTGATTTACACCTCAATAAATCATTCAACCTGTATCATTGTTCATGTTTCATATTTCATATTTCATGTTTATATTTCATTGTTTCATCACAAGGTTTAATTACCTAAACAAGGTATGGTAAAGGAAAACTCCCATTTCCTAACAATCAACAAGTTTTTCTCTCTTTACATGTGTGATTGCAAATCTAGGTGTCTTGAGACTTGGAGATCCTTTAAAGACTAGGATGCAAGGTTGAAGAAACTTATCAAGTCGTCACAAGGTTGCTATCTTCACAAAAAATTGCCTATAGGTTGCAAATTAAGGTTTTTGACCTGGAAACAAAGCTTTAAAAGAAGAGTAGAGATAGGAGATAAAATTCATGTCTTGAGCCTCTAAAAAAGTAGAGTGGGACTGATACACCAGTTGTGGCATATGATTCCTAGTACAACACACCTTCTTGATTTCAGTGAATTCATATCAACCACTGTGAAATTCCAGTTTGGGCATAGAAACCCTAGTCTAGGACTAAATCACCCAGACTGGTATATGAGTCCTGGTGGGCACCAAATAGTAGGTTTTCAAGGTTTCGGAGCTTGTTTTTACATCATCGGTCTTCAAGGTACCTTTCTATTCATTCTCAGTTTGTTATCCTGATTTTCAATTTCATTTCCTAGGTCATTTAGTTAGGTCTTGCATGGTACTTTGAATGTCATTTATATTTCTTGTCTTTTCAAGCCTTAGCTTGGTGGTGAACCCATTTTTACTCTTTAATTACACCTCTATGACACCCTTATTGTAAATATCTTTCCCTCATTATGATCCTTGAATCGAGATCTCTAGGGTTGTCCCTGAATGAAATGTGAAGAAAATTGGTCTAGGTCCCTAAACTCTAGTTTGTATTCCACCTCCCAAAAGGTGGAGAACCTATTTTCTTCATTTATTTCTAATCCCTAACTTGGTGGTAAACCCCCCCTTACTCTTTAATTACAGCTCTAGGTCACCCCTATTACAAATCTCTTTCCCCCATTCCATCCTCTGATTGAGATCTCTAGGGTTTCCTTGAATGATATTTGGACAAAAGTGTTGATATATCTCCCAAACGTAGAGTGATATTTTTTGACAAATTACTAAGTATACTAGTGATGGGACTAGGATGATCTAAAAAAAAAAAGGATAATTGATGTGAGATATGAGATAAAAAATTGATTTCAAGGATTTAAGGTTTCAAAAACTTGAAGGGGATGGATACCATCCTATAGAAATAGGACTATGAAATATTTTGGATGACATTTCATATAATAGTCCACAAGATCATGGAGATAATAAAAGGAAAAAAAAAGTCTCACATTAGAGATTGATAAAGTGACATGCCACCACAAATGGTATCATTATATGCAGTCAATGGAAAAATAAGTGAAGGTAAGAGAATTGGTCTAAGAGAACTAATAATCACTTAGCACATCAAATAGAGGTCATGGGGGTATAGGGAAAAGACATAAGCTATTGGAGATAATCATAATATGGTTTCCATGGATAAAAATATGTAAGAAATAAAGAATAGACAAATTTTGTAGGTTGAGAGAAGAATTCCCTAATTGATAATCAATGAGGCCACATTTGAGAGACATGGATACAAAAGGGTTAAAGGGATAGAATGAGGTTAAATAAAAAACACGGGTCCCTATTCTAGTAAGAAATGGGGTGTGTTACACAAGTGGCAACACCTATAATTGACTTGTATTATGGATATATCAAGGATATCACATATGGGAGGAATCCTCCCATATAATATGTGTGATTGTTCTAGTACATTCCAATAATAAATTATTGAATCAAGAACCCTACACATATTAACTTTTGGCTCATTAATGGGAATATGATTGGGATCCATATTCTCAAATTTCTATAAAGCCTTAATATTTTTCTTTAGCACTAATAAGAAGCAAGTACATGGAATCAATTAAGAAATTATCTATAAAATCAACTATCTTACTGTAGGCACGTAAAATGTACTAATTGACATTGGACATTGATCATGACCACTAACACCATTTCATCCTAAATCATCCCTCGGTCTAACCATTTAATTGAATTCCTTTATTTGATTAAATTCATTAATTTTCCTTTCTTAATTAAATAAATCATGCATTTAATTAAGTATCTCTCTTTTGTTAATTAAATCAATCAATTTGATCTAACTATCCCTATTTAATTAAATAATTAATTTTATTTAATTAAATATCTAAGGTTTATCTATTAAATTAAGTAAATTAAAACCTTATTTAATTTAATCTACCTTCATCCCCTTAGTTAAATAAATCAAAACCCTTTATTTAATTAAATCTTTAAATCATATTCTTCTCATATTTGATTTAAATCAATCCATAAATTTAAGTCAAATAGGTCACATCATTTAATCCTTCATTAAATTAATTAACCTTGATTAATTTAATCTCTTCTCATGTCCCATCCTCCATCTTTTGCCACTTGCACATGAAAATAGAGTTATTTGATTTATTAAATCTCTATTATCTTCAACATGGCATAAAGGAGGAATATTCTTCAAGTTTGAAATTCTAATCTAAGTGGACTTTGTCCTTCCAACAAGTAATTCACTCCCTCTTACAAGTTATTTTGCATTGAGCCAAGTGGTCATTAATCCATTTGAATCTCCCTCCAACTTGTCATTAATACAATTTCAAAATTCAAATATTGGCATTTATTGGCACATTCATCAAAACTTGCACATCCTTCATCCTCTCACATGTTGAAAAATGGAATCATGTAATTGGTATATATTTTATCCCACATTCATCCTATCTTTCAATCTTCAACTCTTTCTTTCTATAAATAGAGAGTTCATCCTTCATTTTGATCATCCACAACTTGAGAAAAACTTACTATACTCAAATCTTTAGCAATATTAATCCATATCATTGAGTTTATAGCTAGGTTATGCAGATTTTTTTATCTTGGAGCACTCATCACTCTTCATCAAAGTGGATCAACTTTCATCACCAAATCACCATTACATCATTGGAGTTGGGAAAAGGCCAATTTTCACATCAAATTGGCACCAATTCCCTCAAGAGATTAAGATTTTTATTTTCTTTAGAATAGGATTTGATATGTTTTAAGTCTTGTTGTGTTCTTCGTTTCATTTCCTCCATCTTTTGCAATTTAAATGAATTTCTTGAGGAATCATGTTACTAACCTTGCATTTGATTTAACATTGTAGACACGCAAAATATGCATACATTTCAATCCACTAGTTTAACTGAATAATCTTCATTTCATCAAATCTAACATTTCATCCTTCAATTAAATAAATTCACTTCATCATTACCTCATTTAAATAAATCAATCAAATCCTAACATTTCATCTTTTATAAATCATTTCCTAGATTCATATTCCTTAAATTAATCCACCTTTATCTTGTGTCATCCCTTTAATTAAATAAACCAAACTTTATTTAATTAAATCTCAAAAGTCATATTTCTCCCTCTTGGTTTAAATAAATCAAAATATTTAAGTCAAATGGGTCAAAATCATCTAATCGTCATTTAAGCTAATCTAATCCTAATTAACCTGATCTAATTACCAACCACATCCTCTAGCTTTTCCCACTTGCACCAATAAAGCATTTTAATTCATTTATAAATTTAGCATTTTCTCTCAACAAAGCATCTTTTGAATATTCCTCAAGTTTGAATATGAAGACAAGTTGACTTGTCCCTTCCAACATGGAAATAACTTCTCTCTTACGTCCCCCACTCAACATTTAATCTCAATTTCAAATTTGAATCTCCCTCTCTTTGGCACATTGGCCAAAACTTGCACATTCTTCAACCTATCATAATGTGACAAGTGGCTTCATCTCATTGGTCAAATATTTATCCCACATTGCTCTATTTTGAATACTCTTAGCATTTGAAATTTTATAAATAGAGGGCTTATTCTTCATCAAATCATCTACACTCTCATGCAAAGTTACTTTCTTAAATTGGGAACTAATTTTTCCCATCACCATTGCATTGCATCATTTGAGTTTTAGCAAGGATTGGGAAAGGGTCATTGGCACAATTGACACCAATCCAATATGGAATAGGTACATGTTATGCTTTTAAATTTCTTTTAATCCTTGTTATTGGTTACATTTTCTTAAGCATTTACATGTTATTTCATAGAAGCATTTGATAAGTTTGCATATAACTAACCCATGTTTGAGGTTTAAGTCATTTGCAGATTTTAGGTACTTAAAACATATTGATTGTTTCTTGTGTTTGTGCAGGTTTGACCATGGTTCACACTTACTTACCTCTTGATACTAATAATGGACAAAGGAGAAAATTTCCAAAAATTCATTTAGCATTCAAACATATATTAAGTATTTTGAATTTCTAATTAGAAGAAAGCCCCATTCAAATAGCATTAATAATTATCAAAAAATATTTTAATAAAATATTAATTTCATTAATTTCTTCAAAACTTAATACAATTTAAATATATAAAATATATTAACAATATAAATTTAATTAATATCAATATATTGATTTTTCATGAATATATTTTTAATAAATATTATTTAAATATAAACTTAAAGAATCTTTCATCATATATCATGCATAATTATTAAACCAAAAAATAATGTAAATATTAAACTAGCACAACATGGAAAAAAATTATGTTATTATGTTTATATTAAAATTAAAGTATATAAGAAAATATTAAATATTGTATTTTTTAAAATAAAGATAGGTATACAATTACTAGTATCTTTTGCGCATTATTACACAAAAGACACCGCAATACAATCACTATAAGTAAGATAGAATGGAACCCGAAGTCTAGATGCCAACACATAATGTCAAGAACTTATGCAAACATTTGGTTGCCAAATGGATATTTATAATTAATGTAATAACTATTGTTTACACATTTGGAATTGTATATATTTTACATGTTTGACAAAAACCTAATCCACCTATGCGGATTGTATTTTAAAGGGTGCTTAATGAACATGATTTTTCTAGTGGCATATATTTTGTAGCTATTAAATGGGTATACAACTATCCTTAAGCCTATTGATTTGATATTTAAACTTTATATATATATGATCAAAGCATCATTCCTTATTTTTCTTCTTCTTTTTTAACTGATATTTTAAATGAAATGTTATTGAAATAAAAATAATTATTTATTAAAAATTATAATTAATCATATTTCATAAAAGTTTGAGTTGTACAGTTTTGTATTATATCTATATTTATTGGTGTATTGTTATATCTAAAAAAACATTAAATTAATTACTATCCTATTTATAATTTATTAAAAAAAATTCTAAACATTATTTAATATTTATTTACATATTGATAATCAACATAATTTTGAATTTAGTAATTATATTTTTAATATAAATTTTAAAATTAAAATTATTAAAAAAACTCTATTTTATTATCTCATTCTTTTTAAATTGATCATCATATTTCTCTATTCAAATTTATTTTAATATATTTTATTTGTATCTCTCTACATCTTTAATGAGCATATAAAAATATTATAAATAGGACAAACCTAATAGAATTATATTCAACATTTAGTTGAGAATAAAATTTGTAATAAGAAATATTAAGTTAATAAATTTATTTTCTAATCAAATTAAACTAATAAAAAAGACCTATAGGTGTTATTCATAGCCAATAGGCTCATATAAATACTCCTATTAGCCAAGTACTAAAAAAAAGGATTTAATAATAAGAACATAAACATATAATGCTTGGTCAATATGACTATTTATATGTGCCTATTAGTAATCCAGTAGCACCTATAAGTGCTTTTATTAGCTTTAGATTGTAGATTATCATCTATCACAAGGCTATCAAGGAGTTTTGATAGTTCTTTCCTCCATCTTTTATAGGCTTCCGACAACCAATGTAATTGCCATGTCAAAAGTGTCACTTAAACAGTCTTGAAGGTTATAAAAAACCAGACTCCATTAGTAAATAAAATGATCAATGGTAGGCATAAAAAATTTGGAACTAACTCTCTTTGACCTCCTACCAATCTCTAGAATTACTGATGGACGATTGGAATAACCTAAAACAAAATTGTATGCTAGATTATTAAAAGATCTAGTGGGTTATTAGATCAAGGAGATCAACAACACACAAGAAGAAATGAATTAATTTTAATGTCACTTGCACTACTAAAATACAAATAACTAACCCATGATAGAATAAGAAAATGAAAATTTTCAAATGAAACATCTAGTGAATTATCAATATATATTAACACAAAAGTTAATATCTAACTTGTAAACATTTTCCAATATTTATTTAAAGTTATGCACATGTATTGGGTTCCAACTTGTTGAATATGTAGCTTCTCATCAAGCAGTGAAGACTTGATTTCGTTTAGAAATTCTAATCAACTTCCAACAACCATATAATTAATGATTAGAGAGCTTGAAAGTTTTTAATTCTAGCATTGTTCACCAACCATCCAATAAAAAACTTGTCCCTGTTAGTTGTACATTCAAAAATAAGCAAAGTTTTTTATTAAAAGGCAATACTTTATCTATCAAATTCAAGTGTTGTGGGGATTGATGTTGGGTGGAATAATGTGGATTTAGTTCAATTCTTTTTTCTTCCATTATGAGTTTGACACTAAGTATTAGATGGAGGCTCAAGCCATATTTGTGGGTCTAGTGAAAGCTTGTGAATTGAGTTGGAAGAATATAATATGTGAGATGGACTTTGTGATTTTGGTCTCTCTAGTGAATAATGGAAGGTCTCATGAATCCTGTTGGAGGTTAGTATCTTTTGTGGAGTATATTTGTACCTTTTGAAAAACTTTGATTCTATCTCTTTTATTCATATTCCTAAAGAATTGAATGCTATTGTGAACTATTTGATCAAATGGGCTTCTAATATAAATCACATTTGAAATGTCACAGATGGGGACTCGCTGTCTTTTGTTCAATCATTGCAGTTTCTTTAGCTCATTCACAATGATTTGGTTTAATCATTCTAATCATTTTTCATTATCTAATTTGTGTTTTATAGATTTTTTCAATTCCTTTGTTTTCTAAAAATGATATTAGTTTATAAAAAATTTCAAATTTTGTTATCTAATTTTGTGTTCTATTGATTTTTTGAATTCCTCTATTTTGTAAAAATGATTAGTTTGTGAAAAACTTCAAATTTTTATCCTCTAAACTTTAGTAACAACTATTACTCTTTGAAAATATTTCTATTCTACATTTTTAATAAATATATATATTTAATTTATTTTTTAAAAAGAAAAATAAAATAATACTTCATTCCCCAACAAAATCTTCTATCTTCAAATGTTGGTGAGCCCTTGAATTTCCTTGTATTTCATCTTAAAAATATGCTGACATAGATTTCATGGGATCTGTGGGTCTTTGGCGTATTTTGCATGTTATTATGTCGTCCTTAGCGAGTCTTTACTATATGACGGCTATTCAACTATCCAATGCCAATTTTCAACTTCACGCCAAGCTTTTGGTCTCTTATACCAGGCCGCGGAATGTCAGCGCGCCGACAGCAAAGACGTCCGGGTGGGTGACCACTACGCCCTTTAACTCTGCGTGCTCTTCCTACTCTGCACAGCAGTGACAACAAAACATTTCCCGTAAAGACGGGTGGGCATTTCCAGAGGAGCATTTCGGTAGCTGTATGGTAGCAGAGGAGATTGAGCATGAGCCAGGAAGGCAACGTGGTGTTCACCAGCGCCGGGCCGGAAGGGAGGAACTCGACCACCAACATCTTGAAAGCGGTGGCCGTAATGTGGTAGCCTGCGTTTCTGAGGGCTGCTTCTTCGTTCACCACCGGCAGGTTAGTGGACGGGGAGCCACAGATTCTTGCACGTTCGAAGGAGACCTGTGCGGGATTCGATTCCAGGACCGGCTCCGACCTGTGTTTTCCCTTGGACGAGACGGCGGCTATCGCCAATGCCATTGACACCAACATGAAACGCAGGCTGGGGATCTGTCCCCTTTGGGAACGAATGTAAGAGAGAAAAAGATTACTGCGTACAAGAGCAAGGGCTGTAGGAAAATTCACCATCAGCAATTCACCAAAAAAATCATACAAATAATTTTTCGCACGGTGAATTGTCATAGCGGTGAATTTTTCCAGGATGAATTGTTGACGGTGAATTTTCAGTCGAACAAGATCTGATATAAAAAATTGCATTGGAATGGCTGGATGTATATAAAATTTCTGAATGATCGTTTGTGTTGGTAGGAAGACAGTTTTACAAGAGGACCTTGGGTTGCCATCGTATTTGTGGTACTACATACGCTTTTTCTTTCTTTCTTGATTCTTGTTTAGAGATCGCTACAAAAAATTAAAAACATTGGACGACCACAAAAAATAATTTTTGGATGACGAAAATCGACAGTTTTCAAGAAAGTTTACATAATAAGCCAAAATAATTAATCCTTCAACATTTCTCAGGATTTATCTGAATCAGAAGAGCTCATCATTCACATAAATTGGCAATTTGAAGATACAATGCAGGCAGGTTACGGAAATTAGTACCAGTTCAAAAAATGATGAAGAGGTAAAACTTGTTGAATCTGTGCATTTCAAGAAATAACTTACAAGTTCACAATCTTTTGAAATAAGAACATATGCACATATATGGAACAATAAGCTTGAGCTTTTTAAATTCAAAATAAACCAGTTACGTACTTTAATTCGAGTGAGAGAGACCAGAGAACAGATGTACCTTGTGGAAAACAGCCTTCGATTCAACTTCCAATTCTAGATCCTCTGCTATCTTACAACGCTTTAAAATTTTGGCTCTAATTCAGAACTGTTTATCAGATGGAAACTTTGGCTGTCTAGTTCTAGTTTCAGTCTTGTCACATATATGAGAAGATAACAATATAAAACAAGTACAGAAGATTCCGTGAAAGCAACTTGCGAGAAACTTCTTGCTAGACTGCGTATTGCAACTTTATCATTCGTCTAAAACAATTCAAAACTAAAGCAGAGATGCCGACGAATCTTGCAACACTTTTTTATATTATTTCACAAAATGAGTCCAAGAATTACTTAAGTAGCTACGTGAATGGTGATAGGAGAGCTGACTGCAATTTTACAATTTTTCCACAATTGGTTGAAGATTCCCTGCATTATGTTCTCGATTTAACTAATATTAAATCGAACATATGCACAAACGAATACATAGATATGTTAAATATAAAGTCAACACCTTGAAGGATGCAAATATATCAAAGCTACTTGCAAACACTTTTTATATTGTCTCACGGAAACAGGGCGAGAAAATTTACGCCAAACTCCAACTTGACGCTTATTTAAATTTAGTCGAAGTTGTGAATCTCTAGTTTCAACGTTTACTACTTTAAAAGGGGCATGTCCATTACTATTTTAAAAGGGGCATGGCCAAACTCCAACTCGACGCTTATTTAAATTTAGTTTAAATTTAGTTGAAGTTGTGAATCTCTAGTTTCAACGTTTACTACTTTAAAAGGGGCATGGTCATTATCTAACTTTAAAAGGGGCATGGCCATTGTACAGTCTGGGTTGACCTAATGGTGGAGAACTTGTACTCTTGAAAGAGAGGTCAAGAGTATAAAATAATAATTATTATTATTATTATTTCAAAGAAAAACAGCTCATCAAGTGATTAAAATTAATTCCTATTTCAATATCTTTTTCATATTTTTAAATCATTATTATTATTACGCCGTCCTTGCATCTATATCAATGCAAGATGATTGCAAAGATGTTGTTCGTTTATTGCAGTTTTGTCGTTACTTGAGGTTATCAGGCATGTCTCAACTCCACCACCTCATCAGTCGTCTCCTTAACATTCATCATTCTTTTATCGTTCAAATTTTCCGTTTGAAATGTTGCAATGGAAAATGCTTCTATATTGTGAAAGCTTTTGTACGTTTGAAAGACTGCAGACTGCTTGTCCAATCACACACAAATAACGTGGATTAGAAGTAGTGCATCGAGAACAGCCAGTCGGAAAATATTTTAATAACCACGGCATGAACGCCGCGCGGGGCTTGTGCCGTGAGATTTTGGCAACGGCTATCCAGCCATAGGAATGCACGGATGCCTTCCCTATGCATCATTGCCATGGCTCACTGCTTAGAAATGCGCGAGATTTTATTTTTAAACTGCAGAACCAGTACGGTCAATTTATTCAGGACTGTAATAAAAAATTGGGTAGAATTTCATCCTATATTTAGGAATTAAAATTCACTTTTAATCATTATATAACATTGATAAGTAGGAGGTATTTTTTCCACAGCATGTCAAATTATGATATTGCTATCAGGGTTCAATCGTGTAGTTTCGAGTCAAACTCATTGACCCATGTTTCATGAGTAGTGGTTCAACAAGAACCCATCTCTCATGATATCGAATGGTCCACTTAGCACTCATTGCATCTAGGTGATGCTCAGAGGTGAAGTCAGAGCTCGACACTATGCAAGATTGCTCCAGCTCGCCGCTCAAAGCGGCGAGAAAAACAAGCCGAGTTGGAGCACATCGATGGGTGACCTCCCGGGACAGACCAGTGCTTCACCTCTGTGAGCATCACCCAGATGCAATGAGTGCTAAGTGGACCATTCGATATCATGAGAGATGGGTTCTTGTTGAACCACTACTCATGAAACATGGGTCAATGAGTTTGACTCGAAACTACACAGTTGAATCCTGATAGCAATATCATCATTATATAACATGTATATTATTTAAGTTCTGGAGTGGAAGTGTAGAGAATATTTTCCGTAGCTAATGCCATTGATAAAAGAAATTGGGATTATTAAATTATTTTTAATTTTATAACAAATAATAATGAATATAAATAAAAAATAGTTTAAAATAATTGAAAAATATATATTTATTTTCAAGAAAAATAAATATATTTTTAAAATAATAAAAGATATAGGTTATTTTGAAAAAATAAGTTTGTTTCAATGAGTTAAATATAAAAAGATAATATGGTAAATTTGGTCTGATGTGGGAATATATTTTTTTCTTTTCCAAACTTTTTTAGTTTAAAAGATTTATATGATCATTTATTAATATTACTATATTTTCAATTTTAAAAACTATATATATATTTTCAAATTAGTTAATAAATTTCAGACATAAAATTATAAATTTAAAAATAACCCTAAATTATTTAAATATTAATTATTTAGATCAATACATACATAAATAAAGAAAAAAGTAATAATATTTATGAAAATAATAATCTAACTTATATACAATATAATTTGTTATATATGTTAAATTTAAATTATATATTTATTTTAAGTTTAATATATACACAATTAAATAATAATAATAATAATTTAAATTATATATATTATAATTTGTTATATATATTTAAATTATATATTTATTTTAAATTCAATATATAATTTAACAAATATATAAAACAAATATTTCCAACTTAGTTAATAACTTTTTAAACATCAAATTATAAATTTAAAATAAATCTAAATTATTTAATTATTTATATAATTTTTAAAATTGAAAATATAACAATATTATTAAATGATTATATAAAAATTAAAAAAAAAACAAAAGTTTATATATATATATATATAATGCTCTATATTTAATTCATTGGAACAAACTCATTTTTCAAAATAATCAATAATTTTTATTATTTTAAAAATATCTTTATTTTTCTTGAAAATAATTTTTTTTTTTAAATTATTTTAAGCTATTTTTTATTTATATACATCATAATTTTTTTTATAATTAAAAAATAATATATATATATATGATAATAATAATTTAAGTTATATACATTATAATTTATTATATAACGGTTAAAAGATGAAACTTTTTTTTGTGATACGCAAGGTAGGGATTTGTATTAATTATTATAAAATTTACATTTGTCTGCATAGCAGGAGAAACCAGTATTCCATGAAATCTAAGCCTATTAGCTAAACCTTCCATCCGAGGAGCAAGCTACGGCCGATTCCAAAATTGCAGTCCCACTGCATGGCTTCAAAAAACTATCTACTATTATGATTTTAAACACAGAAAATTAAAACCTAGAGGCCGAGCCTCACACGGTCGGTTCCAAATTTGTAGTTCCACTGCGTAGCTTCAAAAAACCATCTAATATTATGATTTTAAACACAAAAATTTAAAACATGGAGGCCGGCCTCACAAAAAGCCATTTACTTCTACAAACAGGGTGAAGTCTTCCACCCATTCAATCCCCTCCTCTGTTACCTACCCCAACTTTCTTTTCAAGAATTTGACTGCCATGGTTGATATCATTCTGTGTCTCATAAGCTCTGGCCCCTTGAGGTCTAAAATGAAGGGATAGACTTTAACTGCCTCGTCTGTCTCCCAAAGAAGGTCCAGGTCTGAGGGGCGCGTGATTCCTTTGCCCTTGAAAGCCGCTTTCAATATATTCTCTAAAACCCCTATCAGGTCGCCTCAGAAAGGACACTCCAACATTTCCTTTGCCTTCACCTTCGGGACTTCCAGGTCCAGAATTATAGCTAAGAGCCGAGAAGAGATGTGTGCATTGTCTCTTGCAAATTCCTTTCTATCCAGGTGGCCCTTGGGTGCTGTCATAATAGTGGTTTACAATTCCTGAGAGGAACGGATTTTAGCTGAAATCACATATTTTTAGAAAATATAATGATTTAAGCCTTAAAAAGTTCCATTTTAAGGATTCCAATTGAGGAGGGTTTGATCAAATCACGTTAGATCAAACCCCCTTGGACAAAACCTCGCTAATTTTAAACCATACCTATAAATGCGTCTCCTTTACACCTATCAAAATGTTGATAAAAAATCACTTTTGATTTAGCTTTTGGGGGATCAAATGAATTCATTTAAAATTTATTTCAAATGATTATGGTATTCCTCAGAACAAGCTATCCAATGAATATAATTTTAATATGTTTTGTTTTTGTTATGTATTTGTTTTTTAAGTTTTATTAAACATAGGTTTTTCATCAAAATTTTTGTTCTTCACATGTGGAAAAATAGAAGATTATCAAAAAAAATTAAAAATATGAGTGCACGGATATTGAAGTCCTTGATCCAACAAAAAATAAAATAAAATTTTGACATATACAAAAAGTTACGCGTTATCACGGTGCTGTGTTTGAATTGTAATTCGTTTGACTTTGAAACTTGATTAAGGAAAAATATTCAATAAAAACTATCTAACCAAGTGGAAGCACTAGATATCAAAGTTACAAATCTAAATTTGAAAGAATTAGAATTTTATCCTTCATGGAAAAAAAGTTATGCGTTATACGGTGTGCTACTTTTTAAAATGTTGTTTTCTGAAAAAAATCAATTTTCGTGGGAGATGGATAAAGAAGTGCAATTTGATTCCAAAAATTTTGAAAAAAATATTTTTAGAATCTACAGAAAAAATTTGATGAGACTCTAGTTTGCACCATCTTCAAATTCATCACAGTTTAGCTGCTATAGGTGCCCGAATGTGAAGATTTAGTTAAAAATAATAATTTCAGTGTTAAGTTTGGCCAAAAATTGTAAACCACTATTATGGGATCACCCCTTACCTAATATCATTTTGACTGCTAACATTGTCAAGGGATCGTCCTCAAGTAGGATTCTCTTCAACCTTTGATTAGTGATCTCCTGAAATTCTATTTGTCTCTCCATTGCCACCAAGGAGACTGGAGTATCAACATTGAAACTTTCCAACCCCTCCGCTGATATGGAGATAATGAATTTCAATCTGCTCGTCCTCGCCATTTGCAGCCCTTTGGTTGACAGTTCCCTGCACAAAGACAACAAACAAACCAAAATTTGAAAACCATACTGTGAGAATGTTGTCATATGTTCACTTTTTAAAGGCTCGTATGCTGCAAGGCTGAGCCTCCACGCACAAGTCTGAAATAATGGCAAAGCAATGCACTCTGTCCTTGCAATAAAATTGTCCTACGACCTTCAACTTTAATTCAGCTAGCTCCTCATGAGGAGCAACTTCTACCACTCGGCCCATTTGCTTAAGCTTTCATGATGAACGTACCCTGCATTTCGAGCTGATTATACCTGGATTCTTGTGTCATTAGCTTCTCCTGACGTTGCCGAGGTCTCCCCTAATTTGGTGGACTGCTAAACTTTAGTTACTTTCCTTCCTCATCCCTCTGTCATTTTGGAGAGGGCTTGAAGTGATGTGGCCTTGCCATTGTGATGCCACCTTTTGCACCCCATCCAACTCCTGATTTCCTCCCTCTTTGTTGGCATAATTTACCTTATTTCCATTGATCTAATGGATGAGTATGATAGGGAACTAGATGAGGGATGGGTGGGGGCCCACCTTACCACCCACAAGAAATTACTCTGTGTTACTTTCTTTAAAACCAGGTCCAATTACTCCCTTATTAGATAGAGAGTCAGCTTTCGTGTTACCTTCCCTTAACGTGTGATTCAACATCACTTGTTCAAAATTCCTTAGTTGCTCTAATGCAGCTTCCAAATAAACCCCTAATTTCCAATTGTGGATATGTCTTGTCCTTAGAGCATTTATGACCAAAGTTGAGTCTCCTTCGACTATCAGATTTTTAATTCCTAATTCCATACCCAATTTTAATCTGAGTAGGAGAGCTTGGAATTCAGCTGCATTATTTGTTCCTTCTACTAGGGGCTAAGCTAATCGCCCCAGAGTCAACCTTGTAGAAGTTTGAATTATGCATCCTTCCCCAGATGGCCCCAAATTCCCTTTGGAGGCTCTGTTAAAATTTAGTTTGGCCCATCCCTACTCAAGGGGAATCCACTAGGTCTTATTACACTATTTAGTGGAAGTCGCGTTTCTTGAACCACCCAATAGGGGGGTTTTGATTCCAAACCATTGTTTCATAATCCAAACATCCCATTTATTAAAATTTGTTTTTTTGTTTGACCATTAGCTGTGTATTGAAAAGTTCTACTATGCTCGCCTCTATCTTGCACTAGAGCCTTGGGATTGACATCTCTTTATCCTAAAAAAGATGTCTATTTCTCTCCTTCCACACTTCCTAGATTGGGATTGAAGGGCTCATCTTCCATAGATCCCCGAAGATGGTGTTATGATCATTACTTGACCAAGAGTTTAAGCATTCTAGTAAGGTGTTGGGAAAAATAGTTTTCCAATGTAGCTTAGTGCATAGCCAACACCACATCTGATAAGTAAACTTACAATTGATAAGTAAGTGATCCACTGTTTCCTCAGCCTCTTGACATAGGGAGCATCTAGTCAGACCATGGTAGCCCAATTTGGTAAACCTATCTCCTATAAGAATTCTTCCTTGTATTGTAGCCCATGTGAATATCCCTACTTTTGGGAGACATACCTTATTCCAACAAAGACTTCGAGGGATCTCTAAATTTTCTTTAGTTGAGGATGATAGGGTATTGTATCCTATCTTGGTCGAGTAGATCCCGGTTGATGCAGCATCCCAACGTAAGTGATCACTCCCCTGTCTACCCCAAATCCTACATTTTGACAGTGCTTTCTCAAAGGCTTCAATTTCCTGGGCACCTAGTTCTAAACTTCTCACTGATTTCCACTTCATGTAACCTTCAGCTGTGTCTTCCAAATGATCTATGTAATCTCTAACTTTCGAACCCCAAATTTGTTTAGTCTTCTCCTTTACTCAACTAAATAAAATAAATAAATAGATAAATAAAATAAATATTTTGAACTTAGTCAATAACTTAAAAAGAGAATCTCGTGCATTCCTAAGCAGTGAGCCATGGCACAATGCATGGGGAAGGCATACATGCCCTAGTGCATTCAGGTTGGATAATTGGTGCATGAGATTTTGGCGGAGGTAATGATCTGTAAGGCACATGAGACAAAGCTGAAAGCTCATTTTCATTTTATTTTTATATAGCCAAACGTGTGACAAGGGCCTAATGGAATCCCCAAGTCAATGCAAATTTTGGCTTTTTTATTAAAATGATGGGTATGAATGCCCCCGTAATTAGTTAAAACTAATAATTGATATAAGTATTTTTTAATAATAAAAGGGTTACTAGTTTTATGAGACATTTTAAGATTTTTTTTGTTGCATATTATATTTGTGATAAGAAGAAATTTAAATATGAAATCATATTTAAAAATAATAAGTTTAAATATTTAAATAGTTTATTGATCTACACTACATTTTAGGTCATATTTATTTTTTTGGAACTAATCTCTATAATTGCATAAATGCACTCTATGTATGAAAATGAACTATTTGTATGGAAATAAATTTTTCCCGACTAAATATCAAGAATCTATTCACCTCATTGCATGGAATTTGTATCTAAGAAATAAGCATTGTTGATAAGAACCTTTGAAAGTTCGCTAGGCAATGGTCTTTCCATGCAATCAAACCCTTGGAATATGATTTAACAATTTTGGACAAGGATCGAAGACAAAGAGGAACCAAGAAAGATGTTATATTTTGTCTCTAAGTGTATATGTTGGTCTAAGTTGATGATACACTGAATAATATGATGTTTCAAATAATAATGCTATGTGATACTCAAATGAATCTTGGATTCCTAAAAGTGAGTTAAGTGGATTCCCCCCTCTATGTTTTATGGATTTTAATAAAACATCAGAGAAAAAAATATAAAGTATTGAGTAAAAAGACATCTTCTATTTAAAAGAACAAGTTGGATCTATCTCTCCCTCCTTCTATCTCTATATCTCTTACCCTCTCACTCCCTCTCTCTCTCACCCCCTTTATCTTTCCCAAGTTATATCTATATGTCTATCTCTACTTTTTGTCTCTATCTCTCCCTATCTCTCCCTCTCTCCCTACCACTTCCTTTTTCTATAATGCCTATATGTTGAAGAAGTCTGGAAGGTCAATTAGGAAAAAAAGTGAGAGAGCGAGAGATAGAAACTAACTTTTGATTAGTAATTTTATGTCAATTTTCCAAGGACATCTCCTTATATCTCTATCTCGCTATCATTCTATCTCTCCATCTGCATCTCTCTCTATCTCTCCATCTCCCTGTTCCTCTATATCTTTGTATCTCTTCCTCTTTGTCTCTCCCTCTCTATCTCCCTATCTATATCGTTATCTCTTTACCTCTTTCTATCTCTCTCTCTCTTCCTCTCTCCCCCTCAATCTCTCTGCATCTCTCTCTCTCTCTCTCTCTCTCTCTCTCCATCTCCATCTCCATTACTATCTTCATCTCTAATTTTGATATCCCCTATCTATCTTATTACCCCACTGCCTCTTTCTATCCATATCTCTCCCTTTATCTCCCTGTCTCTCTATTTCAAACATAACATGAGCCTATTTGTAATGGAGCCTCATTATCTTCCTGATTCAAAGTTTTTTGTTTCAATTATGTTTGGATCCCTTTAAGTGAATACACAATTGATTTGAAGCTATCACTTGTCGGTTGAGAATTTTGTTTCACAAACATCATTTGCTAAATGACCTACCAATTGACCTCATGTATTACATAAATGTATGCAAAAAAAATATTCTTCGATAGTTGACCTTTGACACATCTTTGACATACCCATTGCACACTAAGGTGTGATTGTTAGTTATTTAGCATTTTTATAATATGTCCATACCCTTGCATTTTTAAAAAAATTATTATTAATTTTATATAACAAAATATTTTTTGTTTGTTTTAAGGAGAGTATCTTGATACATTAATATATTGTTAAAGATTGTAATTTTGCGTAAAGTCCAATCTCTTGTTCCATGTCATCTATTTGTCCATTAAACTCATCATTTTATAGTTATCACTTATCTCATCCATATGCTCACCTAAACTTATATTTTTGACCTATTTATACATTCATGTTACCCACCTATGCACATGTTTTAGTATACTTGTCACTTGTGCTTTTGGTCCTATGTCAAGTCCCTAGTTGTGGGGGTGACCATGGAACTCATACTTGGCCCTTTGAAATTTCAAATATAAATTTCAAATTTAATTAATACTTTTCAAAGTCACCTGGGGAAAGATCCCAACCTCATCCCTTATCATACCTCTATGGGTTTTGAACTTAGGTGGATGGTTTAACCATGAACATACCATTTCCCTCACCAATTGTTCACAACCAATTGAACAACAACCCTTTACCCAAAGATGTATCAACATAGGTTTTTGCTTTCATATCAAGTAGCAAAACAAACTCTTGGAAAATATTAAGTTCTTTATAAAGAAAACAAACACTTGCTAAACATTGTTTGTCCAAGCATTATTTAAACAAGAAATTGATTGATATATTGCTATGTCCTCTTTGTTGAGTTCCATATATAATTTCTTGGTAACAAATCACACAATTTAATTTGAATTTTTAACATTTTTTTTAAGAAGTCTTATAAAACTATCTTATGGTTTAATCATACTATTAAACTTTGCTATTCCAAAAATATAATAATATCTCAAAGATAATTAAATATTATTAAAAGTGTAAACATTTATGAAATACACAAAAAATGTAATAATTTTTTATTTTCATTTAAGAAGATAAGTGTGTATAATTCATCTTTTTACCTAGTAAAATGTTTGTGGATAAATTTGGTGCATAATTATAGCACATATTTTTTCTCTTTCGGTACATATATTAATTATAATTCTAAAATATACCTAACATTCTTGATTTAATTCATAGAATCTTTCCCTTCCTAGGTTAGATAGTGGGCACAATCATGTCCTCTAAAATAAATAATAGACATAATTTCCTCCCTAGCTTCAAATTTTCAAGTGCTTTCTCACTAATTTAAACAAATTTTAGGATGTAGTTATTACGTGTTATCATACATGTTAGCATAGATTTAGTTATATCACATTGTTAGAAGACATAAAATATCACCAATAACATGGGCAATTATGGTGCATAATTACATGGTGACCCAAAACTATATGAACTTTTTCTCTTTGTATAACATCTTCAAATCATTGAATAAAGTATTCAAGTATTCACTTCATCATTTGGTAATAGAGAATGTTACAAAAACAGAAATGTAAAACCAACAAAAATAAATAATATTGTAACACAAGTTGGTTGCAAAGAAATAACAAGAAAGATTAAATAGAATAATAGAATAAAAAGTCATATGTTTTTATAGTATAACCTTGAAAACATGTCAAATAAACATCCATGGAGCAAGTACGAGTATTCTTATTGCTCAAAGAAATTGATTGCAATCTTCACATAGTTGATGATTTTAAATAACATTAAATTGATTTACCTTCAAGACAACAAGATATATATAATATCTTCAAGATAACAACCATCATCAATCTTCAAAAAATCTAGCTTTGTTTTATTTTTTTAGTTAATTTTGGGTTTTTTTATTTCTTTATCATTTTCATAAGATAAGATTTTTTGCTTTATTCTTTAATTGTTGTCATTATCCAACAATCTCCACCTTGACAATAATTTACTTGATACTTTCCCATTCTCATTCATCACCATTTTCCAAGCAAAGAAAATCCAAACTCTAGTTCAACTTTTCTAACTATATTTGTTTTTCTATTAAACATGTTAGTATAATTTTTGTGTGTATGGACCTTCTCAAGACATATTCCAATGCCATCAATAAGCTATCTTATACTATGGTATTTTATCACAATATTTTTAATCCTACTATTATAAGTTTGATTCTAGCTTAATGGATAGCACTTTGAATATCACACAATACAATCATCTTTTTCTACGCTTTTCCAAACTCATGTAAAAACCCTATAACCAAATTGCCTATTTACATGCATGTAAAAAAATCATGTACTCTATCTTAGTAGTGGATTAAAAAATGACAACCATCATAGGTGGTACAATAATCATTTGTGCCTCTACAATACCAAAGCACCCATTTCACTATTGACCAATGCTCTTTACCTAGATTTACCATGTATCTATTGACAACACCAACTATACGTGAAATATCTAGTTTTATACATACCATCGCATACAATAAGTGTTCTACTACATTTTCATACAATACACGAGACATATAATCCTTTTTTTTCTTTATTACTAGGACTTAAAATTGAAGAAAGCTTAAAATGAGAAGCTAAAGGGATATTTACTAGTTTCAAATTCATCATGTACCAAATCTTATGAGGATCTTCTCAACATATGTCTACTATGATAACAAAATCTTACCATGTTCTCTATCTCTATGTATATCCATGCCCTAAATTTATTTTTCTTCTCCAAGATCCTTCATATCAAAAGTCCTAGCCATCTAAGTATTTAACCCCTTGATCTAAACTATTTTTTTTCTTTCTACAAGCATGTTGTCAATATATAACACCAAGGTGATGAATAAACCATTTTTTAAACATTTAAAGTAAACATAATGGTCATACTCACTCCTTGTAAATTTTTGGCTTACCATGAAGGAATCAAACTTCTTGTACCATTTCCTGGGAGACTACTTTAAGCCATACAATGACTATTTGAGTTTGTAAGAATGTTTTTGTTGTGATCTTGAATAAACCCTTCTAGTTGTTCTATATATATCTCCTCATCCAAATATCCATGTAAAAATATTGTTTTAGCATCTAATTCCTATGTATTTTCTATATCCTTGTCTTCTTTAAAATCTTCTTCTTTCTCCCTATTTTTCTGTAGATGGATGAGTTTTCAACTAAATTTTTTGATGTTGAGGTACTTGTTCCCATTTTATTTTAACTTAAATATTATTTTTGATTTTATGAGAGGATATTCATCAAATACTACATCTAAGTTGCTAATGATGATTTTGTGGGTAGTAGAATCACACAATTTGAATCCCTTAATTTTGTCACCATAATAAACAAAGATATATTTCTTGGACTTGGGGTCCAATTTAGAATGTTGATTTTAGTTGAATAAGAGCTTATGCATCACAACAACAAAAGACTAGATTTGTATGATCAAAATTATGACCTATCAATAGCTCCTCAAGAATATTACAATCTATTGCAACAAATTATGATTGATTTACTAGATAGCAAACTATAATTATTACTCCTACCCACAACTATTGTTGCAACTTGGAAATTATAAGAATGCTCCTTTCTCTCTCTAGAAGAGTCGTGTTCATACATTTAGCGACATCATTTTGTTGAGTGTAAATTGTGGTTTTATGCCTTTCAATCATGGATTTCTTATAATAATTTTTAAATTCCAATGATAGGAACTTTTCTCCATTATCTTGTCTTAAACACTTGATTGATCTACCAATTGATTTTTTAATGAAAAAACTAAATTACTTAAATACACTTGTAGACATACAAAATTAGCATCATTCACATTCATCCACTAATTAAATAAATCAAGTTCATTAAATCCATTCATCAGGTAAATCAAGTTCATTTAATTCAATCTTCTAAGGTCATTTATTTAAATTAAATTAATTAACTTTATTTAATTTAAGCATATCATCATCCTTTCAATTAAATAAATCAAACCTTTATTTAATTAAATCTGAAATTACCTTTCATCTCCCTTTGATTTAATTTAAATCCTTAAATCTAAGTCAAATGGGTCAAAATCACCTAATCCCCCATTAAGTTAATCTAATCCTGATTAATCTAATATAATCACCCATCACATCCTCTAGATTTTCCCACTTACACAAATAAAGCATTTTAATTCATTTATTAAAATCCTCATTTTCCCTCAACAAGGCATCTTTTGAGAATATTCCTCAAGTTTGAATTTGAAATCCCTAAATCTAAGTCAAATGGGTCAAAATCACCTAATCCCCCATTAAGTTAATCTAATCCTGATTAATCTAATATAATCACCCATCACATCCTCTAGATTTTCCCACTTACACAAATAAAACATTTTAATTCATTTATTAAAATCCTCATTTTCCCTCAACAAGGCATCTTTTGAGAATATTCCTCAAGTTTGAATTTGAAAACAAGTTGACTTGTCCCTTCCAACATGGAAATAACGCCCCTCTTACATGTCCCCCACTTGGCATTTAAAGTCTCTTTTTCTCCCTCCAACAAGCCAAATTTTAATTTGAAAAGGCCAACCAATCTCATTTATTGGCACATTGACCAAAACTTGCACATTCCTCAACCACTCACAAGGTGACAAGTGGCTCCTTCTTATTGGCCAAATCTTTATCCCACATTGCTCTCTTTTGGGCACTCTTAGCATTTGAGATTCTATAAATAGAAAGCTTATTCTTTAACAATCCATCCACAATCTTCATGAAAAGTTACTCTCTTCAATTGAGAGCTAATTTCGTCCACTTCACTCCATCTTCAAGGCATCTTCATCATTTGAGTTTTTCAAGGATTGGAAAAGGGCCATTTCTCACAAGTGACACAAATCCACTATGGAATAGGTGTGTATCATGTCTCTTTCATGCTTCTAAGTAGTTTTATTTTGTTATCTTGTTTGAGAGGCATCATGCATTATTTCATAGGAGCATTTAGTGAGTTTGCATGAACTAACCCATGGAATAGAGTTTAGGTTGTGCAGATTTGCAAGGTGCCCACAACACAAAATTCATCAACTTTACTTTTAAGAATATAGACCCACACCATTCTAGTGTAATCATGTATAAATGTCATAGAATATGATTATCCTCCAAAATAAACTGTTGGGGATTACCACCAAACATCTAACCGAATATAGTCTAGAATACCTTTACTTGTATGACTATATGCAACTTCTATCTAGATTGCATGAAGATAGTCCAAAACCAAAAAATAGTTATGAGGACTAGAATAAAAAGAAAGGTAGTGTTGTTTTCCATATACAAAATAATCATCAAGGCCTTTAACAAGGATTTTATTTTTCAAGTCTCTAAGATCCTTCTCCCTAGTGTGATTGAGTCATTAGTGTCACATCATTGTGTTCTCCATAGGAAGCTTCATTTTACAAGTAATAGGAACACTTAGGTACCCAAAATGCATGACCATCATATGTAGCTACTACAAACTTTTTCTCTACTCAATCTGATGGTGAGGATGAAGAACTTAAAGGTCTCTTTTTTGGTGTATCAAAAGAACTATTACATTTAATAATGCATGCATCCAGCTTATACAAAGCTTCAATTTAAACACCCTTAGCCAACACCATAGCTCCTCTTATCATATTGAATCGTCCACTTGAGTAAACTTTAACCCTTGAATCTTTCAATTTACTCACAAAGATTAGGTTTTATGCCAAACCTGGGATATGTAAGACACCATCAATCCCATTCACGCTACCATCAAGGAATATTATCTTGACTCTACCATGACCACAATCTTCAAATGAGAGTCACCACCCAAATAAAAGTTCCCACCATCATCTTCTTCATACCTTGAGAATTGACCCCTATCTGAGGTCATGTGGAAAGAAGCACCTGAGACTATTAACCACACATCTTTTGATGCATGAGTTGTCAAGGACATGAAAAATAACTCTGCATCATTGAGAGGATTTAATAGCAAAGTGAAAATCTTTGATATTATTTTTACCCTTACTATGAGTCTCCTCCTTGCACTCTTTTTGAAAATGACCAATTTTTCTATAATTCCAACATTTTTCCTTGGACTTTCTAGGAGACTTAGATCTCCCCGAAGATTTGTATTTCTACTTCTTTTCCTCTTGTTTTTCCTTTCTCTTTAGATCTTCCCTCAATATAGAGGGCCTCCTTAGCCATATTAGAAATTTTCATCCACATATCTTCAAATAATTGTGATGTAATTGTAGTGTAAAAAAATGACACCATTAACAATTTCACATTATGTGTTATCCCCCTAATTTATTGGACTTAATTAAGCTCCTAATTTCCTAAATTATGCATTCATAGGCCTAATTTTTACCATTTTTCAAAGGATTACAAGCATTGAATAAATGTATCCAATTGTTATTTTGTTCTCGACTAAGTGTTTCCTAGAAATTTTGGCTAAGACCCATTTTCCCATGGAAGAATGGATCCCCCTTCTTAGCTAGGACCCAAATTCAAATATGTTGTTGCCAACATTTTAACATCCAAATTTCAAGTTTCAAGTGTTAGTTCTTATAATCTAATTTTTGGGGAAATTAGAACAACTGAATATAAATACCTAGTTATTTTATCATTTGAAAGATAACAACTACAAAAAGCATTCATGAGAAAATACTATTTTCAAGAGAAAGTTAAGCTAGTGTTTAAAAGGTTTATTGCAGCAATTCAAGATCAAAAATCATGTCAAATTTTATATGTGTTCATGTTGTCATTACTTTGCGAAGGATAACATCTTTTTGTAGATCTCCAAAGAACCCAAGCATTCAAGAAAGCAAGATTTGAATCCTTGAAGAGATTTTTATTATATCAGTCCTTAAAGGAAGTCATTGAAGGGTGGTGAGTTACAAAACATTATGATTTCATCATTCCTACATGTTCATTGTCATTTATCATTGACATTTTTCCATTTTTGAAGTGGAAACACTTACACAGGGTTCTACTTTAAGGAAAGCCCCTAAAGTTTCCCAACATCTCTTCTTTTCGTGAATGTAAAAGTTTGAAGGCAATTCATTCATTATTATGTTTTTTGTCATCAAAATTTTCAAGCCATGAAAACTCACCTACATAATTTATTAGTGATATTTCAACAATTCTACAAATGGGAATCATGATCTCAGATGCAGCAGCAATCCTAATGATGGATCACGGAGTGTGATTCGAAACGTTGATTCAAAAAAGCGTACACAATCGAATCCAGAAACAACTATTCATACTCTTATGGATTGTGGAAATCTAATAACTTTGAAGGATTGGAAAATCAGTTTCAGGATCCCCCATCAAAGACCCATACTCCCTTAGGTGTCTAAGTCCCTCTTTGTATGTTGAATTCAACTTTTGGTGATAGGTACACATCACTTTGCTTCTCCCATATCTTCTTACAACTTATTTTTTCATCCTTTTATCTTTAGGATATTGTATTTTTCATATTAGGTCATATAGTTCAATTAGGGAAATCATTACAAATTATTTCCAATTAATTCCTAAGACTCAAAAGGACTAGATCCAAATCTGGTTGGCTCACCTTTGAGGTTGAAAGTTAATCTAAACACCTTGTTGATTTTCATGCTAATGAATCCCATGAAAACTTGGGATTGATCTAAGGTTTAGATATTAAACTTAGCATCATCACCATTTTCTAATGTTTCATTTTGGTGAACTTGACATTTGAAATTATAGCTTTCTAATTTGGTAGTCTTTCAAACCCTAGATCTAGGTTTTGCATCATTTTTTCTTATGTTTGTCATTTAGTGTTTCATATTTGCATCATAAAAAGTCATAAAATATAAAAGTATTGCATTCATATTGCATCATATCTTGCATTAGGGTCTGTTTCAGTCATTTAGATTAGATTTTTATATAAGAATTACATTAAAAACGTGTCATTTTCTTCCAAAATTGTCATACATTGACATTTGCATTACATTGGAAAATTCTGGAAAAAATTCACTATTAAACCTATTTGTAGTAGGAACAACAATTGTTAAAAAACTTAGAAATTCATTTTTTTCAATTTTCAAAACCTTGAACAAGGACTCAGACATCCTTGGGTGACTGTGTCCTTGTATAGGTGCATCAATAGTATTTTTCACACTTATTTGTCTTTGTGTACTCAAATTTTCTATACTTGCATATCTCTATTTTAAACTCATAACTAAATATTCTAAGGAATTTAATATTTAGTTCTTTTGGTGAAAGAAAGTGCATTGTTTAGAGTTAAAATTTGCATTCAAAATTCATCATTTTTTAGGTCTTTAGATTTTAGAATCAGTTAATTATTGCATTTTAGATCTAAAATTTACATTCAAATTTGTTTAAACATCTTCAAAATCATTGCATACTTACATTTTACATCAAATTGGGATACATTAAGAAAAATTTGGAAATTTATTTACTATTATAGTTGTGCGCAAATAGAATAAAAATTCTTAAGTATTGTAGTACATAGTCAAACTTGGAACTTTTAGAATCCTTGACTAGGACCTAGATTCCCTTGGGAGGCCCTATCCTACTTGTCTTAGCTAAACAAAATTTATGTGAGACCTCTCTTACTATATTTCTTGTTTTCTCCTATTGTTTGCTGTCTTTTTTTAAGTGTTTTCTATACTTATTTAGCAGTTTGGTGCTCATCTTGGGTACACTTTTGATGTTGTGATACTTGTATGAGCTTCACAACCTAATGTCCTATTTCCAATGCTTTAGTGAGACATAGTTCAAGAATCATGACATCCCACGCTGCTAATACATCCATTGTGCATCTTGAGTTTTCTAATTCTTTCACACAAAGTGTTGTCAATATCCAACCCATTTTGGACTCTATCCCTAATGCTACAATCCCCATGACATTAAAATCAACCACTTCCATTGATGTTGAAACCATGGTTTCCCATGTTCCTGAGGAGAAACTGAGACAATTGGAAAAAGCATTATAAAAACTTCAATACTATGTGAGTACAAAATATATTGTTGGAACAACAGTCTAAGATTTCATAGATAACATAAGGAAACTACTTGATGATGCTTAAGGATTAGAGGTAATATGTAGTCTAGCCTATATTATAGATAGTCATGTACCTAAAATGGCTAGTTGTGCTCAAGCTTTAGGATACACTCAAAGCCAAGGTGAAAACCAAGTTTCCCTCCCTACAACTATAGTCTAGATTCCCACATATATAAATCCAACTGTTACCACTACAATACAAAAAATAAATAGTATAGCTCTAACTTTGGGTATTTCCATAGGGAATCATTATATTTTGTAAGCTCAAACATCATATCTCAAAATCCATTACCCCTCGTAAACTTGCAATATAGTATTCCACCTAACACATATACATAAATTTTCCATCTTTACCTCATTCCCAAAATGCCACAAGAAATGATTCCATCATAAACCAACTTTTGAAAAATGTGACATCCCTTCAACAAAAATGGAAAATGAACACAATGTGTTCAACATTGAACTAAAACCAAAATGGAAAACAATCACAATATGCCAATAGAAACCCATTGTCACTTCAAATATTGAAAGAATAAATGCTATAAAACATAGAGGTACCCTACTTTAAGAAATTTAGTGGTAAAAGAGACCCTAGCAACCATATATTGGCATATACTGCCTTGTGTAGTGACTTTATTTTTGAAGACTAGCTCTAGGATAATATTTTCCATATGGCATTAAAAGACACTACTTTGGAATAGTTTTGTTCATTTATGAATGACTTAATTCACTTGGTTAATGAGCTTGTCGATGCCTTCCTCAACCATTTTCAAGTGCACATCAATCCTAAACACTCCATAACTGACTTGATGAGGTGTAAACAAAAGAAGAATAAAAAGGACAAGCTTTATACCATGTTACGAATTTCTTTACTCGCAAATCAATCTTAGCCTTCTTGTTACAATTCCATAACCAAGCAATAAAAAAAATCTATGTTAGTTCTACATTCAACAATAAATAGAGCTTTTTATTAAAACCTAATATTTTATCTATCAAATTCAAGTGTTGTGGGGATTGCTCGAGTTACCCAGGATAATGTTGATTTTGTTCAATTCATTGTTTCTTCTACTATGAGTTTGACACTAATAACCAAGGGAGGTTTCGAGCCATATTTGTGAGTGTAGAGAAAGCTTGTGAATTGAGTTAGAAGAAGATAACGTGTGAGATGAACTCCATGATTTTTGTCTCCCTTCTAAATAATGAAACCTATCATGAATCTTCTTGAAGGTTAAGATCCTTTTTGGATAGAATTTTTACCTTTTTGCAAAAGTTTGACTCTATCTCTTTTATTCATATTCCTAATGAATGGAATGCTATTGCAAACTATTTTGCCAAATGGGTATTTGATGTTAATCACATTTGAAATGTCACACATTGAGACTCCTCTTGTTTCGTTTAGTCTTCACTGTTTCTTCACCCCCTTCACAATTATTTGGTTTAATCATTCTAATATTTTTTCATTAAAATTTTATGTTCTATTGATTTCTTAAAAATGATTAGTTTATGAAAAATCTACTTAAATTTTTATACTCTACAATTTAGTAACAACTATTACTTTTTACAAATCTTCCTTCCCCTCTCTCTCCCTTCCCCCTCTCTCCCCTCCTCCCCTCCTCTCTCTCTCTATATATATATACCCAAAAAAAATAAAAAATAAAAACCCCCAACAAAATCTTCTATCTCCATCGTTGAATTTCTGAAGATAGACTTCATGGAATGCGTGGGTCTTTGGTTTAATTTCTAATATATAATGGCTATTGAACACTATAATTGTCAATTTTCAACCTTCACGCCAAGCTTTTGGTCTCATATACCAGGCCGTTGAATGTCAGCGCGCAGGCAACAAAGACCTCCGGGTTGGTGACCGCCACGTTGTTTAACTCCACGGTATTGTTCTTAGCCTACAGAGTAGTGACGGTCGAACATTTGCCGTAAAGAGGGGTGTGCACGTAGACGACGGCGGAGAGGATCTAGAGGTCTTTAGAGAGGAGCATTTCGGTAGCTGTATTGCAGCGGAGGAGGTTGAACATGAGCAACACGGTAGCAATGATGTGGTAACCTGCGTTTCTGAGGGCTGCGCCCGCGTTCAACGCCAGCAGGTCAGTGGATGACGAGTCCAAGATTCTTGGAGGTTAGAAGGAGACCTTTGAGGGATTCGATTAGGGGACCGGCTTCATCTGGTGTTTTCCCGTGGACGAGATCTCGCCTATATGGAAATTAGGCTGGAAGTCCGTCTGCACAGCATTCTGATCTGATCAAACTTTTCTTTACTATTCCCTTCTACTGCAACAAATAACGAAAAGAATACCCTTGGGAACGAGCGCAATAGAGCAAAGATTAATGCTGGCAAGAGGGTGAGATTTGGTGTAAACTTATTGCATTGGAACGGCTGGATATTCATTTGATTTGGTAGGAAAACAGTTTTACAAGAGCACGTTGGGTTGCCATCGCATCTGTGGTACTAGTTCTGCCTTTCGTTTCTTTCTTGATTCTTGTTAAGAGATCGCTAAAAAAAATTAAAAATTGGACGACGAAAAAATTAATTTTTGGAAGACGAGAGATTGACGAAAATCGGCAGTTCCAAAGCACAATAAGCCAAAAAAATTAATCTTTCAACATTTCTTATGATTTATCTAAATCAGAAGAGCTCATCATTCGCATAAATTGGCAATTTTAAAATACAAGGCAGGTAGGTTACAGAAATTAGTACCAGTTGAAAAGAATGGTGAAGAGGCCAAACTGTTTGAATCTTTGTATTTCAAGAAATAAGTTACAAGTTCACAATCTTTTGAAATATTTCAGTTTCAATAAGTATGAATGCACTTATATAGAACAAGAAGCTTGATGTTTTTAATTTCAAAATAAACCATTTACGTACGTCAATTACAGTGAGAAAGATCAGAGAACAGACGTACCTGGTGGAAAATAGCCTTCGATTCAACTTCCAATTCCAGATCCTATGATATCTTGCAGTGCTTCAAAATTTTGGGACTAACTATGAATTTTTTTTCAGACGGACACTTCGATGTGTACTTCTAGTTTTAGTCTTGTCAAATATATGACAAGAAAAGAATATAAAACAAATACAGACGATTCCATCCAAGTAACTTGGGACAAACTTCTTGCTGGACTCCATATTGCAACTTGATCAGCCCTCTAAAACAATATAAAACTAAAGTAGATTTGTCGACGAACCTTGCAACACGTTTTTATATTAACTCATAAAATGAGTGCAAGAATTACTTAAGTAATTGAACGGTGGTAGGAGAGCTGACTGCAATTTCACACTTTTGATTCGCTGCATTATGTTCCTAATTTAACTATTTTTAAATCGAACATAGCCACAAACGAATCTTTAAACATGTGCTCACCGAATCTTTCATTTCCAATGTATCTATACATTCATTATACCCACGTATGCACGATTTTAGTATACTTGTCACTCACCCTTTTGGTCCCATCGTTGTGGGGTTGATCACGGGCATCACACATGGCCCTTTTAAATTTAAAATATAAAGTTCAATTTTAATTAATATTTGTCAAAGTGATTTAAGACAAGATTTCAATCTTATCTCTTACATTATATCTCTCAGGTTTAGAATGTAGGTGGATGGTGTAATCAAAGAACATACAATCACCCTCACCAATTGTGCTCAACCAATTAAAATACAACACTCTAACCAAAGAGATATCAACATAGGCTTGTGCTCTCATATCATGTAGAAAATCAAGCATGCAGATAAAATAAAATTCTCTATAAAGAGAAGCTAATACTTGTCAAACATTGTGCATCCAAGCATTAGTTAAACAAGAAAAAATATTTATATATTGCTATTTCCTCATGTGATTTACACATCACCTCCTATTTGATAATTATTCACATATCGTTTGATGCTCACTCTTTAGTTAGTGCACTAAAACAAATCTAGATTTGTACAAGCATTATATGAACATATACATTTTCTATGAGTTGTTTTTCATTGTTTACACGAATATCTATAACTTAACCTAGGAGAACATACACCCTCTAACATATTGACAATCCTTCCAAGGTATATGCATAAATACCACTATCCCTCAAATATTTGTAAGGGGAAATGAAGGTAACTCAAACCAATTGAGTTAAAATGATAACTTTAAAAATTTATAAAATCAAATTCATATGTATAGGATAAATTTACAACTACAAACTTAATCCCAACCTTTAGACTCAAGCTTGAGAAAATGGGGAAAAAACAATTAATTCTAAGGTAAATTTATATTTTCCCACCTTTTAATTCATAAAATGCTTACATTTTATTAGCTTTCCTATATTATTCAAGTTTAAAATATCTTCATCAATTTCATATCCTTTTTCTTCTTTCACTCTATTAATATTGCATTACTGAAATGTATATAAAAATACCATACTTTTTCTTTTTTTCCTATTTTGAGGAAAGTGCCTTGGAATATTGATATACTAGAAAATAACATAATATTGTGCTAGGTCTATTCCCTTTCTATATGGAAAATATCTATCCATTATGTTCATGTCTATTCAATTATCCCTTCTTTAATCTATATGCTTATGAATCATGATAAATTTGGCTAGTTTTTATATTCATTATACTTGTATGTGAATGTATCCATTTACTTTTCACCCACCTTAATCTAGCCCCTTTCCCATCTAAGGTCAACAATGTGGTTGCGAGGTGGGCCTTGGACCCTTAGACTTGGCCCTTTGAAATTTAAAGTTTAAATTTAAAATTTAACTAACTCTAATAAAATATTTCCCTTTGAGGATTGAGTAACATCTTATTTGCATGATTTATTACCATGTTCTTATTTTTCTAGGCGTTGAATACATTTATTTACACATTACATCCTATCTTTTAATTATTCACCTAACAACCTTATGTTCAAACTACAATTGGTACACTAAAAATAATCTATAGATTTGTGCAATTATTTTAGGACCTCATTCATGTTTGAAGAATTATATATTTTATTTCTTACACATATCCAAGGATTAGGCTAGGTCAATAGGTCCCCTTATGACAAAAAAATAGCCCTTCAAGGTATTCATAAATATTGCCAACCCTCAAATTTCAAGTAAGGGAGACCATTCTAAGGTGAATCAAGTGAGTTGAAAAGTTGAGTTTTACAATTACAAAATTCTACACTTGTTCTATAATGGTGGACTTGAGGCCATACAAAGGAAAATTAATGCTTTTATTCAAAGGTAATATCAAAATTTTATAAGATCCCCTTTCATCATCCCAAAGCATTACACATTTTAGAGCTTTCATTTGGATTACTCCTTTGGTTATAGAGTTATGTCCCATTTTGAAAATGTTATTTTATATTTAATATTTTATAATGTTATTTATAATTATAATATTGTTTTTTTTTTAACAATTATAATTAAATAATTAATAAATTTAGATATGCTTCTATGTTGACTAAATCACACAATTTCGAGGACATGACAGTCCTCCCCTCTCAAATTTACTTGTCCTCAATCAAAAACATATTTGTTTCTTCTAGGATCTCTTCTTCTAATCTGTCACCAATGACACAGGTTAATTTATGGTTATATAAAAAATTTAAATGAGAATATTCTATAATGATTACTCTATTTGAATGCATATATCTACTAAAATATTAAACATATACTTATGTTTGATCTGTCTTGTCCTCTAGTAGCATAGGGTCTTTGTCCCTTAAGGTTCTAAATCTCATGATTTTCTTTTCCGGTGTAGTGGTCTTCATCTTGTATTTCTCTCTTTCAATCAAGCCCAAGAGCATAGAATGAACATCTCGTCATTCAGCCTCTTGGCCCCTGCCCTGGGGTTGGTGTACTTGATGGAGACATATTTTCCTTTGCCAATAAAGCCCAAGAGCACCGAATGACATTTAGTCATTTGGCCTCTTGGCCCCTACTTGGGGTTGGCGTACTTGATGCATTTGTATTTTCCTTTTTCCAATCAAACCCAAGAGCACAAAATGATATTTAGTCATTCAGCCTCTTGGCCCTGCCCTAGGGTTGGCGTACTTGATGGATGTGTATTTTCCTTATTCCAATCAAGCCTAAGGGCACATAATGACATTTAGTCAATTAGCCTCTTGGCCCTTGCCCTGGGGTTGGCATACTTGATGGATGTGTATTTTTCTTATTCCAATCAAGCCCGAAAGCACAAAATGACATTTAGTCATTTGACCTCTTGGCCCCTGCCCTGGGGTTGGCATACTTGATGGAGATGTATTTTCTTTTTCCAATCAAGCCCAAGAGAACGGAATGACATTTAGTCATTCGGCCTCTTGGCCCCTACCCTGGGGTTTGTGTACTTGATGGAGATGTATTTTCTTTTTCCAATCAAGCCCAAGAGCACGGAATGACATTTAGTCATTCGGCCTCTTGGCCCCTGCCCTGGGGTTGGCGTACTTGATGGATGTAGCTTTTTTCCCCCCAATCAAGCCCAAGAGCATGGAATGAATGCTTATTCATTCGTCTTCCCCAGCCCCGGGTTGGCATACTTGGTGGGGAATAAACTTTGATACTCATCTCGAATGTCCTTGTTGTTTAGCTTTTACCCTATAGGAAGGGTGGATCATGCTCGATACCATGTGATATCCCCTACTCTGGTAGGCGATATATATATATATATATTCTTTTCATTTTTATTCTTTGTTGGCTTGACAATGCACTACTACATTGAGGGGCTTTTTAAGACGATAATTTAAGACAAAATACTAATTTTGTCTTAAATATATTTAAGTTATATTTATTTATTTATTTTGTCTTAACTTAAGACAATAGAAATTAAATATATTTAAGTTTTATTTTTTATTTTACATTGTCTCAAATTAAGACAATAGAAATTAAATATATTTAAGTTTTATTTTTTATTTTACATTGTCTCTCACTATTTTTTTTCTTTTGTCGTTTTTATTTATTTATTTGGCATTTCGTGATAAAGAGAATATGCCACATGCCTATTTCAATTATCAATGCTCTGTGTTATTTCTTTTAGTTTAATTTATTCTTAATAATTTTTAAAGTTAAAAAAATATTTGAGTAGTTATTAGAGTTTTTTTATTGTAGGTTTTAGTAAATTTATATTTATATTAAATATTTATATTTAAATTTTTTTAATATACATTTTAAATTAAATCACATAAAATTTATTAAAATTAAATCAAATCAAATCAATTTTTTTTTTTTTGCTTGAGGTAGCACGAGAATCGGCTAAGTATACTGTAACTTTTTACTGTGACTGGCGGGCGGTAGCGACACACCCCTCCGGTACGGAGGCGGGAGACTAGAACTCGTGACCAGCAGTAGCAAGAAATGTAACAACTAGCAGAGCTAGGTTCCCACCAATCAAATCAAAATTATCTATATTTAAATTAGAAATTGATTTTTTACCTTTCATTTTATTTTTTAGTTTTTTAAGTTTAATCTTACTTGTAATTTTTAATATAAAAGTTAAAATTTTAGTTTTAACAATTTTAATACTGTTTATTTTTAGTTTTACTATTTTATTTGAAGTACAATTTTACTTTCAAATTAATGTTACTATTGTTTGCAATATATTAATTATATTTTTTAAGTACATTTTTTAAAATTTTAATTCTATTATTTAATTATTTATTCTCAATAAGTTTATTATTTAATATTTTTTTAAAATTATTTGTTTAAATGGATATTTTAATTTTGCATTTCCTTTATAGTATGATTTAACTTTGAAATTTATTTTACATATTTACTTATATTTATGAAATTACAAACTACAATTAAAAGTTATTAGAAATAATTTAATTTATAATTATTCATGTTATTAAATTTTAATTATTTTAAAATTATTTGTTTAAATGGATATTGTAATTTTGCATTTCCTTTGTAGTATGATTTAACTTTGAAATTTATTTTACATATTTATTTATGCTTATGAAATTACAAATTATAATTAAAAGTTATTAGAAATAATTTAATTTATAATTATTCATTTTATTTTTATCCTAATTTATATAATAAAATAAATTTCAAACTTAAAATCTAAATTAAACATTATTGAGAGAGAGAGAGACTAACTTTTGATTAGTCGATTCATGCCAACAATCCAAGGATTACATGTGTCCCTAGGGAGTTATGCTCAAGGTACCACATGTGTCATTTGATTAAGGATATGATAATTCACCTTTCAAACCTCTTTAGAGTACCCATTGCACACTTAAGGAAGATAGAGAAGATATAAAGAGGAAAAGGGAGAAAAAGAGAAAGAAATGAAGAGAGAGAGGGGGGGCAAAGATAAAAATGGATGGATATAGATAGGGAGAGGGAGATACAAAAAGAGAAAAGAGAGAAAAAAAGATAGAGAGAAAGATAAATAGAGATCTATGGAGAGATAAAGAGGGAGACAAAGAGATATAGAGAGATAGAAGAGAGATAGAGATATAGAGATAGAGATAGAGGTAGAGATATACTAGAGGAATAAATAGGGAGAGAGAGAGGGGGAGAGAAAGATAGAGATAGTGAGAGAGAGAGAGAATATAAGAGACATAGATAGATATAAAGTACCATAGGGAGAGATCAAATAAAGAGATAGATAAAGAGAAATAGGAGACAAAGATATATAGAAGTAGAGAGAGGGGGGAGATAAATAGGGACAATAAAGGAGTAAGGTAGAGAGATAGGGAGAGAGAGGAAGAGAGAACGTAAGAAAAATATAAAGAGAAATATGAGAGAGATACAAAGAGAGAAATTGAGAGATAATGAGAAACATAGAGATTGAGAGGGAGACATAGATAGAAAGAGTGTCTCTCTCTTTCTCTTCCCATCTTTATACATATATCTCATCTCTACCTCTCTTTATATATAACTCCCTATCTCTATCTTTCTATCCTTCCAATGCTCCCTCTCTCATTCTCTCCCTCTTCCCTTTCCTCTCTCCTTCCATCTCTCTTTCTCTCTCTTCCCCCTCCATTTTTCCCACTACCTATCTTTCTATCTCTCCTTCTTTTGAGATCTCTATCTCTCCCTATCACTTCCTCTTTCTATATCTCTATTTTATCTCTATCCTCTCTCCATTGAATCTCTCCCTCTCTCCCTAAATATATCCCTTTGTCTCTATCTTCATATATATCTCTCTCACACACACACACATACACACTCCATTTCTCCCTCCTTATCTTTATCTCTCTCCCCCTCTCTATTTATCTCTTCATCTCTTTATTACTTATCTTTATCACAAGTTATCTCTCACTCTTTCCTTCTCTACATATCCCTCTCTCTACCTCTCTATATATAACTTCTTATATATTTATCTTTCTATCTCTCCATCCCCTTCTCATTGTCTCCCTCTTAATATCTCTATTTCTCCCTCTCCATCTCTCTCTCAACCCCTCTATCTTTCATAAGTTATATCTATCTCTATCTCTCCTTCTTTCTATCCCTATCTCTCCCTCTTTCTATCCCTGTCTCCCCCCCTCTATCTCTCTATTACCCCCTCTTCTATATCTCTTTACTTTTTTCTCCTCTCTCTCTATTCTCTACTCCTCCCTCTCCTTCCTCCCTCTATCTCTCCATATATCTTTCTCTCTCACACACACACACACACACACACACACACACACACACACACACACCCCTATTCCCTCCCTCAATTATATCTAATAACTAGAAGGATTACATGTGTCCCTGGGGAGTTATGCTTAGGGTACCACATGTGTCATTTGATTAAGGATATGATAATTCACCTTTCAAACCCCTTTAGTGTACCCATTGCACACTTAAGGAAGATAGAGAAGATATAAAGAGGAAAAGGGAGAAAAAGAGAAAGAAAGGAAGAGAGAGAGAGAGGGGGGAAAAGATAAAAATGGATGGATATAGATAGGGAGAGGGAGATACAAAAAGAGAAAAGAGAGAAAAAAAGATAGAGAGAAAGATAACAGAGATTCATGGAGAGAGGTAAAGAGGGGAGATGTAAAGAGATATGAGATATGGAAGAGAGATATAGATATATAGAGATAGAGATAGAGGTAGAGATATAGAGGAATAAATAGAGAGAGAGAGAGATAGGAGAGTAGTAGGTGAGAGAGAAAGAGAGAGAGAGAGAGAATATAAGAGACATAGATTTATATAAAAAATTATAGGAGAGAGATAAAGAGAGATAAAGAGAAATAGGAGACAAAGATATATAGAAGTAGAGAGAGGGGAGATAAATAGGGGACAATAAAGGGAGTATGTAGAGAGATAACTCCCCATCTCTATCTTTCTATCCTTCCAATGCTCCCTCTCTCATTCTCTCCCTCTTCCCTTTCCTCTCTCCTTCCATCTCTCTTTCTCTCTCTTCCCCCTCCATTTTTCCCACTACCTATCTCTCTATCTCTCCCTCTTTTGAGATCTCTCTCTCCCTATCACTTCCTCTTTCTATATCTCTATTTTATCTCTATCCTCTCCATTTCTCTCCCTCTCTCCCTATATATATCCCTTTGTCTCTATCTTCATATATATCTCTCTCTCACACACACACATACACACTCCATTTCTCCCTCCTTATCTTTATCTCTCTCTCCCCCTCTCTATTTATCTCTTTATTACTTATCTTTATCACAGGTTATCTCTCACTCTTTCCTTCTCTACATATCCCTCTCTCTACCTCTCTATATATAACTTCTTATATATTTATCTTTCTATCTCTCCATCCCCCTCTCATTGTCTCCCTCTTAATATCTCTATTTCTCCCTCTCCATCCCTCTCTCAACCCCTTTATCTTTCCTAAGTTATATCTATCTCTATCTCTCCTTCTTTCTATCCCTATCCCCCCCCTCTCTCTATTACTCCCTCTTCTATATCTCTTTACATTTTTCTCCTCTCTATTTCTCTACCTCCCTCTCCTTCCCTCTCTATCTATTTATACAAATCTCCCTCTCTATCTCTCTCCATATATCTTTCTCACTCACACACACACACACACACACACACACACACACTCCTTTGTTCCTCCCCTTCTACTATATCTTAACACCTGATTACATGTGTCCCTTTGAAGGAGTTATGCGGGGCATGCCTGGGGCACTACATGTGTCATTTGATTAAGGATATGATAATTCACCTTTCAAACCTCTTTTGTGTACCCATTGCACACTTAAGGAAGATAGAGAAGATATAAAGAGGAAAAGGGAGAAAAAGAGAAAGAAAGGAAGAGAGAGAGAGGGGGGGTAAAGATAAAAATGGACATGGATATAGATAGGGAGAGGGAGATACAAAAAGAGAAAAGAGAGAAAAAAAGATAGAGAGAAAGATAAATAGAGATCTATGGAGAGATAAAGAGGGAGACAAAGAGATATAGAGAGATAGAAGAGAGATATAGAGATAAAGATAGAGATAGAGGTAGAGATATATAGGAATAAATAGGGAGAGAGAGAGAGTGAGAGAGAGTGAGAGAGAGAGAGAGAATATAAGAGACATAGATAGATAAAAAGCAATTCAGGAGAGAGATAAAGAGAGATAAAGAGAAATAGTGAGACAAAGATATATAGAAGTAGAGAGAGAGGGAGATAAATAGGACACAAAGGAGTAAGGTAAAAGAGATAGGAGAGAGAGGCAGGAAGAGAGAACCCAAGAAAAGTATAAGCAAAGAGAAATAAGGAGAGAGATACAAAGAGAATTGAGATAATGAGAAATATAGAGATTGAGAGGGAGACATAGATAGGTGTCTCTCTTCTACCTCCCACCCCTTCCCTCTCTATCTATTTACATGGCCAAATCTCCCTCTCTATCTCTCTCCATATATCTTTCTCATGCACACACACACACACACACACACACACACACAAACACACACACACACACACTCCCTATTCCTCCCTCACTATATCTAACAATCCAAGGATTACATGTGTCCCTAGGCAGTTATGCCTCAGGGTACCACATGTGTCATTTGATTAAGGATATGATAATTCACCTTTCAAACCTCTCTCTCTCTCTCCTCTACCTATCTCCCTCTCTTTCTCTCCCTCCCTCTCTTTATATCTCTCCTCTATCTATCCCCATCTCTCCCTCCCTCACTCCCTCTATATCCCCCTATCCATCTCTTTATCTGTGCGTCTCTATCTATTTTTCTCCCTCTATCTCTCGACACGTCTCCTTCTCTCTATCCATTTAGCTCTCTCCCTCTCTATTTCCCTCTACCTCTTCCTATACCTCCATATCTATATCTCTTTACCTCACTATCTTTATCTCTCCCTCTCTATCTCTCTCTATATATAACTTCCTATGCCTATCTTTATATTTCTATTTATTCCTCTCTCTCCTCTCCATATCCCTCTCCATCTCCATCCACATATCTATCTTCCTCTTTACCTCTCTCTCACTCTTCCCCCCTTTATATCTCCCTCTTTGTATCCATATCTCTCCCTCTATCTCCCTCTCTTCCTATGACAAACATAACATGAGCCTACTACTAATGAAGCCTGGTTATCTTCTTGATTCAAAGGTTTTGTTTCTTTCATGTTTGGATACTTGTAAGTGGATGCATATTTCATTTGAAGCTATCACCTCTCCATTGAGACCTTTGTTGCACAAAAAAAATCATTTACTAAATGGCCTACCAATTAGTCTCTTGCATTGCATAGATGTATGCAAAATAAAGACAAAAATTTTTCGTAATGGATATTCTAGACCTCTTCGGCGTACTTATTGCACACCAAGGTGCAATTGCTAGTTAAGTTTTATTTTTTACTTTACATTGTCTCTATCTCTCTCTATATATAACTTCCTATGCCTATCTTTATATTTCTATTTATCCATCTCTCTCCTCTCCATACCCCTCTCCATCTCCATCCCCATATCTATCTTCCTCTTTACCTCTCTCTCACTCTTCCCCCCTTTATATATCCCTACATATCCCTTTCTCTACCTCTATATATAACTTCTTATATATTTATCTTTCTATCTCTCCATCCCCCTCTCATTGTCTCCCTCTTAATATCTCTATTTCTCCGTCTCCATCTCTCTCTCAACCCCTCTATCTTTCCTAAGTTATATCTATCTCTATCTCTCCTTCTTTCTATCCCCATCTCTCCCTCTTTCTATCCCTATCTCCCCCCCTCTCTCTATTACTCCCTCTTCTATATCTCTTTACTTTTTTCTCCTCTACCTATCTCCCTCTCTTTCTCTCCCTCCCTCTCTTTATATTTCTATTTATCCCTCTCTCTCCTCTCCATACCCCTATCCATCTCCATCCCCATATCTATCTTCCTCTTTACCTCTCTCTCACTCTTCCCCCCTTTATATCTCCCTCTTTCTATCCATATCTCTCCCTCTATCTCCCTCTCTCCCTATGAAAAACATAACATGAGCCTACTACTAATGAAGCCTGATTATCTTCGTGATTCAAAGGTTTTGTTTCTTTCATGTTTGGATACTTGTAAGTGGATGCATATTTCATTTGAAGCTATCACCTCTCCATTGAGACCTTTGTTGCACAAACAAAATCATTTCCAAAATGGCCTACCAATCGATCTCTTGCATTGCATAGATGTATGCAAAATATAGACATAAAATTTTCGTAATGGATATTCTAGACCTCTTCGGCGTACCTATTGCACACCAAGGTGAAATTGCTAGTTAAGTTTTATTTTTTACTTTACATTGTCTCAAATTAAAATAGAAAAAATACCTACCTTTTCCAAAAAATATATTAATTATTTCCCACATATGGCTTTTCCCTCAAACAAAACTGTTGTTTTCGCAGCTTTTTGATGGCTATGTCAGTTGGCTCTCCCGTTTGCTGCTACGGCGTCGAACTCGGATGGAGTTTCTTCAGGCGGGAAGGCTTACAATGGGTGTGGCGGGAAGGAAGCTTATAAGAATGCAGGGTGTGGCGGGAAGTGATGATTGCAGTATTGTGTTTTTGCCAGATTTGCAGAAAATATTATGCCCTAGCTGCCATTTTCTTCATCTCGTGGGCTGCCGTTTTCTTCAACTTGTGGGTCCTCTCCAAGCAAACAGGTAAAATTTTAAAAAACCCCAAATCTTGTCAAAATTTGTCTAGGTTCTGAGAAAATTTTGTCTGGGTTCTCCCTAGGATCTTCAAGGTTTGTCTCGGAAAAACCCACAGGGCATTTGAAGGACCCTGGCCGAATCCCCTGGAGGACCGAACCAGGGCCAGGACACGATTTGAACTGCACAAGTACCCAGCAATCCCCTACAAAGAACTGGTAACATAGAATTTTATTATAATTTTCAAAAATTCTTGGAAGAAGAGTTAATTTTAAACATATGTACTTTATTTTTCCTTGACATTTCAAATTCTTTTATTATTTTCTTGGAGGTTCCAAGCATTTTGTTCAAACCAAATCTGTGCTTAACTGTATATGTAATGTGTCTATTTGGTGGCAAAGGCGTTTGTTGAATGAGCATTTAGTATCCCTTGAAATCCATTGAATGTGTAACAGGTAAGTTTAAGGTGTCTTTAAAGTGTTCTGTGTTGTAAAATCTCTACAATGGAATTCAATGACAAATATATCAAGTTGTAATAATCAGTGTACTATAAACACATGCAATAAAATTGAATGGATCAATTACTTAATTAGTTTAGTATATAACTTCCCCTTGTACAAACTGGCTTGCAACATCCCTGCTTTCAGACTTTTATCATTTCTTGCATTTAAACTCAATCCAGACTCCCAAAATTCAATCCCTATTCCTGTTCCTACAGATTTCATGAGGTGAGGCAAAAGTTCAAGGCCATCTCTTTGAACAACATCTTTTGCTGCCTTATAGGCAGCACTAAGAGGGTTTCCTGGCTTGAGTGCACTTATTGTTGCTTCCTGTGCCTTCAACAAAACCTTGTAGGCCTTACCCTGAACATCTTTGGCATCTATCAAATAAGTCCTTGCCACATTTGAGCAATAACTGTTATATTTGGATCCAATTGCACAAATGATAACACCAGTGGCATCATAGTAAAGATAATCATCATTGCTAACAACACTAGGCCTTAAATCAAACTCTCCCCCAATCTAAAAAATAGGGGAGTAGCAAATATCAACATTATCAGCCTTCAACTTTACTTTGGCTTTCTGTGGATCAAGAATGGCCTTCTCCGTATCATCCATCAAATCAGAATGGGTAACCTTCTTCTCCTCATCTATAACAACCTCCAGTCTTGGCAAGACAACATTTTTTAGAACATATGCAATCAAATCATCAAGATTTCTCGGCTTAAAAGATTGATTCTTGGATTTCATTTAGTAGTGTCCAACAATCTCCTCAGCTCAGTTTGTTGTTGATTGATGGATGAGACTTTTTCATTGAATCCATTAACATTGGGGATATAAACCAGCCCTAGTCTTGGGATGCATGGAACACTTTTAAGGCCCACATTTTGGCAGAGAGTTGGCCTAGTAAAGATTTTCCATGCATAATGCATTGCTTAGTAGTTGAGTATTAATTTTACAACAAAAAAACCACCTGCCTAAAATTTTATTTAGTACTAGTCCATTTCCATGATAGGACAAAATTGTATTGTAAGTAATAATCTATCAATGTTTTTTGTAATTAATCCTCTGTTAATTTCGTTTCTTCTATCACAGGGAAAACAAAAGGCCTATGCCTTCGGCACTTTAATAGATTTCACTTCCACTGTCTTGTTCCTATAATCATCTTTCCATAAACATTTTTCATGGGATCTTGTTGACCCTAAAATAGAGCTTACAAGAAAAATTGAGGTTTTGTTGTTCGTCTCCTTATTACTTTTCTTTTCTTTTAATGCCATTTTTTAAGGATACTACTTAAAGCCATTGCATATGAAAAGAGTCTATCTCATAATTTTTAATATTTGGAAAGAGAGCTATGCTTCTCTGGATGTTGGAACCTGCTGAGCATGATGATGTTTTAGCACATGAAGCCATTAAAAAGTGGAGTTCAAAATCCATAGTTTTGGTAGAATTTGCTATTCTCGATCTCCCAGTGAACTACTACTCCAAATCTAAATATGTTTTCAATCATGTTCTAAGTTTTTGTGAATGTACAATTATATGTCCATGTATTTTAGGTTGTTTTCCCACCTTGATGTAACTCTCTTTGGTGGCATCAAGATGTGGGACCCGAATGCTTTCAAATCTAAAATTCAGCTTCATTTCTATTTTTTGTTTTGAAGTTTTTTAACAATGATCAAATGGTGTGGCATCCTAGATGTGCTTGTTAATTTGTTCTTAACAATGATCCAATGGCTTGTTAGCTTGATCTGATCAATTCTTTCCACAATACTTTCTCCTTTTTCTTCTATTTGACCAAGTGATATATATCTTGGAAGTCAAGATCAAGCAGCCTAACCCCCTAAATAACCTCCATGAGTGTTTCCATTATGCTTGTGTTGAATCTACTGCTTCACTTTTTTTCATATATGCGCTGTAAGATTGATCATTATCTACTGATGGTACAAAGATAACTTATTTGAACACTTCAATGCTTCAACTCCCACAAGTCCAACTGCAACCCAAATGAGAAAATTTTATTTACATTTACATAAAAATTCAATACAATTTTTACATGACAAAGAAGCAACAAAACTAAAACTAACCCATTAGAAGGACACTGCATTACATATTAGAATTATAGGGATTATATAGTATATACACAAAGACTGGCCATCACTAGTCATAAGGCCATTCTTAAGCATCCTATTACATAAAATATGGCCATGTACTACAAAACTATCATAATAAGTTAGATATGCAAAATGCACATAGGTTACTCCATAATAACTATAGAGAAAATAGTGTATGTTCAAACATAGTCCTATAGCAACTGTTTAATTAATAATGAATCAATAAAGATTATTGGTTATATTGCTAATTCTTGTGCTTTAAGACAAACCAATAGTGAAATTTTTAATTACTTAAATGAAATAGCATGATAGAAAAACTAAGCATTTTACTTCTTCTGAAGTGGCTACTCGTGCACCAATTTCCATTCTCTCATATATTTCATATCTAAATTCTAGTGAAATTTGAGGAGCATACAAAACTTTGCCTTTCCCTGTCCCTTATATCAATGCTTGCTTTACTGAGTATCAAGCCTTAGGATTTATGAAAGGCTTGTAAATCGTTAATGCTTGTGTTAGTTGTTAAGCTAGTTGTTGTCTTTTGTCTCTAATAATGAGAGTGGTTGGGTTGTTCTATAAGGTATTACATCACAAAGCATGCCAACATAATTGTCAAGATAACACATAAGTTGGAGCAATTGGCTTGGATGATGAAGGTAGTAGGGTATTTTCTAGAATCAAGACATTTACTTAATTTTGTGCAAGAGGGAAAAATAATTATCTCTGTCATCATAGTGAAATTGGAAAATTGCAAAAGGGTTTGTTAAACATGCCCCATAGAGCCGCTATTAGAATTGTCAAAAACCTTCGAGTACACTGATTTCTACATTGCAACAAAACTTGTCTCTAACATTGTTGCAAGAGAGAGCATTATGAGATATGTGAATTATTTCCATCACAATTTTCATGTGGAGATTATTGGTGATGCTAAATGAATCAATTTGGCACAATAGACGTGCACTAATAATAATCACCTAAGATCTTAAGTAATATTGAAGGGCATCCCTCAAAGCATGATGGAAGGGAATTTTTTGCCAGATGTTGTATTTGCAAGCGCCTGGTAGACATTCATGCAAAATGTCAAAGCATAGACAAGTCACGTGAACTGTTTCCCATCTGCCTAAAAGAAATGTGGCCTCATGAAAAATAATGACTGCAGGGATATAGACAAGTCACGTGAACTATTTCCCATCTGCCTAAAAGAAATGTGGCCTCATGAAAAATCATGACTGCAGGGATATGTTTGAAGTGGGTTTGTTGAAAAGTCCTTAGAAGCTTTCATGAAAATGCAATCAACAGACATAAATCTAAACTCCACAACCTTTGCCAATGCCTTTTCTGCCTGTATCAAAACGGGAGCATTTGAACAGGGTACAGACATCCATTTAGGCATAATGGAAGGCAAATTTATGTCAGATATTATAGCTAGAAATTCTCTAGTACACATTTATGTAAAATGTGGAAGCACAAACAAGGCGCGAGACTGTTTGACAAAATGTCTAAAAGGGATGTCATCTCATGGAATGCAATGATTGAAGGAATCCACAAAATGAATTTGTTAAAAATTGTTTGAGAAACTTACAAGAAAATGTAATGGCAAGTGTAGAACTAAATTCCATAGCCACACCACTCCTCAACACCCCTACCTCCTCTGCCCCATCCTTATGCCTTCCCTTGTAAACCCTAAAAGCAACCCCTAAGACCCCTTCTCAAAGAGTATCCTATGATCCTATACTCTGGTCGGAAGATGCCTATACCATTCTCTAGCATCATTAATTAAATATTGCATAAATAACTTCATAACCACATCTTCGTGCTCTACCTCAAATTCATCCATATGATGTAGAAAAGCTTTCAAATGATCTTCACTGGACAGAGTAGTGTTTCTAGAAAACTTTTCCAAATGCTTTCTTATGTCGTCAAGAATCTAATCAGGATAACCAAATATACCAGTGAAGTCAAGCTACCTATATATTTCTAATTGCAAAGGCCTTCTACCCAAAATATTTTGATTAGGATTAGCAAGAGGGTTCACATTCTAGTTCCTTCACGTGGCTTGTGATTCCCTTGATTAGAGCTGGTTGATTTTGGTTTTGCAAGTTTTGATTTATATTCTGCTGTAAATTTGCATGCACATTCTGATTCACATTCTGATTAACACCTTGAGCACCAATCTGATTTATCCCTCCTTGTGGATTTCCTGGTACATTTAGATTATTTCCCACTATATTTTGGTACATTTAGATTATCTCAAATTGGAGTGATATGTGCTAATATGGAGATAACGTCCAACCTGCCATATCCCCCTTGGCCTAGCCTTAGAAGAGCTATAGAGACCTAGCCAAGAGGCTAGTTAGAATAGAAAACCATGGGCATTGAACCGATAAAAAAAAAATCTAATTTCAATATATTATAACATGTTTATTTATATTCGGTTAAGGCTAGATGGTCCCTGATTTAAGATGTCTGAATGATTAATATAATTCATCATGAATGCTTAAATCTCTCTGATTCAAGATTTCATCATGAAACCATGAGACAAACAATTCCAAGGTCATTGAATAGTAGAATCATATTGAGAAAAACAAGAAGTTGAACTGGATATATTATTGTAAGGCAAGTTGTTGTGGGATTAGTACAAGTAGTGAGATATGTATACACAGTTTAGATCTGCTCAACAACTGTCTTTAATGAAGTGTACACATAACAGAGATAAATTTAATAAAATAACAGATTTTGTATTTATCATTCATTTTGTATTTGTTAGTGATTTACATCCATTAAGTAGGAAAGTAAAACACTGATTATCATTTGATCAGAGTTAGTTGGGCTAATTCTAAATAAATTGTATATGGTAATTGTATGTGGACTGTTATAATTAATTTAAATCCATGTATTTCAGGTTATTCTACATCAGCAATTTATAATCAATTTCTATGTAAGTTTTAACTGAATCTTCATATTTTTTTGTCGCTCAAGCTATATTTTAGTATAATTTATAGGTTTTTTTTGGGATACATGTTTTCATATATTTCAGCAGCTATTTATGTAATGATCCTAACTAGCATCCACACACTTTGCTTTGTAGCTTTCTATTAGGCTATTTTTTTGGTGTCTATACGAAATGGCAGACCAGGTATTTATGTTGTTGTTTTTGGTAAGTTTGCAGTATCATTTTAATGAAATGAAACACTAACCTTGGATTTAATTAGTAGCACATAGAGTAATGTTTCATATAATTCTTATGATTGAAAGATTGGACTAGATAGTGATGAAAAAACATATGTTTTAGAGTAATTTACATGAATTATGAAACTCTGTGACATCAATAAAACCCTCCAAATTAGAAAACACCTTGAAAAAAAAAACCTTTGAAATTAATTTGAAACCCAAAGCTAAAATAGATCACAAACTGCTGCAACAAAAAATGATGATCATGATTGATATATGGGTCAAACTTAGTATAAGTATGGCCTGAACAAACTGACAAATAAGTTGTACAAAGGTGTTTAGATGCATCAAATCAGTTAATGATAGGTTGCAACCCTGGGCTGCATGGGTGCTCCTAGGTGCTCCCCAGGCTGCTCCCATACCCAAATTCTCCCAGAGCGGGCACAAAATCTATTTTTGAAGAACCTGGTAACTTAGTAACCTTAAAACCACATTTTCAAAGTTTCAAATTTCTTAAACTGTATCATATCGTGCACCTAAGAGTCACGTTCTTTTCAAAAAGAAGTAATACTCAAGTTAAAATTTGTACTCTTATTGTTGATGGTACATTGTGCATTCAGGGAAATAGTACATCATCATCATCTGAATATTCAGATGAACAGGCAGCAAGACCTACTCCAGGGACAGATGAATACTTTAATGAAATGATATATTGCACTTGCGAAAGGTGCCAAAATAGGAAACTAAAGAAGCGAGGACTTGTTGTTATCCATAGATTGAAGTATGGAGTTTATATAGAAGAGGTACACTATAATTGCAAGCAACTTGCCTAGTTTTCATTCAGACGAAAAAAGTTCCCTGGTTTTATACAATACATTGTTCATTGCCTACTTTATATATATAATATATATAGTGTTTCATGTACAATTCATTTTGTGAAGTCTAATCGCTGGTACAAGAGAAAAGTTAAAAATACTTTCTATAGTCACATTTAACCCTGCACAAGCTGCACACATTACAAAGGCTTTAAACAGGTTTCGTAACTATGCATCAAATTCATTCATGAGATTCCTATCCTTGCCACTGCATAGGTGTACTAGATAACAACTCAGTGTCTCTCAAAGAATGTTGCCCCTGTCTCACACATATGCATTTCAATAATGGCTACTGTCTCTTGGTGACCCTTGCATCCAAACTTTCATTTGGAATGCTCCTTGAAACCTTTTAGACTGTGACTCTCAAATGTTGTTCAGGGTTTTAGCTTGAACCTTGCCCACATGTGAGACTATTGCATTTTTAAACCCTTGTCAGGTATCAATAAGATGTTCCAAGGATCATACTTTCAATGTGGAATCAAATTCATACACCTGATCATGCTTTGATTCAATTCATTTGGTTATCATATGAATCTTCTTCAATGTATATGCTAATAGGGAAATAGGTGGATTGTGACTGTGATGAAAAAGTGAAATCTGCCCTACAACACCTTATTGACTGTCCATGCCAACATCAGCTCCATTATACATTGCATGATAGGAATTCCACCTCCATTTATAAGTCACATTTTCCCCACTAACTGAAATAGAGCCATAAAGATGTGACTCTACAATCAAAACGTGATCTTGTTGCTTTATGGCCTCAGTACGGGAAGGATTCCGCCTCAACTTGGCCGGCTGAAAGCATTGAAGATACTTGACTTAAAAAGAAATGGACTACAGGGTTCCATCCCCAAATCTCTTTCCAATTGCTCTCACCTTCAGTGGATTAGGTTTTCCATCAACAAATTGACAGGGAGCATACCTGCAGAATTTGGTGGTCTGGGGAAGTTAAAGCATCTCCACTTGGCTTTCAATCGTCTAAGCGGAAACATTCCAAATTCGCTAGGAAATTGCACGTCTCTACTATATTTCAAACTTGGCTCTAACTATCTCATAGGTGCGCTATTCTTATTTTTGTACTTTGAAGGCGCATGCAATCTACTTCAATTCATCCGTTTAGTAATTGTTTTAAATTAGACTTCATTGAATTTCCCAGGGGCAATACCAAAGTCCATAGGACAGCTCAAATCTTTGGAAAGATTGAATTTGTATGAAAACAATCTGAATGGAACTATACCACCTGAACTAGGAAATTGCACGTCTCTCGTTCATTTGCTCATTTACTCTAACCATCTTACAGGTGCGCTACTCTCATCTCTAAACTTTGAAGGGAATATGCTATTTGTTTCGATCCCCCCTCATCTTAGTAATTGTTCTAAATTATATTTTATTGAATTTGACAGGAACTATTCCAAAGACCATTGGGAAGCTCAAGTCCTTGAAATTTTTGTATTCGAGTGGAAACAATTTAAGTGGATCTATACCACTTGAATTAGGAAACTGCAAATCTCTACTTATTTTGTCCCTTAACGATAACCATTTCACAGGTGCACTATTCTCATGTCTTAACTTTGAAGACAACGTGCTAACTAGTTCCATCCCTTCTCTTACTAATTATTTTTAATTATATTTCATTATCTTTGACAGAGGCAATTCCAGACACCATGGGACAGCTCAAGTCTTTAGAATATTTGAATCTTGGCTTTAACTATCTCACAGGTATACTACTCTCACATCTATATTCAATATAAGTAAGGAACGGGAAGCTAATAATATTGATTCTGGTAAAGTTAGTGCTGGTGGACCTGGGTAGAACAGCAAAGGGAAAAAGAATGGGAACTGTTTGCCGGCTAAGAATCTCATGGCAGAGAGGAGGAGAAGAAAAAGACTGAATGACCATCTGTCTATGCTCCGATCAGTTGTGCCCAACATCTCCAAGGTGTCTGTATTCTTATCTCTCATTTTTCCCTTTTCCCCAATTACACAGGTACATTTAAGGAATTTGTAAGCAACAATTGCTAGTGTTAAGGCCAATGAAATTCGATTTTCCTTATTTGGCCAAATTTTGTCTTTGCTGCATGAGTTTCTAGATAGCTTATCAGATTTGCAGTTCAATATTTTGGATGCCATCTTTTCAAAGATAATTTTGATTGTCTTGGAGACTTACTTCCCTGTTGGTTCATTTAAGGAAAACACACAGTAGTTTCATTAGTCAAATGAGCTTTACTCTAAGATGTAGGTCTATGGAGAGATGCCCTTTTAGGTAAATTTGACTGTAAATTCATATTAACCAGAACAGCAGAATTGTATGTCTCTCTACATAATACAGTTCTAATTTGGGTCTTCAAGAATCAAAACTATTGATGGTTAGAGTAATTTTTTTCTTATAGTTTGGAATTGGGTTCTGAAGTAAGATTCTAATCACCAGATTGATTTCAAGAGCCCCTCAGGTATCTTGGCTTTCCCAAGCCCCCAAAAATATAGAAGTGGTTCCAAAAACGTCTTGAGAGTCTTTCATTAACAGAATAATGAATATTTTCCTTCTAGAGCTTTGACTGTTTGGAGTGGTATAAATTAATTTTTAGATTGCTGGGATAACCTATTAGAATTATATGTTGTGATAATTTAGATGAGTGTATTAGATAATACGTAACGGTTTTAATTCATAATTTTTCAAGGCATAGCAAAGAAGGGTTTGATTTTAGCTGATGGATCACATACTTTATAATTTGGCTTTGATAATTTTGATAGAAATTTGCAATTTTATCTTATATTTGAGAGTTTTTCTATGTAGTAAATAGAACTGCTTTACTTGTTTAGCAGATGGACAGGGCGTCAATTTTGGGGATGCTGTTGAGTATTTGAAGGAGCTCTTGAAACACATTAATGAGCTGCAAGATGAGCTAATGCAAACTTCAAATAGTCCTCTTCTTACTGGTTCTTCTAATTTTAATTCCTTGAGAACTATACACCCTGCTTTTGTTTGTGGGGATAAGAAATTCTATCATCTTCCAGTGCCTGATCCAGATGCACAGCCAGCAAAGGTAAGTACAATTTGTAAGCCTGTAATTGTACTTCAGTTATTCAGTAAGAGTCTAAGAAATTATACTAGTGTCCACGAGATAGCGAAAATTGGCATGTGATGGTGATTTAAATGTAGGGAAATACCAAATCATAGAAAATGTAAACAAATAATTATTGTATCATTCAAGGAAAAGGTGCCACTTAATTGGTACATAGATGCCAATGATCATCTTCCCCTATGTAGGATTATCAGGTCTTCTCCTGAACCTCGTTCCAATCTTCTTCCCCATTATAACGACTTTCAATTCCTATCTGAGAATTTCATATTTTTAAATACCTGCAACCGTATGGATTTAAATTCTGCAAATTACACCTTAGAAAACAACTGTTCTTCAATATCAAAGGTTTCAACATTCGAAGTTAATTTTTTTCAATAAAAATAGGACAATTATTTATCACTTTTGTGAGTGGATGTAATATAAAAGTGTCATTGAGACAATTATTTATCACTTTTGAACAATATCTCTATATCTCTATATGGAAACAATATTACTAACTTTACCAGAATCAATATTATTATTGGTAGGCTTGGTGATTGCTAGCCTGAAGAGTCACTTGTAGATGAACTGCTAAGAGGTTTCTTGAAGCTAATCAATCTTTTCATGATAATTCCTCGTCATACTACTTCATTGCAGAATTAATTTTTTCACTCCCATTCATCCTTGAGAACTAAAATATAAGCTAACACCTTGGTTGAAGAGATATATATGTTTCTTCATTTGGCTGCTTTTACCAGTCCTTTAAAGTTAGGAACTCCAACTTTGCACCTCAACTCTTGGACATGGGCTTGTGAAGACCCAAGGCAAGAGCAAGGATGATGTCACTGGCCGGCCCCCCTCATCTCAAGTTCATGCTCTGGGGGTGAATGACCTATGGTGAGGTTTGAGGTCTGACTTTGACTACCAACAAGAGGTCTCATATGTAAGTTTATCAATTAAGGGGTGTTTCTTATAATTCATGTTGAAATACTTCAAATATTGAATTGTTTTCCCGCTTTCCTATTTTGTCTTTTCAGTCATTTATTTTTGCTATATATATATATCTATCATAGGATTTGTTTCCTTGAAGAGCATTAAATATATTTTTATGTCTAATATGATAGATACTTTTTTGTTTCATTGTTTTAAACAATTGAATGAATGGAACTCCTCTTGACTGGAAATAAATTTGTTACACTATAAAATTGAAATTTTCAGATCATTTCATCCTATAGAAAGGCCTTTATGCTTTCAGGCATTGGGGACAAAAGGAGTTCTTAGTATTAAGTCTGAGATACCCTGCATTTTCTCATTGCATGTTTTACTTGTTGATTCCTGCAGGTAATTCATGGTCTGGTGGACAGAATTATGGAAGTTGTCGGTGTACCGTTTGTTTCAGTTGGAGATAACTCAGGCTATTATATAAGGCCATCTCATGTAAGATTCAAATGGTTTTGTTTAATTAGTATAGGGGAAAAAGGATAATGAACTTTCTTTGAATATTCTAGTAGTCATATCTAGCATAAACACTTTACTGAAATTTATAAATAACATTGCTCTGATGTTTTCTGATTGCAGGAGCCAGATTTTTCCTTAGTAGACAAGCAAATATTATGTTTAAAGGGAAGAGCATTGGGGCATTTGGAATTGTGCATCCTGAGGTAGTACAATATGCTGGCATTTTTTAATGTTAGAATGTTAATCTGTTGATTGTTAATAATTATAGTATAAATTATCTAAAGGTTGTCTTACATTTGCTTTCAAGTTGAAGAGCAAGAAGAATGTGTTATTAGCATGCAAATTTTATCTGGAATCAATTCCAGCATTTGAACTCTAATCTAGGTAAGGGTGCTTAAGTTTGAACTTGTTTGAACCATTAGAGATTAATGTAGTCTAATCTACTCATTTTCTGAAGAATCTATCTTTACGATTACTCCAAGTGGACCAATGGTGATTTTAACTATTTATACAAATCTAGTGAATGAGTCAAAAACACCCAAAGAATTATGGGCTAAGATCTAGAAGCATCAAATTTAACTAAAGACAAGTGTGAGTTGTTACTCCAACGTATGTCAAAAGAGTATTCAACCATGTTAAAGTTTCCCTTGAGAACCCAATCTATAATGGTGAGTTATACCTCATCCATTTCCAAACTTAGGTCATATTAAGAGGTGATTGGGGTCATAGATAGAGCAAAGACCAAACAGTCCTCCTTGAATTTGAATGGTGACCCAAAGATAGTAGTTTCTAAGGTCAACACTAGTTTTGGCACTGCTATGGCTGTCCTCTCTTTCCAGTCCATTATTTTGTGTCTTTTTCTTAAAGTGGGAGATGGTTGTAACTTCCAGTTCTTGGTACTTCTTCTCATAGCTATTTCTTGTATTGTACTCCTTGTTATGCTAAAACTATCACAGCTTCTAAACTGTTCTTCATTACACTAAATTTCATAGAGATTTTCCTTGTCCGTTTAGTTTTTTTTCTGTGATTGATTTACCTTAGCATCATAATTGAAATTGGCTTACCTAAGAGTTTTGGTTGTTCTGTGCGTTGGTTGTGTCTAAGCAGAATTTTATTGTTTATAATTTATAAAGTTAGAATTTCATGTATCTATCAGAACTATTGGTTTCTAGAGTCTTATACTTCAATTGGGATATTGGAGGTCATCAACCAGATTTTGATTTGGAAATTTAGAAGTCAATTTCCATAATTTAGATTTCCAATGTACTTCAAAATATTGTTTTCTACAGGAATTCGGTGAAATATATGAAGCTGAAGAAACTTTGGAACTGGCTTTGGAATAGTTTGAGCGAGTTGCAGGGCTCTATCAAGGTGAAGAAGTTACTAGTACAGCTAACCAGTGCCAACTTAAAATTGCACAGTTTGCAGCCCAGCTTGAGCAGTAAGTTATATGAAAGAAAATATTTGTGAAAGTTTTTTGGGATCACATATTTTCACTTTTGGGCTATCAAATGACTAGTGTAGTGGTTGCTTATAATTGGATTTTTTTTGGGGTTTGATTTGCAGATTTATTATTTTCAGTTAATGTGTAGAGACTTGTGGATTTGTGGTTCTTTAAATGAATAATGCAAATGGATTTACTTGTTAAATCTAATATTGTTTGCTTGCAGGAAAATTTTGCTTTCACCGTATTGATTATCTTAAAGGAAGAATTCAACTCTCTCCAAAATCATATCAAAATCTTGAAAGGTTGTGTTATGCTCAAAGACGATTTGGAAATCTTGTCGTTCATCAATAACAAAGTACATGATTTAGTGGATTGTTACAATGAAAAGTTATCAGCGTTTGAGAGGACCATACATAAGCATGCAAGAAGAAAGTTCTCGTTCTGAAGCAAAATTGTCCAGTCTAGACAATTGAGTCAACTCTTTGTCAAGCTACCTTGCCATGCTCGAAAGAGTTATGCTGGTAGTTGGGTATATTCCAATGGCTTTTAGGAAAATATTAACATTTTCTCTTTCCTAGAAATGAATCGTTTGTGTATGTCATGTTATGATGTACGTGTTGCTTATGATTGTATGAACAAGTTTATAAACTATAAATAAAAAAATATTTATTGGCATTTACTTTATGAATTTGGATTAGGATGCATTATTTTCTTTGTTTTTTATGAACATTATGCTTTGTGTATTCGACAATTGTTCATTGTTCCAACTTCAAAATCATTGATAATTTCTATTATAATTTTCCATCACATTTAAAAAATAAAAAATAAAAACGCCAACAAATAGGAGGACGACGAGAATTTGGAAACATTGAATAGTTTATTTTTTTAATACATTTTTACATATTGTCTCTAAAGAAACATTTTTTACATATTGTCTCTGTAGAGACAATGTCTTTAATCCCAACTAATGTCTTTAAAGAAACAAAAGTGAAATTGTATCTAAAGAGACAAACGTGAAATTGTCTCTAAAGAGACAAAAATACTTCTATGTCATATTGTCTTTATAGAGACAATTTCATATTGTCTTTAAAGAGACAAAAATACTTCTATGTCATATTGTCTTTATAGAGACAATTTTATATTGTCTTTATAGAGACACCCCCTTAGAGACAATACTTGAGACAATAAACAACTTTTTTTTTGTCTCAATTTAAGACAATATACTCAAATATTGTCTTAAAAATTGTCTTAAATACCCCTTGATGTAGTAGTGTTGCGAACAATTGTGCTTCTTCTCTACAGTGTGTTTTTGGCTTAATCTGTGACTAAAAAGTGTCCTGAAAATTAAAAGAATAGTACGTTGATATCCACATTTTCAAAATGATTTCCTTAATTCTTGGATTTTGTTTGTTGTTTGTGGGCTCAGGCCGCCACTGCGAGTGTGAATAGTCCAGTAAAACCAAGGAAAGATAAAGGATCGCCTCCAAAGAATGATAATCAATCAGTCAAGGCTTCAGAAAAACCGGCCAAGGATACAGGGTCTGATTCAAAGAATCTTCATCAAGACACGAGAAGCAAAAAATAAGTAGAGAGCGTAGCATTCATTGTAGAGTCAAAAAATGAGTATAGGACATAGCATTCATTTATTTTAATTGCTTTCCAGTTTTGTTTAAGGTAAGCATAAATCAGAACACAATGATTGTTTAAGCTCTTACGAACAATTGTTCTTCTTCTCTACAGTGTGTTTTTGGCTTAATTTGTGACTTAAAAGAAAAAGAACAGTTCGTTGATATCAACATTTTCAAAACAATTTCATTAATTCTTGGATTTTATTTGTGGTTTGTGGGTTCAGGTCACCACTATGAGTGTGAACAGTCCAATAAAACTAGGGAAATATAAAGGATTGCCTCCAAAGAATGATAGGGGAGAGGGTCCAATAGTCGTGTGGGCTAACTTAGTCAACATGTAGAGATTGACTCGAATATCGTAGGACCTTCATTTTTTTTGGAAAAGTGGACTAGCCTCTTATCTATCTATAACTAAGGTTTGGAGGTGTGACTCATCATGCAACTTGCCACATCAACACATCTACTGAGAAGTACATCCAAAATTTTACTTTTTAATGATTTGACCAAATCTTAATCATGGTACCCCTAGTAGTTGAACAAAAAAATAACATTTTTTGTTTGTAGAATATCATATTTTTATTTAAAATAAAACTTATATGAACTTAAATGGACCAAATACCTATTGATAACCAAATATCTTTGTTATCTCTAGCTTTTATATTGAACACAAATGGACCAATAATTGAACACATAAAAACTATTTGTTGTGATAAAAACAACACATAATTATTTGAATTACAACTTATATCAAACAAAAATGGACCAATAGTTGAACACTATTTTTTTTTTTAAATCCTTTAGATTTATTGAAAAAATACATGGTATTTATTGTGCTCACCTTTTATATTTGTGATAGGACAAACTATTAATATTAAATACTCCAATGTTTGTACATTGCTACCCCAATAGTTGTACACATAAGAACAATATTTGTTCACAATAATAACAATATTTATTTAAATGAGTGTCTTATTTTATCAAATGAGCATTTAATTTATAAATGACACAATTATAGTAGATAGTATAGATATTTTATTTGAGACAAAAAAATATTTATTTCAGTTGTTCATAAATGATTTTTTTCTTTTACTTGAACAACTATTGGTCCCATAATATCACATATTTGGTAATATTTTGATTAATATGTGAAATAAATATACACAAGATATAATATTAATTCATTTTAGTATTGATATGAATAATCACAATTGACTGCACGACTATTAGACCCCACATGACTACTAGCCCCTCTCCCCTAATCAATTATTCAAGGCTTCAGAAAAACCGGCCAAGGATACATGGGCTGATTCTAAGAATCTTCATGAAGACACGAGAAGCAAAAAATAAGTAGAGGGCGTAGCATAGATTATAGAGTCAAAAAATGACCATAGGACATAGCATAGATGTATGCATAGATTCTAGAGTATGGTAGTGAATTTTGTGTTTCTTTGCTTAATGATAGCAGGCTTGTCAAACTGTTTGAAGTCTTAGGGTATGATGTTCTACCATAGTTCAGAAATATTTGTCGTGTTTGTTTTGCCATAAAAAATTAAATATGAAAATATTCTATACGATATTGTAAAATATATAATTAGTGCATTTAATCTGATCACCTTTTCGATATATGTTCAGATTAGTCTTTTAAGCTAATTTGACCATTTGTGATTTTTGTACTTCACAACGTCATTTCAAATAGAATAATGATTTTGTATTTCCTCTCATTCATGTGAAGCAAATGAATGTTTGGTACGGTACAATAATTACGTCCTCATAGATCAGAATATAAAGTACATTATTTTCACTCTTCTTTATTTACTTTGCATCGTGGTGATGGATCATGGAGTATGATCCCGAGACGTTGATATCGTGATGATGGATCATGGAGTATGATCCAAAATGTTGATATAAAAAATTGGTTCACAATTTTAATCCAAAAATATATGCAATACTATTATGGACTATAGAAACTTCATGAATTTAAGTAAATTATTTACTATTTTTAGTATCTATTTTAATATAATATTATTTTGATGATGAATCATTGAACAAAAAAATATATAGTTTAATCCAAAAACATACACTATTTAATATTATTTTATTAATTTTTTTAAATAATTATTATTAATTATATCTATTAATTAAATATTAAAAAAAAAAAAATTATTCAAGGGGTAAATGCTTTTGACCGGAGCTATGAACCAAAATACAATCATTCAACAATACCACCCCAACGGGGTTTGAACCTTGGTGGCAAGAACAACAATGCCACCTTTAAACCAATACACCATGCCAATACCAGCTAAATATTAAAAAATTCAATATGAAATAAATATTTATGTTTTCTAAAATTAATATGTAAATTTCATAACAAAAATTATTTAAAAAATAATTATTAAGAATATTATTTATTATAAAATTTAATGTTTTCCAAACTTCACATTATTCAAAATAAACAAGTACTACTACCTGCCAACTAGTTTTACCACTGTCTTTTCACATTATTTTTTCATACAGATGAATGTCTCCATATGAAAGCAAGTCATGTGCAAAGCCACCACAAAAAATATTTATTTCTATTACATTGTTCGATGAAAGTATATTAAGAACGCAAAAGGCATTGTTGCCAATGTCATTTTCCTATCATGGAATCTTTGACTATAGAAATGAGGATTTGACGGGCGCACTGAGCCGCCCGACAACCAAAAGTAAGATTCCATACCCGTCACATTACATAAGTTGGAGCATTGTTCTTGAGAATAATATTACTAGTCACTCAACTGTATCTCTTCTTAAAAAAATCTGCTTCTTTTTATTAATACAGTATTAAATGACAATTATTTTTATCTTTATGGTCAATTATTTGTATGTTTATTATTAAAAGTATAATTCACAATTCGAAGTAGATAATTTGAATAAATTTGTGCTTTGGTGCTCTGATTGAAATCTAAAACTTATGTGGGTTTTCTTCGAGATCAACATTTAGGGCTTCATAGTTGTGGTTGTGCATGTGCTTTATGTATAAAGCAGGCTGAGTCGATTATTTTACTCATAAATAGACAATTTCACTTATAAATTCTATTTAAAGATTATATAAGTGAAAATTTATATTTATGAAGAAAATAACTACATTACCCTGAGAAATTGGACAAACTATACCTTACCTTGAGAAACTGGAGAATTTATAGTCATCAAATTTATATCTTACCATCGTCAAATTTTGGTTCTAGAGAAACTGAGGTAAGGGTCTGTCGAGATAGATTCAAAGTAGACTGATTAACTACAACTGCATTAGGCCAGCACTGAGCAAGGCAATTGCTAGATTAACAGTAGTTTGGTGTACTTCCACACCAGTTATAGATGATGCAACATCGCCCACTGTTGCACCAGAAGTTCTCAGTTGCACTGCATGTTGGATCGCCCTTTACCATCACTGCCATCAACACTAATAACATATAAAGTTCCAATCTTATTCTGCTTTATGCCAACTTTTGTCTATTTGCAATAACAAGAATTCCATAATATCATACTAGTAATGCTAAGGTAGTTACTAAAGACTATCTACTGCGGTTAACTAAAAAAAAAGAAAGTAGAAAAACACTTGTATGGTAATATCTACATATAAAAATTGGGCAACCAAATGAGCACACCTGTTTGAGAAGAGATTTTCTTAAGAAATAAACAATGGCAGAGGTGCAAATGTTTTTAATAGTACCTTTGATAATAAATAATTGTAAAGAGCATCAGTATATATAATTTTTATTTGTCTAATTATGTAGGCATCTTATTTTTCAACATACAAATCATGGATTGAATTTTCTAAGATATTTTGTTCACATTAAAAATATTAAATGATTATTTTATTTTTATTAGTTATTTTATTATAAAAAAAAATTGTATGTTGTAATAAGTAGGAGAGTCAATCTTCCTTCAATTGAATTTGTGTGAAAGATATAATTTAAGTAATATATCATGATCAATTAAGTTCAATTTTTTTAATTACAATTAATCTTTCATATTTCAATTAAAAGTATAAATGTTATATAATTATACATACTAATCAAAATTATTTTAATGAAATAAATATTTACTATTATCATATATTCAAAATTTCTTCATAATTTTTTATAATCTCTATAAAATTATGTATTTATATTTTAAAAATAATGAAAATTCAACAATAATTTAACAACTAGATTTTAAATAAAAAATAAGAATGTCAAGTTTAACCTGTGTATCCAATCAGGAGTTTTATTTTATTTATTTATTAATTTTAATTGAGTCAACGAAAATTCTATAAACAGAAGACCAGCAAATGCATTAGCGAGTTCTAGGAAATGAATTAACAAAGAAAGCGAGAAAGAGGAATCTATATTCTGGATTTGATTGAAAAAATCAACTCTTTAGAAAATTTCCTTGAGGTCCGACATTTGGCTAGTATAGCCGCCTTGAATAATATTACGATTTCTATTACCAGTTTGATGGTGGTGTGAAACCTTCAAAACTTGTAATCATGATTTCTACATCTTTAATCACTTTTTACAATTCATGTTCGTGTATGACTTATCTACCTAGAAAAGACATTAAGACAATTTGACTAAAATTGAATATAATTTATAGAACTCTTATAGACTCGGGTAGACTTTATGCATTCTTGATTAAATTGTTTTAATCAATATTGAAGTATACAATAGACTGATCACATTTATACCAAACTCTAACTCGTGACGACAATGATTCTACCTTGATAGGTACATGTATTTTCAACCATTTAACCAAATCATGCACACCAATTGAACTACAAGGAAAGTGATAATATTAGTACCCTTTGAAAGATACTTTGATAGAAAAATTTCTTACGACTATCTTAAAACGACAAATGGGATAGGGGAAAACCCCCGATTGTCATTCATGATCCGATTTCCATTCACTCCTTGTTCACCTATCCCCCCAATATTCTTTTTGAATTTTAGTCATTAAAATGTTGTAGTTATTCCAATAAAAAATTGGATATTACACCAGTATATGTTCACTACTTAGTCTGTAACCAACCAACAAAAAATAAATTTAAACATATATTGGTGCAATTATGTTTTCAACACAAGTCAACTTGCACAAAATAAAATCATTTATGAACTAAATAATGTACAGTGATTTTTACAATAACCACTCCATGCAAGTGGCTTAAAGCTTCTGGTGCATTGTATTTACATGTATACTTAATTAGTTAATGGTGCACAATGTCACATAATTTAAAACATTATAAATAGTTAATGGTGCACATTCTGACATAATACAAAACATTGATCAGCTTTATGAGCTATCAGTTGCACAATCACCCACACATCCCTTGACATCTTTATGCATTAACTCCATCTACTTCTGGTACCTGCATAAACAGTTAATGGTGTAAGGCTCCCTAATATACCAAAAAGCATATTATAATTTATATATCTGATTGAATTTAATAGAGCCACCTATTTTGACAATTAAACCAAATATAAAATTGATTTCCTAAAGGCCACGATAGAACTCGGGCATAGATGACCATTGCAAAATGAAATGACAGATTGTTTCCCACAAAAAATTCAAATTTGAGACAACCACCACAATTCAATGCATTCAATTTACCCATTCGAATGATTTTTTAAGAGGGAATTTCCACGGTCATTTTCATTACGAATTCTCCTCTACTTTCATTGAATATCCTCTACAAACTTCAGAGCTTACTAAGGCAACTTCTGCACATTCCTCTTAAAAGGGAGCTTATTCAGGTCGGTACAACCAAAATAAGTAAATTCATGTTTTTATTTATCAGTATACTAGATTTACATTTATGTTGTCTGTTTCATTATTCAATATTATATTTTATATTTATGTACTCAGTGTTTACATTATTTTCAGCCTCTTTGTTTTACATTTATGTTGTCTGTTTCAATATTCAATATAATCTTTATATTTAAGTACTCACTGGTTACATTATTTTCAGGCATACTGTTCTACATTTTTGTTGTTTGTTTCATTATTCAATATACTTTTTTACATTTATCAGGCATAATGTTTTATTTATTCAATATATTCAATGTTTACATTTATGTTGTTTGTTTCATTGTTCAATATAATCTTTTATATGTATGTACTCAATGTTTACATTAATTTCAGGCATACAAATAATTTTTCTTTCACTCAGCTGTTCAACTTAGCATTATTTAATCATATTGTAGTTACATTATATTTATATTTATGTACTTAGTGTTTACATTATTTTCATGCATACCAATAATTTTTCTTTCAGTCAATTGTTCAACTTAGCATTATCCATTATTTAGTCATATCATAGTTACATTTTTTTCACCTATATTCATCATAAATCAAAGATTATAATAGCAGCATTATACCATACATTAAATATAATAACATCAACGTTAACCATTTTTCAATCATATCATAGTTATATTCTAAATCCGTCTATAATAATCTGTAGGGTTTCATCATAGCAGATTGTATATATATATAAATATATATATATAATCTGATAAGAATGTGTAGGGTTTCATCATAATAGATTGTATATATATATAATCTGATAAGAATGTGTAGGGTTTCATCATAGCAGATTGTATAGATATATATATAAAATCTGGTAAGAATATATATCATTCTCTATAAATACAATGATATATTCTTATCAAATTGTATACATACATCATATATATTCTGATAAGAATATATCATTGTCTGCAAAGACAATGATATATTCTTATCAGACTGTAGACATACATACATACATACATGCATACATACATATATATACATAAATATATATATATAGTCATGCCATTGTCTCCTCATATCAAGCCGTGTAGAGTTTACATGTGACCAGTACGAATTTGATCTACCTCTCTCACTTGCAAGATTGTTTGTTTAATAGTGGATTTTTTTTGGGTTCGATGGTGTTTGATTGCATTTTGGCATCTTTAAAAATATTTTTTGTGTATGGCATTAAGGTTTGACTGTAATCATTTCTATTTACATGTGATTGCCGACTGGTAAAAAAATGATCCCTCATGAATTATTCTATCTAGGGCATCAACTTTTTGACTGATATGCCTTTTTTGACATTATTCTATGAAGTAATCACATGTAATGTGTTTTAAATAGAACATTGATGGAATTTTGACCAAGTATAATCATGAAATTTAATGGGTATATAATAAGATACTTAATCTTCAAAGATTTTTTCATTTCATCTTATATGGAGCTAAACAAAAACGTCTCCACCTGTCTTCACCTGCAAAATTGCTTTTTCAACAGTGGGTTTTTTTGGGCATCGTTAATGTTTGAGCGCTATGATTTCTGTTGACATTATTCTATGAACTAATCTCATGTTATTCTTTGCTACACTAACAACTTATTCAATTTTTACTATCTATGTAGGTTAACTAGAAATTTATGGCACCTGCTAAAAGGACTACAAGGGTTGTAGGAAGAGGAAAACGTGCAATTAGAGTAACTTGTGGGGTGCACTTCATTGAAACACAGCCTGATGAGGAAGCTCATAGAAATGTAGAGATAAATAAGTCAGAAGAAGGAAATGAAAATGAGGAGAACTTGAATGTGTCTAATCCTCTGGGGTTTGAGGATAATCTAACCTCTCCAAATGCAGAAAACTCAGAGACACCTATTGTATCTAAGGACCAAACTAAGGTGGTTGTTGAAGAAAAAGAGGCATATATTGAAGAAACTAAAATGCTTAAAGACAAACTTGAAGTAGAATCTCAAGTTGAAAAGAAAAAGGAGCAAGAAATCAAGATAGAGGAAATGAAGTAACCTTTATTGGAGTAGCAAGAAGAGCTAGATCCTAAGTTGGATGAAAACACAATTAATCTTTCCACTTTGTCTCCAATTCAAATGATGAAGGTCACCAAAATTGCCCAAGCCAAAGCTAGTGAAAATTTATTGAAATATCATATTGAGGACAGTGAACTTTTAAAGCTTGCATTTGGAGTCCTACAGAAAATAATGCCCACTTATGTTGTGGACCCATTAGATTCCTCCTTTGGTAAGTTGAAAAAGTTAATAAGCTCTATAGATTCTCATTTCGAACTGTTTGAGAAATCGGCTCTAGATAAAGTGAAGGAGTTTGAGGAGAAGAGGATTAATAGCCTAAAACAATTAATTGCCAAAGATAAAAATTCATTAGGCTCCTTCATAAAGAATTTTTAAGGTACTATATCTGAAGGAGGAAAACTACAAAAGTCTTGCTTAGTCTTGTCAAAATTTTCTTAAGCAAATGAGAAGCATGTGAAAGATATTGTGCAGTACAGTTGGTTACTATTTCCAACACATTTGACCCATTGGCCGACAGTATTTATCATCAAGAAAGTCAAGTAATGTCTTTTCTCAACCAAATAAAGAACTTGAAGATTGAAAATGAAAGGATTTTTGATAGAGTAAGTGAACTCAGGGAGCTAATAAGTCCAAAGATTGAGATGATAGCGAATGCTTTGAAAGAAGATGAAGGTGTTATGAGCACTCCTGATCTGGTAAATCTTGAAGCTACAAAAACCTTGGCATATCTTCTTTGTGGTCACATTACTATTTTAGAGAGTCTGAAAAGTGTGTGGGACTCAAACTTAATTGGACTTGAGAATTTCCTTGCAGACGTCTTAAAATTCTTGTAAGTCTCTAATATGTTTGTACAGTTTTGCAATTTTTTGGGTCCCAAAAATTTTGTCATTAATGTTAAAGGTGGGGAGATTGAAGTGAAGAATGCTTCGATATTCTTAGGGGGGGAAGTATTTCGTATTTTGGCAATGTACTTATCAATCTCGACACTTAGTCATTTTTCACTAAGCATTGCCATCAATACCAAAGGGGGAGATTGTTGGCATATGGCTTCTAGTTTTGTCATTGATGGCAACTGAAGTCATTCCCATGATCCACAATTCAGTATCCAATCACACTGGCAAATAATGTGATACAGTGTGCATTACCAATAGAATACATGAGGAACAGGGTATCTGATCAGACGACTTCACCAGATCATCTTTTTGTGTTGTGGATCTCTAGAATTGCTTGATAAGCATGTGGATTATCTTATTTTCAAGTTTTGTAGTGTTGCATTAGTTGTAGTATGAGGTTGGAGGTCCAGTAGGACACTTTTCTATCTATTTGATTATTGTAGCCGACTCAGGGAATGTGGCGCATTGTGGATGTGTTAAGAGTAATTATTCATGATTTTTTCATGTTCAAAAATTTAATTATTGGTCCTTGATATGGACTAGCTGACTTGTTTGGATATTCATCAAATTTACTCATGATTTAGGTTGACAAGTTGTAAATATTCTTAATTCTTATTGAGCTAACTTGTAGTGAATAAACTCCTAATCATGGATATATTTAGATGATTGATTACATCAGTTGTGTGTGTGAAGAAGGTGTATTGGTGTATGTTGTGAACATACAAGGAGTATTTGATTGATATCATGTGCAGTTTCACTTGTGCATAAGGATTTTGTGTGCGAACTTGAGCAGAGTAGAGCATAAGTTTAATATTAGTCAGAAGGACAGAAATTCAAAACTTAGAGCTTAACCGGAACTGTAATCCAGCATTAATAGATGTTATCCATTCAGTTCATTTTCTTTTGGATCTAATCCAAATCATTGTAATGGCAATGAGCCCATCCTTTTGAGTAGTGAGCTCTAGGTAGTGAGCCTAAATGCAAGTGCATTCCCATTTTGTAATACTTCTTTTGGGTTTACTCAGAACTTATTATGGATTGGCCATCCATCGTGGTTTTTCCCCTAATAGGGTTTCCACATAAAAATCCTTGTGTTATGGTTGTGTGGATTCTTATTTTTTGTTTTTGCATATTACTTTTGATTAAATGTTTAAAATGGATTAAAGGTCAAGATAAGAAAGTTATTTTTTGTAGAACGTTGATTCACCCCCCCTCTTAGTGTTGCTTGTTTCCAACAAGATTTACCTTTCTTTCTTCTCCAGGTCTCTGCTTCTGAAATTGTCAGATTTGGGTTTGAAAATGACTTTTTGTTGATTTTTTGACTTGAATGATGAAGAGGTGACTTGAAGTACTTTACAATGCAATCTTCAATGTTTCTTGAGCCTTCAAGAGTCTTAAATCTGCATACAAACAAGACAAAAGAGAGATATGTTGAATGTTAGGGCATGGGGGTTTTCCTTAGTCAAACCCCTTTCAGGTAATTAAACCAAAGTGATGAAATAAAGTAATGAAACATGCAAAAATGGAAATTATTACCTTTTCATGATGATTTGGTCTTGAAATTCTACAACATAACATGAAGATTCAACCCTTGAATGCTTTAGAAAGCTAACTTGAAGACTTCTAATGGAGAAACCCTAGTTTGCTTGACTTGGATGAGAAAATAGATGATGATCTAATGGTAAGAGATGTAAAAATGAGTTGTTTGATGTAAAATGAGGATAAAAACACTTATTTATAGACAATTGTTCCTTAGTATCTGATAATACCTCATCACAAGCCGACATGGAGTGAAAATAAACTTTAAATTTCACTTTTTCCCACTCAAGGGTCAAAATGGGAGCCAAATAGGACTCATTTGCAACACATGGTGAATGGGTCCCATCTGGATGGGATTAATTCACCATGCATGGTGAATGGGTCCCACAGTAGCCATTCAGACACCTAGGAAGCCAAGGAATCGGGAAATAAGGTTTAAAATGCCATCTTGTCAGGTATTTGATCAATTAAAGCCTCGGGATGCACAATATGGGTCAATTAGGACCTATTAGTGATGATGTAAATGTTGAATAGGGCTTAGGACACATAAATCAATGTGAAAGTGTGATTAAATGCACTTTACAACACTAAAATGAGGTCCACATAGCCTAGAAGGGCACAAAAACCAATGTGAATGTGTAAATCACACTAAAACACTAGTTTGTCATTAAGTTTACATTAAGGATCTCCTAGATTGATGTAAAAATGTTATTAAACACATTTTATAATGTTGGATTAGGAATAAATAAGTTAATTAAGTCTAGAAAAGCATGAAAGTCCTTTACAAGACTTTACAACACCTTTACAAGACGTTGTTAGAAGCATGTTGTTTGATTTGCAAGGGTCCAAGACCTAGTGTGGATGCATAAAATGCCTCATAACACTAGATTAAGACCTCATTAAGTTTGATTATCATGAATTAATCCCATGTCAAGCAACAAGTCCAATTTTCTATGGCACAATAAGTAAGCTAGTTGGTGTTGATGATGGTGAAGGAAACATGTCGACAATCGACATATGAGAGCATTTACTCCCAAGGCCAAATTTAATTCTCAAGACCTTCTATCAGATCCTCCGTATGATTTATCTATTGGCCTCCATTTGCTTTGGAATTTTTCCGTTGTCGTCCGACCAAAAATGGACTTCCCGTTGGTTGGGTTTGTCGACTCATCTTTTCTATATATAGCTATCCCACCTTATTGCAATATTCATTCAAAAAAATAGCCTTTAAGTTTAGCAATTTTTTCTCGCTTCCTCATGTTCTGCTTAATTTGCTGCTTTATCAGAATGGTTGTTGGCCTAGGAACTCCTATTCAGCTTCTACTATGGAGGCCACAATACTGCTTTGTGGGAGAGATCACCAGCGATAGACTTAAGAGCCTAGTGAAAATGTGTGACCCTATTAGCCTAGTTGCATTCAAGTGCTTAGTTGTCCTAGACTATATTGACAATGAAAACCAGTTGAGGAGAAAATACAACATTCTTTCCCTCTTTGTCACCTCCCTGCTTAACCTAAATGTGGCCAAACCTATGATAATTGAGTTGTGCCACCAAATGTTTTACTCTGCATTGATGGAAGAGCTCGACGAAACCATTTAGGTGGCTATCCCTGGTGTTAATACTCCAAGTACCATGGATATCCACAGGCACATGGACTTCAAGATAGACGCTCCCTGGTTTTCCTTCCTTTCTGACTTCCACACCATGGACCTTGAAGTGCATCACTTAAATTCTCTGTCAATGGCCACCTACCTATTGTAGAAGTATGGTGTGGAGCACATTCTGAGGCTCGACTAGAGGGAGGACTTCGAGTTTCTTGTGTATAACCGTAGCGACTAGCCCTCTGGTCTGCACCGTGTCAAACCTGTGTGTGTTGTGTGTTCACCTACCTATTGCATCCTGACTAAGAAGAAGAAGAAGAAGAAGAAGAAGAAAACCTGACGACGAGCCGCTTTGGCTTTCTAGACAATGGCTGGAGGCATAGTTTCACTATTTTTTGCACATTTCCTCCTTGCTTCTTTTTGCTTCGTGACTCTTCTTGGGTTTGCTCGAGAGGGCTTCATATTTAAATCTAAGCCTCGGGCTTGTATTACATTGTAAAATTTCAATGAATATAATATAATAAAAAAAAATTACTTTCTCTTTATTTTTCTCATGGCTAAGTATTCTCAAAATTAAAATGTACTTACAAAAAAATTTATATATGGTACATAATTGCTAAATTTTTTAAAGAATTGTGTGCTTACCGGAAAAATTTTAGATATACACAATTCACCAATATATCCAAAGTGTTACCTTTCATGTCTTCAAGTGGGTATGTACAAAATCATGATGGGCTAAAAAGTGGCGATATGGGTATGTGGCTAACGACTTTTTTTTACCCAAAATTGATAAAATGAAAAGGGTTTTTAAAGGAGATTCTCATATTTCCACCAATATAAATTATGCTTTACTTTGAATTTAATAAATTATTATTACTCATTTTCTATTTGAATTACGACTAAAGTCCTGATTGATAGGCTGATTGAAAAACATCTATAGCTTTCAAATGGTATCACATTTTTTGAATCTGAAGCATGCATCACATTCTATGCTTCACATACTAATTTAAACATAGATCAACATGGTAATGATAGTTGGATAATAAATTGATATAAAATCTAAAAATAAATTTGCTAATTGAAACAATAATGAAAAACTGACATGCTTACTAAATAAGAGATAGAAGGAAGTAAGTAGGGCTTGTTAGGAGAGGGAAATAGGAAAAAAGATGGAACAAATTTGATATGAGGATAAAGATAAATTAGGTGAGAAGAGAAAATAGAAAATTAGGTGAAGCTATAATGGACTAGAAGGAAAAATATATGAGGAAAAGAAGGCCAATGAGAGGAAAGGAAGAAGGAATAGGAGTACACAAAAATAATTTATGGCTTCAAGATGATGTAGGAATGAGCTTCAAATATTGATGATGTTGCTTCAATGATAGATCAATTCTTCAAGGCTCCTAGACTCTAAAATAGAAAAGCAAAAGCTCTAAGGGTACAAGAGGAACTTGAGTGTGCAATGTAATGTGTTGGTATGCATTCATAAAAATAGGGGTAGGAAAATTTATTTCTAACTTTTTTGGGGACCAATTCGTATTATTTTGAGTAGGAACCATTTGAATCAAGCTTAGTTGAGTAAGAATACGGTTTAATTAATATTTTGGAGCTAAGATAGTGTGACACATATGTTCTTTGCTAATGATGGCATGTGTCTCCCATATCCAAAGGAAGATGAGCTTAGGTGGGAAAGAAGAGGGGACCATAAAAAGATGAACACATATGATTTAAAATCACTTGGAATAAAAAGGATCAACACATATGGATTAAAATCACTTGGAATTATGGAAGGAATATGATGAAAATGGGTTAATCAGATGAGAGGATAAGAAAACACTTAGTTTTTGGAGTAATAACCTTGTAAATGAGAACATGGTGGCTCATGTGTGAAGAAAGATTATGAAAAGAGGTAGAGACATGTGAAAGGGGAAAGGAAAACATAGGGACAATAAATTGGTCATGGCAATGGAGCAAGAGACTTTGAAAGGGAAAATAACAAATGAAAAGGGGAGATGCAAAGTAGGCTAGAAAAAACTCAAAATGAGAAAATTAGGCAAAGACTAAAAGGAGGAAAAAAAAATAGATAAAAATTGTAGGGTATATAATTTATGTTCTTGTAATACCTCGGAGAATTGAGATACCCTTTTTCTAATTTCACATTCAACTAAATTACTCTTACAAAATAATAGTATTTTGTCAAAATCATCATGACACAATATGCATTCTCCTTATACATTCTATGCTTATGATTGGCCTAACTACCTCAATAGAAGGTTATTACTCCATCATAATCACCAAAAAAATCACACCATGACACAATTATATATTCAATCTAATTCAAAAAATAAAATAAAATCATTCTTTTCAATCCATGTTCTCGTATGACTAGGCGAAAGGACCCAGTTACCGTCCCCCATTGAATTACTGCCACCTCCATGCTCACTTAACCCCCCAAAAAAAAATTCACTTTGATCCATTAAAAAACTTTATTTTATTGAATTCATAATTACAAAAACACCAATAGCTGCTCATTAAGTGCTAAAGTAAATTATTTGAGTGGATTTTAAGTGCTAAAACAGCTATAATTGATTGAAATTATAGCAGGTGGATATTGGGACATTAGGTGGCAGCAAAGGGATGACACCTCTAAAAGGTGACTTTTTGACCTTCGCGCTCATATCCAACACTCCCACACTCGATCGAATTGCCTAGAAGCCAAAACCTTAGTTATAAGTACTTAACTCGTGAGCAAAAAAAACCCATAAAAAAAAAATCGATTCGATGTACAGTTTGAATTCTACAGTGGCGCGAAGTTAGTCCTGGCAGATACTGGATCTTCTCCCCTAATCTACCTAGAAAAGACATTAAGACAATTTGACTCAAAATTAAATAAAATTTATAATAACTCTTATAGACTCCGATAGAATTTATATCTTCTTGGTTAACTTTTCAATACCTTTAAGTATACAATAGACAAATCACATTTATACTTAACTCTAACCCGTGCCGACAAACATTCTACCTTGATAGATATATTCTCAATAATTTAACCACAACATGCACGCCAATTGAACTACAAACAAAGTGACAAAATTAGTACCTAGCTAGTGAAAGATATTTTGATACCGAAATTTCTTACCACTTTCTTAAAACGACAAGTGGGTTATACCGAAATTTCTTACCACTATCATAAAACGACAAACTGGTTATCACGCCGGTTACCGTGAAACAGCTTTCTCCAAGGCAACATAGGTTTCCGTGCCTGGACAATGGAGGATTTTCTCCGAAAAATTCAATGCCCTTCTTCCGCAATTTCTCTTCTGTTTCTCGGAAGGACTAGACGCACCAGCGAATAAGAGGAATATTTAAGAACTAATGATGGCTCCTACGAGTGGGTCAAGATTGCTAACATTTTGAGTATATCGATACCAGGGTTCAAGCTCTCCAACCCTACTGCTCAGAGAAAATTAAGTTTCATTCAACCAGGCTTTGCTCATGTTCCAAAGGGATATGTTCATAAGCTTGCTCAGACCCCAGGCGCCAAGGAAATCTTTAGAAAAGGTTATCTTTTAATCAAATCGTGAATAAATATTTCTCTTTCTACCTATTTCATTCTTCCTTGTTCTTTTAACTGACACAGTTTTTTGGTTTTGGGTGTATTCTCTCAGGAGAAGATACCAATTTGGCTAAGAAAACTACCATTATCTTCACAAGGAAACCAAAGCATGCATCGGGAGGACTTGTTCAAGTGTTTTCTCCTGTAAGTATTACATTCTACATATCAGTGAACACCTACTGGAGATTACTATATTGTTTGTAGAGTTTTGAACCTTTGACCTTTTTCAACTTGAAAGTTAGAAGTTTTAGTATTTTAGTTACGGATGCGGGCATAATTTATTTTAATTGCTTGCCAGTTTTGTTTAAGATAAGCGTAAATCAGAACAAGATGACTGTTTAAGCTCTTGCGAACAATTGTGCTTCTTCTCTACAGTGTGTTTTTGGCTTAATCTGTGACTAAAAAGTGTCCTGAAAATTAAAAGAATAGTACGTTGATATCAACATTTTCAAAACGATTTCGTTAATTCTTGGATTTTGTTTGTTGTTTGTGGGTTCAGGCCGCCACTGCGAGTGTGAATAGTCCAGTAAAACCAGGGAAAGATAAAGGATCGCCTCCAAAGAATGATAATCAATCAGTCAAGGCTTCAGAAAAACCGGCCAAGGATACAGGGTCTGATTCAAAGAATCTTCATGAAGACACGAGAAGCAAAAAATAAGTAGAGAGCGTAGCATTCATTGTAGAGTCAAAAAATGAGTATAGGACATAGCACAGATGTAGGCGTAGATTCTAGAGTATGGTAGTGAATGTTGCGTTTCTTTGCTTAACGATCGCACGCAAGTCATGTGCAAAGCCACCACGAAAAATATTTATTTCTATTACATTGTTCGATGAAAGTATACTAAGAACACAAAAGGCTTTATTTTCAATGTTATTTTCCTATCATGAAATCTTTTACTGTGGAAATGCGGATTTGACAGGCGCACTGAGCTGCCCCTACAACCAAAAGTAAGATTCCATACCCGAGATTCCATACCCGTCACATTGCATGAGCTGATGCACTATTCTTGGCAATAATATTGACAGTCACTCATTATCTCTTCATAAAAAAATCCAGTTCTTTTTATTAAAAAAATCCAGTTCTTTTTATTAATACAGTATTAAATGACAATTATTTGTATCTTAAAGGTCAATTATTTGTATGTTAATTTGCGCTTTGGTGCTCTAATTGAAATCTAAAACTAATGTGGGTTTCCTTCGAGATCAACATTTAGTGCTTCATGGTTGCGGCTGTGCATGTGCTTTATGTATAACAGGCTGAGTAATTATAATGTGTTGATATTTAAAAATAATGAAAATTCACCAATAATTTAACAAGCAAATTTTAAATAAAAACTAAGAATGTCAACTTTAACTCGTTTATCCAATCAGGAGTTATATTTTATTTATTTATTAATTTTAATTGAGTCAACGAAAAGTCTATAAACAGAAGACTAACAGATGCATCCAGCGAGTTCAAGGAAATGAAGAAACAAAGAAAGAGATAGAAAGAGGAATCTCTATTCTGGATTTGATTGAAAAATCAACGCTTTAGAAACTTTCCTTGACGTCCGACCTTTGGCTAGTATAGCCGCCTTCAATAATATTAAGATTCCTATTACCAGTTTGATTGGTGCTGTGAAACCTCCCAAACTTGCAATTGTGAATTGTGCATCCTAAACTGTTGTCTTTTTCACAAGAGCGCTGCTCCCTTCCGACGAGAGAAAAGAAAACTTCAGAAAAGATGGCTTATAGTGACCCGAGTGCTTGTCTGTTTCGAACAAGAGCATTCTAAGATAGAGTAATACGAGCAGGGGTAGGTGAAAAATGGCGAGGACACTCTGATATGGTTGGTCATGATATGACTACCACCTACCCTCTTGGCTTTCCAATCAATTTTCCTTTCTTGAAAGTTAAATGTCTAGCTCCTTCTATTCTAGCCCATTTTATATCCTCTTTAGTTTGTACGTTACGGAGGAGAATTCTAGATTTATAATGATGTATGATGTGATGGTGTTATGATAGATAGGATTATATTACTATGTATGATAATACGGATGGACGTGACTAATCTTAAATAATGTATCTAAATATATTTGTATGACTTTGATATTTTTAACTTTTTGAAATCTTTTCTTCATGAAATAAATACTTACAATTTAGATTTGTATGTTAAAAATAATAGTTTCTTAGATAGTTTGATGATGAATACATAGATGCAATGAGTGAGTTTTTTTTTTTTTTCTCGTAGTATAGTGTGAAAAGAAAACAATGAGTGATAGTAGGCAATGGAGGAATGGTACAAGATGGGTAGATTATATACATGGTGGGGTAGATAGGATGTTGAATGTATGAAAGAGCTAGGTTGTAGGTGAGGGCATTCAAGAGTGTACAACCTACAATCTGTGATAAGATTTTTAACATGAAGGGGGTGGAATGATGTACGGGTGGGATGGTTAGTATTGTTTATTACATAAATATCTTCTTGTGATCATGCATTTCTCATTGTGTGTGAATACAATCTAAAACTATAGATTATAGCATCATTGTACAAGGGGTGAGTGAATGCATGAATCAAATGAAAATTTTATTAAATTTTCATCTGGTAGGATTACAAGTTGCTTTCTTCTATAGTGTAAGTGTGAATAATTAATCTATTCACTATACTTAAGTGTACTTAGGTTTATGAGGTTAGGCAACTTCTTATCTAACTGAATGTGCAACCTTTTAGAACTTTAGAGGTTACCAAGTTATTTGGTTAACCTCATGCACACACCTTTCGAGGCTAGAAGAATTTTCATCTCACCTCAAATGTCACTCAACACTTGGCACACAACGTTGATGACCTGGTCATAGAGGATTTTGGTTTGCACACTCCAAGTTTTCCTAAGATTGACACCTATAGGAAACTTGTCTACTCATTTGCGTCGATTCATGGGGCAATTGGCAATCCACCTCATAGGTGGATTGCATCATCTTTGCATATATATGCAAGGCTTTGTACTCATTATCATTTGGGTCAACTAAATACAATAATGCATATTGTTCATTGTGTTTGTCATTTCATCTCATAGATTATCCTAGTTTCTTATCTATAGTACATTCCTAGAATGTAGGATATAATGAGCATGTTATTTAGGTTGGAATGGGATAATGAATTATGATTGTTGGGGATTATGATGGTATTAGGATGATTAGGATTTGGCGAATGTGAATGCTTTCTTATGATAATATATGGAGAGAAAACCTGGTTTTGATATATAAATGGTTGTTATGCACAAGGGTATAAAGAACAAGGTGATGATGTACCCATTGCATGGATTGTCACATAAATAGGAGGTTTCCCAAAACCTACAAGTTCAAAATGACCTTGGTAGATTTGGTGATGAGGTAACCAACAAGCAAGGTGAGTGCAAGATTATGATGGGCCAAACACCGGCAATTGGAAAAAAACATATCTTACAAAGATTTAAGCATCTAGATTTATATAGATGTAAGATTGTATGAAATTTTTTGTAGTAATTGTTTAATGATAACTCTAAGGGAAGTAGAATTTTTTAAAAGGTCCTAATGGGACATCTTAGCTTGGGTAGACTTTAGGTACACTATGATAGTCTAATATTTATTTTTCTTAGTAGGAAAAATGGTAGATGGTGAAGATTTTTAGTTGTAGGATGAGTTGAGGCAGGATAGATGACATTCAAGTACAATTGTGATCATATATTGTTAGAGAGGAGAGCCACACACTACTATTAGATTAATCAGTGGAGAACACCTAATAGTTGTTGGAGTAACGCGAATCGGTGTTGTCTCGAATGGTCAAAAATCTAAGGAAGCCCTGTTGAATCATTTAGAACTTCGATAGGAAGTCACAAATTTGGTGCTTTGATACCATTTTGGAGTTGATAGTGAACTCTATAGCTCCTAAGAATCACTTGTAACTAAAACACCTATCACATCTAAGGAGAAAAACTCATGATTAAGTGATATGTAGCCTTGAAAGAGGTATTGATCCACACAAGCATTTGATATTGGTAGTTACAAAAAAAGAAAAAGAAATAAGGGTTACACAAATCCCAAGAATCCATATAGCCATATAGATTTGTATAGTCATATCATACTAAGTCTACATAGACCATGTACAATTAAAAAATCATAGGGCTTCATAATAAAAAAAATTAGGTTCAAATTTTTTGTTACCAAATCACAAAAAAAGACAAAAAACAATTTCTAAAAATCTTGGGCAAGGTATTAATCATACCATGTGCCAAGCCTTTTGTGTAATGTACAATGTGTGGGGCTCTTCCCCCCACTGACGGCGTATAGATTACTATCCAATGGCCTAAATATTGTCAGTGGTGCATGTGTCAACCAACCAGCCTAAAAAGTTACCTAGCTGGCAACAAAAAAAGACCTCTTTTTTGTCTAATTTGAATCTTAAGAAAGATCATCAAATATTTTGATAACCTACAAGAATATTTCAGTTCATTAGCAAAAATTACCAAAAACCACTTTTATTGACATGAATATTTTGGTGAATATTTGTTGATGCAACATTGTAAAACATATCTCAAGCTCCCTCCTAGGCCCCATTTGTTAAAAGGCACAAGACAACTAAGAGGGGGGCTGAATCAGTTGTCACCAAATTCAAATTCAAAACTCCAAACACTTATCAACTTCACAACCACACTATTATGTTATTAAGTATGAACATGAAATGCATATAACAGAAAGGAAAGTCAACATAATGAATGTCATATTTTATGTGGAAAATCCAATAAGGAAAAAACCACAATGAGGGTTAACTCGCAATATAAAGTAGTAGCCAAAAAATATATATAAGGCTCACTACCCAGAATAGTACTCACTGTCTGGATACAAAATCTCACTGTTTACAAGGAGGCTCACTGCCTACAAAAGAATTACAAAAAAAAAATTGGCTTCACAGCTGAAATGAACTGATAATGTACACCTAACAAGTGTAACAAGTGTTGATTCAATTCCAATAAAGCTTAGTTAGGATGCCAATTTCACCCACTAGCTTGACAATTCAGTGAAATTGGCAATGTATTGAGGATGCCAATTTCACCCACTAGCTTGCTAATTTGGGGAAATTGGAAATGTGGTGGCTTGTTTGAAAAAATGGGTCCAAGAAATTGGGTATCCCAGTGATTTACATCACCGAGAGACCCCATTTTATGGACCCCTTTTTCAAACAAGGCAAGTTAGGTTGCCAATTTCACTAAATTGGTAAGCTAGTGGGCCCAGTAGTTTTCCAATTTGGTGAAATTGGCAATGTAGTGGCCTATTTGAAAAATTGGGTCCAAGAAATGAAGTCTCCCAGTGATGTAAATCACCGGGATACCCCATTTATTGGACCCACATTTTCAAACAGACCAAGTTAGGTTGCCAATTTCACTAAATTGGCAAGCTAGTGGATGCACTGGCTTGCCAATTTAGTGAGATTGGAAATGTAGTGGCCTTTTTGAAAAATTGGGTCCAAGAAATGGGGACATAACTAGGAGACACCATTTCTTGGACCCACATTTTCAAACAAGCCACTACATTGCTAATTTCACCGAATTTGCAAGTGTAGCCACTAGCTTGCCAATTCGGTGAAATTGGCAAACTAGCTTGCCCTGTTTGAAAGAGTGGGTCTAAGAAATGGGGTCTCCTGATGATAAAGTGGGTCCAAGAAATGGGCTCTCCCAATGATTTAAATCATCGAGAGACCCCATTTCTTGGACCCACTTTTTAAAACAAGCCAAGTTAGGTTGCCAGATTTACATCACTGAGAGACCCCATTTCTTGGACCCACTTTTTTAAATAGGTCAAGTTAGGTTGCAAATTTCACATCACCGAGAGACCCCATTTCTTGGGCCCACTTTTCAAATAGGCCAAGTTAGTTTTCTAATTTCACCGAATTGACAAGCTAATAGGCCCATTGGAGTGAAATTGCAATGTAGTGGCTTGTTTGAAAAAATGGGTCCAAGAAATGGGGGCCATCACTCTCTCCTATCTCTCAGGTCTCTCCCTCCTACCCCCTCCCCCTCTCTCATGTCTTTCCCTCCCACCCTAACTTGAGAATACTCTCTCTCTCATGTCTCTCCCTCACACCCCCTCACCCTCTCTCAGCTCTCTCTCTCTAAAACCCAAATCCCTATACCCTATAAACTTAACCTTAAACCTTCAACCCAATATCCTCAACCCTATACCTAATATCCTAAACCCTAATCCCTATACCCTATAAACTTAACCTTATACCTTCAACCCTATACCTTAAACCATAAACCCTACACCCTCAACACTCATCCCTATACCCTATACCCTAAACCCTAAACATTATTCCTCAACCCTTAACCCTACATTTAAATGATAAGCCCTACATTAAACCTTGTACCCTAAACCTTGAACCCTAAACCCTTAATCCTAAACCCAATACCCTCAACCCTATACCCAATATCCTAAAACCTAATCCCTATACCTTATACACTTAACCCTACACCCTTAACCTAGAACACTATACTTCAAGGTCCTCAACCCTATACCTTAAACACTAAACCCGACACCTTCAACTCTCATCCCTATACCCTATACCCTCAACCTTATAACTAATCCCTCAACATCATCCCTCAACCCTATACTTAAACCCTAAACCCTACATTAAACCTTGTACACTAAACCCTAAATGATAAACCTTAATCCTAAACCCAATACCCTCAACCCTATACCCAATATTCTAAACCCTAATCCCTATACCCTATACACTTAGCCCTATACTATCAACCTTGAACACTATCCCTCAACCCAATACCTTAAACCCTAAACCCTACACCCTCAACCCTCATCCCTATACCCTATACCCTCAACCTTATACCCTAAACCCTAAAAATTATCCCTCAACCCTATACTTAATGAAAAACCATACACTCTGAACCCTTAACCCTATACCTTATACCCTTAACCCTACACCCTAAAATCTAATCCCTATACCCTATACACTTAACCTCATACCCTCAACCCTAAACATTATACTTCAACCCTCAACCCTCAAACTTATACAAAAATCCTAAACCCTAAACCTAATATCCTCAACCCAATACCCTCAACTATATACCCAATATCTTAAACCATAATCAATATACCCTATACACTTAATCTTATACCCTCAACCCTAAACACTATCCCTCAACCCTCAACTCTATACCTTAAACCCTAAGCCCTAAACCCTCATCCCTCATCGCTGTACCCTATACCCTCAACTTTATACCTAATATCCTATACCCTAATCCCTATACCCTATATAGTTAACCCTATGCCTTAAAACTAAACCTTACACCCTCAACCCTCGTAGGGGGGAGAGAAAGAGGGGGAGGGAGGGATTGAGGAGAGAGAGAGAGAGGTTGGGAGGGAAAGGGTAGATAAAGATAAGTAGAGAGGGAAGGAGAGGTAGAGAGACATGAGAGATAAAGAGTAGATAAGGAAGGACAGATGGAGAGAGAGAAAGGGAGGTGAAAGAGAGGTGAGATAGAGAGCAATAAAGAGAGTGTGGTAGGGAGTGATAGAGGGATATGCAGGTAGAGAGGGATAGGTGAGATAGAGATAGAGGGAAGGAGGGAGGATGGGAGAGAGAGGGGAGGAAGGGAGAGGGAAAGAGGGATAGGTGAGATAAAGATAAGTAGAGAGAGAATGGTGACATATAGAGGAGAGAGTTACAAAGAGGGAAAGAGAGAATGATGAGATGGAGATGAGAGAGTGAGAGAGAAAGAGGGTGAAGGAGGAGTGAGAGAGTGTGAGAGAGAGATGTAGAGGAAGGGAGAGGAGAGATAGAGAGTAGATAGGGGAAAAGGTATAGAGGGAGACATCTAGTGAGAGAGAGAAAGAGGGCTAGGGGAGATAAAGATAACTAGAGAAAGGAGAGGTAGAGAGAAGTAGAGAGAGAATGAGGGAGGGAGAGAAGTGGCATAGAGAGGTGTAGAGAGAGTGATAGGGAGTGATGGATGGAGAGGTAGGTAGAGAGGGATTAGGGAGATAGAGATTAGAGAGGGAAGGAGAGGGAGAGGCAAAAGGAGGAGAGAGAGGAGACAGAGAGAAACAGAGAGAGTGTGGTAGGGAGGATGAGGACATGGGTAGAGAGGATAGGCTAGATAGAGAAGGAGAGAGATAGAGATAGAGGGAAGGAGAGGGTGGGAGAGAGGGGAGGAAGGGAGTGCAAGAGGATAGGTGAGACAAATATAAGCAGAGAGAGAATGGTGACATATAGAGAGAGAGCTATAGAGGGAAAGAGAGAATGGTGAGATAGAGAGGAGAGAGAGAGAGAGATAGAGAGGAGAGAGAGAGAGAGAGAGGGTGAGGTAGGAGTGAGAGAGAGTGAGTTAGAGAGAGGTAGAGGGAGGTTGAGGAGAGATAGAGAGTAGATAGGGGAAAAGGTAGGGAGGGAGACATCTAGTGAGTGAGTGAGTGAGAAAGAGAGAGAGATAGGGGAGATAAAGATAATTAGAGAGGGAAGGAGAGGTAGAGAGAGAATTAGAGAGGGAATGAGTGGGGGAGAGAAGCAAGATAGAGAGGTGTAGAGAGAGTGTTAGGGAGTGATGGATGGAGAGGTAGGTAGAGAGGGATTAGGGAGATAGAGAGTAGAGAGGGAAGGAGAGGGAGAGGTATGGATGGAGAGAGTGGGAGGTGAGATAAAGAGTAATAGAGAGAGAGAATGTGTGTGGTAGGTTGTGATCAATGGAGAGCTAGGTAGAGAGGGAGAGGGGAGATATAGATAAGTAGAGAGGGAGGAAGATGTACAGTGAGGGAGAGAAAGGTGAGATAGAGAAAAATAGAGAGTGGTGGAAGGAGAGGTAGGTAGAGTGAGGGAGAGAGGAGATAAAGATAAGTAGAGAGGGAAGGAGAAGTAGAGAAATGAGAGATAGAGAGAAGTAGAGAGGGAATGAGGGAGAGGTAGGGAGTGAGAGAAACGTGAGACGGAGAGGTGTAGAGAGAGAGTGGTAAGGTTTCAAGGATGTAGATATAGGTAGAGAGAGGGATTGGGAGATAGGGAAGAAGAGGAGAGAGAAGTATGGAGGGAGAGAGAGGGAGGTGAGAGAGAGGTGAGGTAGAAAGAAATACATAGAGTGGTAGGGAGTGATGAAGGGAGAGGTAGAGAGAGAGAGAAGGATGGAGGGAGTGAGATAGAGATAAGTATAGAGTGAAGGAGGGAAAGAGGGAGAGAGAAGTGAGATAGAGAGAATTAGAGGTAAAAGGAGAAAGAGAGAGAGAGAGAGGGGTATGTGCAGGATCATGGTGCGCCAAAAAGTGGCAATATTATGGGGGTATGTGGCTGACGACTTTTTTTTCACCCAAAATTAATGAAACAAAAAGGGTTTTTAGAGGAGATTCTCAGTTTCCAAAAATATAAATTATGATTTAATTTGAATTTAATAAATAATTATTCATTTTCTATTAGAATTATGACTAAAGTCCCGACGATAGGTCGATTGAAAAACATCTATAACTTTCAATGGTATCATATTTTTGAATCCAAAACATGCGTCACATTCTATGCTTCCACATACTATAGATTTCAAAAAGAAAAATAAATTTCATGAAGTTTCCTTTTGACCAAGTTAAGGTGGTCGATAGACGAAGTTTTTTTATTTCTAAAAGTTGTAATAAAAAATTCATAATTAATTATTTACTTGGAAAAAAAATATAAAAAAAATATGCATCACATCCGAACATGAGTCTTCTACTTATATTAAAAAATATTACAAAAAAAATATTATCATTTTATTATGGTTAGGTGGCTCCATTGCACACCCACTTCTTTATTTTTCCCTGAAATTTTAAGTACTAATGTGATTGAAATTTCAAATTTTCACCAAATAGATTTTATTTATTTTAAATAAACCTAGTATTTCTTAGAAACTACATTCAATTTTCTACAAATTCTATTCATACATATTTTTGAAATAATATAGATAACTTATTCAAATATTTACGTCAAGTTGCCTAACACTGATTTTTCTAAATTTTTTGCCACTTAAGGGCCTATTTTTTGCACGATGATCCTGCACATACCCAGAGAGAGAGGGGGGGGATAGTGAGAGATAGGTCTTGAGTGTAAGGGATAAAAAATGAGTGAGATAAAGAGAGATAAATAATACAACTTGTTGATTAATCAAACTTGACCTCCTAATTACTAAAATTTGACTAAGTCTGAAATTTGTGAGATCTTCCAAAAACTAGAATTTGCATTATAGCTCATAGAGATCTAAAACCACTCTCAAACATCTTAAAACTATATACATTAAATATAACTTAAAGTATAAGAAAGTAAACATTCATATGTAAATGTCAACTTATACTTAAATGTTTATTTCATGTATATAGTTTCCCTAAAAGATAATAGGGAGAAAGAAAAAAAAAGAGAAGAAAAATAAATTCAATGTAGACCAAAAAATGAGCGCATTATAACACACTCACATTTTGTCAATGCATTCACAAAATGCAAAATCCATGTCAAAACTAAGATATAATGCGAGCACGTAATATCTTTCTTTGGGAATCCCCAAGCCTTGGGATTGGTATTTTCCTTGGAATACCAACCCAAAGGCTTGGAGGGAATTCTCAATGACCAAAGAAATGTTTTTTCAAATTCTACAATATTTCACATAATCGGGTTCGTGCTCACCGTCAGGATTGCACGTGGTTCAATGTCAAACAAATCAAACATCTACGTAATGTTAGGTTCTCTCTTAGCTATCCAATGATGTAATTTTTTTTCACTTTCTAACAATGTTAAGTCTTTAGTCTATAATTTCTTTTGTTTGTGTCTCTTTTTTGGAAAAAAATAGTGTTTGGTTTTTTTTCGTTATAAATTAACCATTCATCAAAATTTCAAATAAATTACATTTTTAGAAACTAGACTCGATTCTAGAATTTTATTTTAAAAAAATAAATTAATTAATTTTTAAATTTTGTAGGGGTAGCACGGCCAAAATTCTCTATTTCAGGAAGAGTCCACTTAGAAAATTAGTCAAAAAACAAATATTCATTAAAAACTTATCATAAAAATCATGTGTCAACTACATACTACTAGCTAACTTCTTATTGTAGTGATTTTTAAAATACTAAAAAAAATCCACCGTGCTAGGGATGTACAAGACTTGTTATGTTATGTTTTTCTAAAAAAAATAACACCAATTTGTGTGTGTCCCTCTTTTGAGTTCCCTTAATCTCAACCATTTTCAAAATAAATTAGTATTTTGGAAAGTAGACTCGGAGCACTTCGATCCTTTTTTTTTGTTCCACCTCAAAATTTTGAATGTAAATATCGTCAATGTGTCCAAAGTCAGTATTTCTTGATTTCATAAAAAAGTGGCCACTTAAGCCCCCTTTTTAAGAACCATCTTTTTGCACTTACCCTAATTCATCTTAGATTCAATGGCTTCAATTTTGTTTCTAAAATTGTCAATAGTTGTCAGCCACTAGAGACAATACTTGTAGATGTCATATGATTCTTTGATGCATTCTCTTGTCTCATTAATATGTTTAGATAACAATTGTTTGGCTTTGTTACATCTTCTCTCAATCATAGCTACAAACTTATGAACTTCACGTCCTCCCAACAATGTTCTTTCTTCAATAACCTCTACTAGATCATCCGATAAAGAGTCGGATATATTTAAAACTGAAATACCCTTGTTGAGCAAATAATCAACCAGTACATCATCAATCTTAAGTCTTTCAATCAGAGAGTATGCACTCCATATTTCACCAACCTTCTTCATACCACCTTTATCTAACATCATGTATATATCTTCAGGATCAAAGGAGTTAGATCAAGAAAAAAATTATTCTTAATTCTTCTCTTCTTCCAAGATAGTGATAACATCTTTTGTGATAGATTTTCTCCTTTTAGATTCTAAGGGGACTCACTAATGAAAACTTCTAATTCTTTCTTATCACAGGAGGTCCCACTTCAAACTAACTAGTCACAAACATACCAAAGCACAAATTCATCTCCAAGGATGTGAAATAGGTTTTGCAAACACTTACATTTTCCTCCATCGATTCCAAATTCCTATAAACTTGTTTTTCAATAGGAATACCAGATTCCCACTCAACATTCTCTCTTCCCAATATCGAGCTCATAAAGTAAAATATCAAACATGTGAGCAAAGACCCAAACCAAAAAGGATAGCCCTCAACCAAGGACATTCTGACATTCTCAATTAGGTTTTCTAGTAATAAGCTACACAAATCAAACTGCTTGTTTTCCTTAACTATTATGTGTGCAAGATATACATTAGTAGCAGAAGTCGAACCTTCATGATTTTTGAAATATATTTTATAGGAAATTTCATACGCAACATACCTTACAACAAAATCCACAATAGTATTTATCAATAGAGCTCAAGGGTCCTTTTCGATACCAGTAAGTTCCTCCACATTCTGTATTTCATGGTTTTCTTCCCAGGGAGGTCCCCAACACTGCATAAACCAGTAATCGCTTTGATTGCCTCCTTCGAGATCAGGTACAAATTTTTTCCAACATAATTTTTTCATTCTTGAATTGATTTAACAAGAACAAGATGGATTATTTATAATCAAACCAAGTAAATTCTCCCCAAAAATCCATACCTAAAGTTTTAATGCGCTGCAGTTCATTTGTCTTCAGCCCTAGTTCCATTTCCTTTATCTCCCTATGATCAAATTCTTCCAATTCAACACTCTTCAGCTTCAGTGGAATATTGCCACTCGATCCTTTGTCCATCATCGTGCTTATCTTTCTTGAATACATTATTGTTCAATTGAAACTTCTTCCTTTTCCCTTCTTCTCTTTTGTAAATTGAGAAATAATTCCTAATTATATATAATAAATCCCTTCAAATTTACCTCAGAATGGCTTCAAATCACTTCGATATCGCTTCAGGATAGCTCCAAATCATTTTTCAAACTCTTCAAGTGCACAAGTGATTAAAAAACTTATGGATTTTACTTTATACACCATCGGTTTTCCCTAATTCTCATTAAATGCACCAAACTCTAAAAAGCTGATAAAACCCTTGTTTTCTCTGCACTGTAACCCCTAAATCGATCCAGAAAAGAATATCCTTGCAGCTTTTCTTCCAATTTCTTCTTGAAAACCTTTGTTTACTCATTCCCTACAATATATCCTTGTGCCAAAATCTGACACACCATACATCCAGGGGGTTTGTATAATTTTCCATTAAATCTCCCTCTGAGACCATGCTAGTTCTAATTCTCGAAGGAATTGTCTATCCCAAATGAGGGCACAGACACATTTGTTGTCTCTTTCTCTTCTTCTTTCTTCCTCCATATCTTAGTCATCTCTTGCTTGACCTCATCTTTTTCAATTTTCTTCACAGGCTTGTTCTTCTATACCAAAGCAGACTGCTTTCCCTTCTTACTTCTGCAAAATTTTGAGATATTTTTGGGTTTATTGCAGTTATAGCAAACAGCGATTTTCTAATTTTTCTGACCTCCATTAACCATTAATCTACATTGATTTACTTTATGTCAAAATTTATTACAAGCATAATAGTAGCCATTAAAGAATTGATTCATTCTACCTCGATTAAACCTATTCATCATCACTTGACTAATCATTTTTACCTAAGATTTACATTCAGTGGCTTTATGTCCAAATTTTTTTCATGAAAAACATTGTCCAGAAAACTGATTCATTTTATTTCTGCACTCAATTGCCCTATGACCAAATTTGTTACATGAAAAGAACACACCATTGAAAGAGGGATACCTTTGAGCATTAGGTTGTCTTACTGGTGGTCTTCTAGCAAATTTTCCTGGATTTCTCTTTTGCTTCCCTTTGTCTTGAGTCTTTTGATTATCCTTTGAACTTTCACCTATTTCATTTCCCAAGCCACGTTTGTCTTTACTTAGTTTTTGTCTAGCAATCAACTCATCAAGCTTGTTAGAGCTAGATTTGAAATTTTTTTCATAGAGTTTAGCTTTCTCCAGTTCAACTTTCAAGTTCACTACCTCTTGTTCAAGTCTAGTGCATTCATCAAACTTTCTCTACACCATTGTCTTCAAGCAGTATTCAATTCTCTTCTTTTCTTCTACTAGCACTTTTAATCTAATGATCTCTTGTTTCAGTTGCTCACTCACTTCCCTATGTATTTCTTTGAATTTCTTCATTTTCTCTTTCAATTTCTAAACACATTTATTTGCATCTTCAAGATTTTCTTTCAAATCTTTATTTTCATTTTCAACTTTATCAAGATCTTCAAGTGCATCCCAGAGTTCTTTATCATCCATTCAATCAACCTTCAAGATCCTCCTCAATCGGTTAAGCTCTACACCAAGGAACAAAGGCTCTGATACCAATTGTTAAAAGGCATAGGACAACTGAGAGGGGGGTGAATCAGGTGTCACCAAATTCAAATTCAAAACTTTAAACACTTATCAACTTCACAACCACACTATTCTATTATTAAGTATGAACATGAAATGTATATAATAGAAAGAAAATTCAACACAATGAACATCATATTTTACATGGAAAACCCAATAAGGGAAAAACCACGGTGAGGGTTAACTCACAATATAAAGTAGTAGCAAAACCAAATATATAAGGCTCACTGCCAAAGGGCTCACTGCGCAGAATAGGACTCAATATACTAATACAAAATCTCGTTGCTTACAAGGAGGCTCACTGTTGACAAAAGGATTACAAAAAAATATTGGCTTCACAACCGAAATGAACTGATAATTTACACCTAACAAGTGTTGATTCAATCCCAATAAAGCTTAGTAAACTAACTTGACACACTTCATCATATTCACACTTCTTCACATTTACATTCTCAATGATATCATACCTTTAATCTTCAAAAAAATTCTAATATATATATCTGAACTATTCACAAGCATCAATTAGGTCGGCCTTATTAGATTTAACCCTTTTTCATTAATAATATCAACTGTCAGCTTCAAGCATTCACAAAAACTTCCAAAGACAATTTAATCACACAACACGCTACAACATGTTGGCATAGACCTAAGATAGGTCACACATATGTCCGCAAAACAAAATTATTTTACCATTCCACCAATTATTCATAAGGTCGGCCAGAGATAGGCCTAATAGAAAAATGCAATGAATAGAATAATTTTGATACACCATATGAGCATTTGAGTATGTGAGATTCTGAAAATACATTCTTTCCATATCCATTAACTAATTCCAAAATCTGCAAGTAGCAACCATCAACCACAGAGGATTGCAGACCTCAATACTGGAGGATGTGAAGTGTATACCGGTTTAGATACTAGACCAAAATACTGGATCAAACAATGACTTAGTCTTGCAATTGCGACTCATATAACATGGTGACATCAATGACAACACAAAATTGTATAGTAGGCCATTCTTCTTCATTCTTCCAACACATTTGTCCCTAAAGGAGCTATTTTTTTTCTTTTTGGCATAACTTGGCATACAACATCAACATAGGGAAAACAAGTTATCATCAAAAATATGGTTCTATGTGCTTCTAGTGGTGTAGATCTTGTCATCATATTTTACTAAGTATTGCTCATTTTATTCTCACTCAAAATTTGATTATCATTTTTTGGTTTCGAGTTGATAAATTTTCACCTATATCTCTAATTTTCTCAATTATTGCATCATTGTAAAGGTATTTTAGAGCTCTTTAGATCCATACATGCACTTTTTCTAGAATATACACTAGGTACATTTTATACATTTTTTTGTGATTTCACATTTCTATCAATTATTTGGATGTCTTGGCACCTAGAAAGGACCTATTTGTGTGAGATGATTTCATTTGATCTATTTTACGTGCACTCAAGTTTTTAGTCTCAAATTTTATATAAGAATCATGGGTTTTTTGTTCATCCTTTTGTGGTCATCTTGGAAAAGGATATAATTATGAGTCTTAGCAAAACATCTCCACACATCTCAGGTGACTTGATATTTTGTCTTATTTGTATGGACTCATGTACTTACACTAGACACACCAAGGATTTATTTGGCATGGGATATTATCAATGATCATATTATAGAAGTGATTTTTTCTAGTGTTGATCATGACACTATGTGTGTTGTATCAAACATTGATTGTCCCCACACATTTTGGAATTGACTTTGGGAGATCCATGGAGACCCTCATATATCTATATTCCTAGAGGATCCTATTGCAGATTTTATCATTCCTCTTGTAAATGTAGATTACCTATTCTTTGGTGAGGATACTTTAGAGGAGATTGAGTATACCATAGTTCTTGCATTTTCTAATGGCTTAGAGACTTATCTTCATGTTCCTATTCTTCAAACTTAGACCCGATCTTTATCTTTTATTGTTCTTGACTAGCTTGGCATCACAACATCATTGATCCCTATTGGTTTAGTGTAGTAGGACATCCATCATCTTCCAAAAAAATCTACTTGTGACTTATATCTTGCAAACATATCATCCTTGTTTGTATAGTCCTATATTCTAGATTTTGAAGATTACTTTTAGTACATTAATTTCTTATTTTTTGATATCCACATCATTGTTGTTGGCCCATCATATTCATCATATTTGGAGCTTGTTCTACATTATACTTTACAATTTTCTAGATTGTCATCATATATTTCTAACATGTGCACACTTGAGAACTTTTTTGAGGCACATGTATCATTTGCATTTGGATTCTTGATTCATCCATATTTTGGGAAAGGCTTCTCCAATCACCAGTGGATCTATTTCTTCCTAAGGGGAATTTTTTTTTTTAGGAAGTTCATTGTGTTCTATCTTCAAATGTTCATCATTGGCACATGAGCTCTTGCTTTATGGGGGATCCATATCCTCATTTACTGATGAGGGCCACACCGCCCAAAACCCATAAAAATCACAACAATAGATACCAACACGAAAGATACAAGACAGAAAAATGATTCACTTTCAATTATTTTTAGAAAATGAAATTATAGATTCAAAGCTTACATGCTATAGCCTCATGGGCTTGATTCATTACAACAAAATCAATTCTGAAAAGAAAATCTACTATCTAGAGCCACAATCTGCACTATCAAGGCCACCTTCTACAACCCCCACTTAACCCTTTTTATTTTCCCCAATAACTACCCTAGAATGTTATAGAAAGTCAAAATTTCCCCTTTTTGTTTTGGTGCCAAAAGTCCCACCGTTTGATTTCTGGCCTAGGAAGATTTTTTTATGAAATTCACTTTTTATAGGACCAACTTCATGGGGCCATAACTTTTGATTCAAGTGTTTGATTTTCTATTATTGCATATTTTTGGAAAGCACTTGACGAGCTCTATAATGTACAAACCATTGTAGGTCGATTTGGCCAATTTTTGAGCTGTTTTGATGCCTCTAAATTTTTATAGCTAAATTTGAAGTTGCATTATAGAAATTTCTCAGGATAGAAAATTTAATTTCTCCCAAACCATGTAGGGTATTGAGGTGATTCTTTTGCAATTGGAAATTATTTTCATCTCTACTCCTTGGGGTAAATTTTCATGTCCATACAAGCCCATTTAGGCTCACTTACTAAAAATAGTAAGTGCTCAT